>PVIA01000991.1:0-52102 GCA_004024845.1 Tonatia bakeri
TGTATGCTTTTCACTTTTTTATCTTGCTTCCTTGTGTGCATAGTTGTTTAAAGTTAGGGCTTTACTTTGTAATGCTATAAATGTATTTTGAATGAATAAATAACAATACTTGGTTTTCCAGTTTAGACAGTATACCTAGTTTCTGAAGAAATTCTAAAGCTCAAATAAATGTATCAAATTAATATTATAGTAGCAGCTATTTAAAACATGTAAGAAATATGCCCTGACTGGTGTGTCTCAGTGGATTGAATGCTGTCCTGCAAACCAAAGGGCTGCTGGTTTGATTCCCAGTCAGGACATATGCCTAGGTTACAGGCCAGGTACCCAGTAGAAGGTGTGTGAGCGGCAACCACACATTGATGTTTCTCTCCCTCTCTTTCTCCTTCCTTTCCCTCCTCTCTAAAAATAAATAAATAAAATATTTTCAAAATAAAACATGTAAGAAATGCAATAGCATTATGAATTATATGATAGAAATTGCATTGGTAGGAGTCAAGAAATCATATATTAGTTATGTCTGTCTTACTTGCCATGCTATTAGGTTAAGCCATTTAATATCTCTTAACCACTTTTTCTTTACTTATAAAATAATGGTGTTTGGTTAGATAATTTCTAACATTTCTTTCAAATTCAAAATCCTCTATTCAGATAATAACACTAAGTGTAAATAGAATCTATATAAAGTTCAATTGTTTCCTACACTATCTAGCAATATGGTTTCTTTACTTCAGTTGTGCAAAATGGAGTAAAGTAAAAAATACATATTTTTATAAGCCATCAGGGCTTGACTGAACATCTTGCATACTTTTCTGATAAACTGGTTTGTTTTTGTGATTTTGTACCAAGTGGAAAATGTAATTCTTAAATAAAATTGAAGTGAAAGACAATTTGTCTCAACTGTAAATGGTGTTTTGAAACTTACTCCTAAATCTACTCTTTGTGATTCAATTCTAATCACTATGATTCAATCTTATATAGAAATTCACTTATCAGTTGAATGGTCTTTTTCCCTGACTCTATGCATCTTATTAGTACCTTTCCATGCATTACCTTCTTTGATTAAAACAATGTGAAAGCTAGTATGGCTAATTTCAAATGTTAGTTTTATACTTCTAATGAGTATGATTTAACACCAGTACATTGCCATCTGGCTCTATATCTAAAATTCCCAGTTTTAGATGAACAAGGTAATGTCACCTTTGAGAATTTATCCACAAACTGTCAGGGCAAAATTAAAAGCAATTCATCACAAGAGCATACAGGCTGTCTTAGTAGAGTGGGCATTGATTATGTACCTTTTAAAACAAACATGACTCACACTTGAATGGAAATCAATTGACTCTATCTGTATAATAAGAATGATCCTCCCCTTATGGTCTCACAAAATGGAGCTATGAAGGTGGTTGGGGAGAGCAAGGTGCTGCATATTTCTGACAGTACTGTATTACAACTCTGGAAAGTGGAGGGTGGTCCCAAGAGTGTGTGGCCAAGGAAACACCAGAAACAGACCTGCATGCTTGCCCCACCCAACTTAGCTCACAGCTTTCCGTAAGAGGGAATCGAAGAGGGGACATTGTGTGGTGCTTATCCCAGGAAGTTCCAGGGCTTTTCTAGGGAAGGAGCAGCCTGCACTAAGGGGAGCGTTTGGGTGAGGGGCAGAGGAGGTCCCTTCTCCCACTATGGCCTAGGTGGTATGTATTCCTTAGGGCAAAAGCATAAATTATGTACACGAAAATTGTTGGGTGGGCTCTGGCTGGTGCAGCTCAGTGGACTGCATGCAGGCCTGTGAACCAAGAAGTCACTGGTTTGATTCCCAGTCGTGGCACATGCCTAGGTTGTGGGCCAGGCCCCCAGAGGGGGGCACATGAGAGACAACCATATACTGATGTTTCTCTCCCTCTCTTTCTCCTTCCCTTCCCATCTCTCTAAAAATTAATAAATAAAATCTTTTTAAAAAATCTTTTTAAAAAAGTGTTAGGTGGCATGTATCCCTCGTCATCCCTTCACAACAATGGGAATTTCACTCGGGTTCTCCCAGCGCTGCTGTGATACACTCACAGATTCCCCACTAACATTTTTAAAACAGGAAAAGATAAATTATCAGGTTCTACATGGTGTATTGTATAGCACCAGAGCGATGAGAGCAAAGGCCTTAAATCCTGTCAGCTCCATTTATTAGATGTTGTAAACCTTTTATGGTTTATACAGACAATTGAGTATTGCAGTGTGACAAAATGAGAAACCACTATGGTGCCTGAAAAAGCTCTTTGGGAAATCTGTATTCAGCAAACCTCACACCAATCATGGAGGCAGTTGCTTTGACTAAAAAGCTGACTATAATTCTATGTAGTTTTTCCCACAGAAATTGTTTAGTGTATTAAATAGAGTAAATTTGGAAAAAACTGCTGATTTTAACCCTCATTTCTCTTATTTTTATTTACTTTTTCTATTATCAATTATAATACTACACATATTATTAGCCTTCCTGTGAACTTATTGATAGAAGAAAGAGAAAAATCTATGTTAATTGTTTTATAATTCATAATTGTTTCTTTTATTTTTTGGTAGTCTCTCAAGGTAATAAAGTATATTACCTATATTTGAGTTTTTGGGGGGCTTTTGGTACAAATTATAGCCCAAAGTCTGATATTTTGCTTTTCCCTACTCATTTTTTGTCTGAATTCAACTGCACCTTCCTTTGTCCTTGCTTGTTTATACCTTGAAGTACTTATTTGATTCTGTCTAACAGTATACCTTCTGGATGTTTTTTACCTATGACAGGATTACAAGCCTTTAAAGGGCAGTGCCTATTACATTTTCATCTTCATATTTCTCACATCCACAGAAAAAAATTGTACTCTCCAAAGATACAAAACTCAATATTTTGTGTCCAATTGAACTGAGTTTAACCAAACCAGTCCAAATTTTCATTTAAATAAAAACAGACTTCCGGTCCAAGATGGCGGCCTACATAAACACTGCTCACTTCATTGTACAACTACATCAAAATTACAACTAAAATATAAAACAACCATCACCGAGAACCATCAGAAATCAAGTTGACCAGATGTCTGACAACTACAGAATTAAAGTAACCACATCGTCCAAACTGGTAGGAGGGGGAGAGATGCAAAATGGGCTGGTCCCACATTCATGTGTGGGGGATAAAAATTTGGAAGGGATATCTTGGGAGTGAGGAGTTTCAGCTCCACACAGGCCCCACAGCCCAAGGTTACTGTGCCAGGAAGGTAAGTCCCCCTAACTACAACTTCTGGCTGCAAAAACCAGTGGAGATTGAGTCAGTGGAAGAAACTTCTGGAATCCCAAACTGGCACTCTCTTTGAGCACCAGCACCAGAGTAATAGCTTGAAAAGCACCAGCAGCATACAAGGAGGTACTAAAGTACCCAGCATCAAGGTGTGAGCTGGAAGATAGCTTTTAACCAGACTGAAAGGTGAGCAGAAGCCATTGTCCTATTTCTGAGCCCTCTCCACACAGAGTTACAAACCCAGCAGGTAGATGCTATATCTGAGACTCCATAAACCTGACTAACACTGGTTGCCCTGCCCTGGAGATTTCCTGAGACAACATTCCACCCAAAGTACAGGCTGACCCAAGGTGTTAACCATGACTTTTCCATGTGAAGGCTGGTCTTGGCTAAGTTTCACAACTGCCTAAATCCTATCAAACAAGCAACAGCTGGCCTCAGTAAGCCCCAGACCCAACACAACAGGAGCCAACCTGATTTCATAGCTTGGCTTTGCCTGGGAATCTACAAGCCCAGCACAAGTAGTAGCCCTCTCAGATTGCTTTATACCACATACAGGTTGGCCCCAGGCAGAACTAAGGTGGGGGCTGACCTTGGATGGTACCACCAGGGAAAATGCAGATCCTGCCCACCCAGTGGACAGCTACCGACCATGTTGGGACACCACCATCCTGCCCCTGCACAGCTGATTCTCCACAGAGGGGCGGAGGTTAATGGTCAGTGGTCACAGTCAGTCCGGAGCTGATGGGCCTGTGTAAATCCCTCTTATGACCTGCCAAAAACAATAAAGGTTCAACTACAAGAGGAGGGTGTACCCAGCCCACAAAAAGGGCACATCTTGAGTACCTAGCTTGGGTGTTAGGGGATGTTGTGCTACTGGATCCTATAGGACACCCACTAAATTGGGCCACACCACCAACACACAGAGTCAAAGCAGCTCTACCTAATACATGGAAACAAACACAGGGGGGCTGCCAAAATGAGGAGACAAACATGACCCAAATAACAGAACAGATCAAAACTACAGAAAAAGAACTAAAACAAATGGAGATAAGCAACTTATCAGATGCAGAATTCAAAACACTGATTATAAGGACGCTCAAGGAACTTAGTGAGGACCTCAGAACGTAGAAAGATCCAGTCAGAAACAAAGGATTCACTAATAGAAATAAAGAACAGTTTATGGAAAAACAACAGTAGAGTGGATGAAGTAAAAAATTAAATCGATAAGTTGTAAAGAAGGAAGCAAAAAAGCAACCAATCAGAAAAACAAGAAGAAAAAGAATTTAAAAAATGAGGATAGTATAACCAGCCTCTTGGACAACTTCAAGAGGTCCAACATTTGCATCAGAAGGAGAAGAGAAAGAGAAAGAAATTGGAAATCTATCTGAACAAATAATGAAAGAAAACTTCCCTAATGTGCTTAAGGAAATAGACATTCAAACCCAGAAAGCAAAGAGAGTCCCAAACAAGATGTATGCAAAGAAGCCCACTCCAAGATACATCATAATTAAATGCCAAAGTTTAAAGATAAAGAGAGAACCTTAAAAGCATCAAGAGAAAAGCAGTCGATTAACGACAGAGGAGTTCCCATAAGACTGACAGCTGATTTCTCTGAAGAAACTTTGAAGGCTAGAATGGATTGGCAGGAAATATTCAAAGTCACGGAAAGCAGGGACCTACAGACAAGATTTCTCTACCCAACAAAGATATCATTTAGAGTCAAAGGACAGATAAAGAGCTTCCCACACAAGAAAAAAACTAATGGTGTCCATCATCATCAAACTATTATTATATGAAAAGTTAAGGGTCTTATTTAAGAAAAGAATATCAAAACCATGAACAATGAAATGGCAATAAATACATATATATCAAAAATTGAATCTAAAAAACAAACTAGGCAAACAAGAACAGTGACAGAATCAAGGATACAGAGAGTGTTTTGATGGTTGCCAGATGGGAGAAAGGTATAGGGATGTGGGTGAAGGGGTAAGGGGATTAATAACTGCAAACTGGTAGTTATAGAATAGCAGTGGGGATGTAAAGTACAGTATAGGAAATGGAGCAGCCAAAAAACTTATATGCATGATCCATGGACATGAACAAAGGTGTAGGAATTGCCTGAGAGAGTGGGGGATCTGGATGGAGAGGGACAAAGAGAGGAAAATTGGGATCAACATAACCAATGTAGTAACATAACCAATGAAATGGAATTTTAAAAAAATCATTAAATAACAACATAATTTCTTGCAAATAGTCAATCACCATGGTTACCATAATCAATAGCAGTCCATGTGAGAAGACCTATTTAGTCACCATGTCAGGCAGCAATATCCTAAAAACACAGTGTTTAGTTTACAGGTCATAAACTAAATGCAAATATCAGATCTTTAGCTTGAGCAGTAGTGTGCAAAAGATTGCATTTTTCCATACTGTTACTATATAATAATGAAGCATGTAAATCAAAAGTAAAAATGTCTGTCAATTATATGGGGCTCTACAGCCAAAAGACAAAAATGTCAAGCCATCTAAAGGTATGCTTTATATAAACTATACAATGTCTGTCCAGAAGGTATCCAGTCAGGTAATATGAAAAATAGGAACATTTATTGAAGAAGATAGAAAACACAAGAAACATTATAATAGGACAATTATGCCTCAGTCCCCTTCAAAGTAGGCTCCTTGGGACCTCACATGGATTTCCCAATCACCATCAGCTGTCCCATCATATTTTTCTGCACCCCACTGATGGTCTGAAATCTCTTCCCTTTCAAAGGTGATTTTAGTTCTGGAAAAAGCCAGAAGTCACAATGTGCCAAATGTGTGCCAAATGTGGGACTGAGTCACCTGGGTGATCTGATGTTTCGCCAAAACACTATGCACAAGATGTGATGCAGGAGTGGGCACCATGTCTATTGAAGTTGTCCATAGCTGCAGCCTTCTGAATCATCTGAATAGTTTCTGTGGAGGAATGTTCAAATTTAAAATAAAATTTGACAGAAACTCATTGCTCCACTCAGTTATCTTGAATGTGACAGCCACACAGTACACATGCTCACTCAACGTTACCTATCACCCACACTGACTAGTAAAGTGAAGTTGTCATTGTTCACACATGCATATTCCAGTCCACTCTCCTTGGCTGCCAGAGTACATGGTTGTCATGTAAACCATTCTGATACATTAACAATGGCTGGACTTTTTCCAGACAGTCTGTATACCCAATTGTTATGTCTAAATAGCTAGCCATTCAATGTCAATTGAGCAAAATATTTGGTGAAGTGACTCAAGTTCATAATTTTTGTACAGCCTGTGCAGATGTCTTTAATTGGTTTTTTACATACTTGTCCTTCCATTTAACACAAATCCATTTGGTGCTTACCATTCTGAAAGCTCTATAAAAGGTATTTAATGCTTTCTATCCAAGGTTTAAAAAGTCAATTTGCATTCTCTCTATACTGCATCCTTATAACAACCTACTATTTTTCTCTGAAGTAAAAGACATTTTAAAATTTCCACTTTAGAAGTGAAAACTAAGGACATAGGCGTTAAGGTGCATGACCGAAATCCCATTGCGAACATGTCAGGACTTGTAACTCTGGAGAACTAGAAGGTTGTGGAGTCCTCTTTCCTCTGAACTGCATGAGCATTTCTAGAGGGATAACTGTTTGTCAACTTTATTTTAATATTTTTCTTGCATAATATTTACCTTTTAACAAGAGCTCCATACAAACAAATTTATCTACAGGTGAAATGACAATGTCTGGGACTTGCTTTAAAACATTCCAGGAGGGACTGTGTACGGTGGAAATTTTAAAGTCAATTGGGAAAATGCTAACAATTGTTGAAGCTAGGTTATGTGTATATATATATATATAGGACATTTTTATGCTATTTTCTTGAAGCCCTGATAATGAAAAGTTAAGGAAAATAAAGATTTTAAAACAGTCACTTGGGAGCATAGTTCATAAATTATTTAAGAAAATGGTTACTTCTGATGCTGACAAGAGATTAATTCTGGAGCAAGTCCAAGATTACAACTCAGAGTTTTAGATCTGGAAATTCTACCTAATTTATCCCCTTCAAAAAATAAAACATTTATTTTTCAAAAACACTTACTGAGCTTTCAAATTCTTCCATGGACCAACCAAACAAACAGTCTGAAGGAAAATGATGACTAAGAAAACAAATGCTTAAATTAAAATTTGCTCTCAGAATAATGGGTAAGAAATATGTGAGAAAGAGAAATTATAAGAAAATACCTTTTGAATATTATTTTCAAATTCTACATAATATGACTTAGCACATTTAAATTTAAGATTTCTACAGAACCTAGAGCACACTGTTTTAAACAATACAAGGATGAAAAAAAAGAATATGTACAAATTTAATACAGTATTGAAAGAAAAGTGATTTTGAGCTTGAAAATCATGATGTTGGACTATTACTTCACTCTGAGACCTTCGTATGGCAATACAGAAAAAGGGCAATGTGGGGAAATGACTACGGATTCTGTCTAAATGCACCATCGTATAAGGGCCACCTGTGAGATAAGGTGGGTTTAGACCAATGAAATTCAAGGAAAGGGCTGCTATTATTGAAGAGTTCTCAAAAAAATCTACCTTGCTCTTCCAGGAGGGCCTGCAAAGGCAATGTTCTCTGTCATTCTCCTGCATATGAATGAGGAGAATGCTCATTGTCACTGGCGTGCATCCTAGAGCCATGAGGAACTTGCTTTAGGTTGACGGCCAAACTATGTACGTTTGCACACAGAGACCAAAGGATCCTGAGTCCTCCAATAACATGTGGTTCATTGAATCAATCAGTGCTAGGCCCACGCTTAGCTTTGAAGTTCATGCAATGTTAATCTTCATGTATAAGTTTGAATCACATATTCTAGTAGTTGCAGACTGAACATATGGGATAAACTGGAGAATATCATGTCAATATATCTCTAAAGCTCAGTTCCCTAATCTATAGGGTTCTTGTCCTGGTTAAACATTAGTAGGTGTGTCCAAACCGTGGCCCATGGGCCACATGCAGCTCAGCATGGCTATGTGGCAGAACATAAAATCATAAAATTTACTTAAAACATTATGAAATTGCTTTCTGTGCTTACGTGTCACAATGTATTTAATGTGTGGTCTGAGACAACTCCTTTTCCAGCATGGCTCAGAGATGCCAAAAGTTTGGACACCCTGCTACAGTGTTTGCAAAGCTTCTACCACAGTGTCATATACCTTAGTTCTCAGTGAGTGTTAGTTCCCTCTACTTCCTTGTATTCAGGGACTCAGCATTTCTTTCTCCACATACCCTTACACTTATCAAAAAAAATGTTTTCTGTTTTCTATTTCTTAAGGTAGAAACAAGTAAGTGTCACACGGTTCTTAGGAGGAAAGAGTACAATTTCTCCACCAGAAAAAATGTTTTTTTTCTTTTATTTTGAGTAACAAGACTAGTCCAAATCTTTCATTAATTCCTACCCTCATAACCCAGCTCCAATTTTTCTATGAAATTTTAAATGTATGTGCTTAAAAGAACTGTTGTTCAATGTGTTATAAAAATTGGGGTATAGAAATACAGGCTCCAGAGCCAATGACAATTTATGTTCCAAGTCTAACACCAAAAGAATGTAGAGCAAACTCTGCAGACTGTTTAGGCAGCAGTTTTTTACATAAAAGTAAAGGAGAAAGGTATTCACATGGTACGCACTGGACCAGACCACTAGGTTTAAATCAACCAAAAATCCGTAATGAAAAAGTGGCCAGAGACTTGAGGTTCTGCAGATTACTATTTGCAGGTCAGGAATCAACTGGTTCAGAAAGTTTGGTCTTGCAAATTGTGGCTTAGACTGCCATCTTTTTTTCATAGAGACCTTGGAGTATCAATCAGATGGACAGTATTCCAGATAATAAGTTAGATCAGACTTAGGCTGATAGATGTTAGTCGCATTCAGATGTTTTTATTTCTTGTTGCCTCTAACCTTAGTTCGGTACAATTTTAGTCATAGTAAAAATTCTTCACATATGTATTGAGAACATAAATATTAATTAGCATGTCTCATTTCTCTCTGGGGCAACCTCAATCTATAGCATTACTCACCTCCTCCAATCTCTCAGTTTCCATGCTTCACTTTTTGCAGGGATGAGGATATATTATTTATGTTTTCACACATATATTCTAAACATTTGAGATGATATGAAAACCCCCTGTCTCATCATAACTCATTTAAATTATTTTGCACAATGCCACAGGAGAAATGGTGAGAAAGAATAAAATGGATATCAGCTGTTATAGTTTAAAACTCCAACCAGAGATGTCTAACCATTTTTTTAAACTACGCTCTAAAGGCCACTCTATTGTCAAACTAAAGAAAGATTATTCTGCAGCCATGGGTGGCGTGTTCTTAGTCTCCTCAACTCAGGTGTTTGCCTAAGCTTGTGTCCTCTCCCTATTTCTTCCCCTTCCCTTCCCACCCCCACCTCCTCTGCTCTTTTCTATTTTCTTTTCTCCTCTCTCCCTCTCTCTCTCTCTCTCTCTCCATCCTCCCAATTCTCTTTCCTATACCTGTCCTTATGCCTTGGGTTAGGCTTAAGCTAAGGAAGAAAGACAAGCATTAAATTGTAGGTAACATTAGAATTTTGATTTACACTAGATTTTTCTTAATATCTAAAATTCTGAGAAAGGATGGAAAAGATTGATCTTGAAGAGTGTGTTTGAGTGGTGTGGTATTGGGGCAGGGGATGGGGGGAAAGCTGTTTCCTACTTGCACCCTGCTGAGTTCAATCGTGTAAAGAACCAATTAAATTGACTCCTACGGTCTGGATTATTCATCATCAGCCCAATCCAGGCTGTGCTCACAGTTCTCCACGCAAGCCTTTGTTTCACAAGTGCTTCTAAGTTGGTGTGTGCTCTGAAGCCTTCCCTTCAGCCTTTAGGCAGCTCATGCCCATGGTGTGCCTACCAAAAGAACTGTATTGCAGTCTTCAAAGGGCCCAAGTTACACAGTAATCTGATGTAACAGAGAGAAAAACTCACACTTTAAGGTTTGTTTTTTTTTTTTTTCACTGTCAATTCCTTCTACTTAGGATGAATTATCATCCATAAAAAAAATGGGCTTCCACATGATTGTCCCACCAGTTTTTCAAAAATGTCCATACATGTCTGCTTCCCAGATATGAATTTAGTTTGAGTTCAAGCTGGAATTCCTACTGTATTCATTGAAATCAATGCCTCATTTAGTTACTGCAACAGGATGTTTTTAAACAAAAGAAGTTACCAAAACACATTGTGTTCAATGCACACAATGTGGCTACAATTATAATTGGGAATAATTAAGTATTTAAATATATGCACACATATGAAATTATAAATATCCTATACCATAAATATATACATACCATATATATAAATTATTATTTCAAATTTATGTATTTCTGGAAGTAAAGCAAGACAATCCTTTCAAAACATCAACATCAATACTCTTTCAAAATTGCCAACAACAAATACTCTTTTCATCTTTTACTGACATTTCCTTATTTTTGTGACTAACAACAAACAAACACATTTCTTCATTTCAAAAGCTCCACACTAGTTGTACGACAAGCACTTAAAATGCCATTATTGAAACTGGGCTGTCCCAGGTTACACAGAGATGGTCAGAGGCATAAGATTAGCATATATGCTATGAATAAGTTATGTATGAAAATGAATAGAATGCATGGTTAAAAACAATTCCAAAATGAAAACCCAGATCTGTCTTTACAAAGTGCATGCCTGGTGACATCTGTGTTGTAATAGAAAAGCTTGAATCATTATTTAATATTCAGCCTTGACACTTGATTTACTGCTCATCATTGATGCTCACATTGTAAAGAAAGCTTCCTTTAACTGTCTTTCTCCCTGTTCAGTTTTCCTTATCTGTACTCATCAGATCCTCTCAGTGAAAGTGAGTGCATATGTTCATGTCAGAATGTACATAATTAGGCGCATTTATATACACATGCAGTGTGCAACTGTGCAACAGCTGTGCCAGAAGAGACTGTTTCCCAAGCGTGACCTGTGGGGAATAAAAAGAAGAAAAAAAGTAGGTATTTTAAGAATTTCCTATCTGATAAGACTGAAGTACCCTCAATAATTACATTGATTACCATTATCTATTAAGATGATTGGTGATGAGTCCTCGTCTTGTTCATGAGGAGACTAAAACTCCGAGAGTTAAGTCACTTGCTAAAATGTACACAGTGGCTAATTACAAAAATGGGGTCCAAGTCTGGGTCCAATTCCCAAGTTCTTATTCTTTAAGTTATACAATAATTCCTTTCTTTTGTGCTTATATTCAAATACAGTATGGAATGGTGTTTGCATGGATACATTTTTATTTTACAGATACCGAATGGATGTTTGTACCTACATAGACTATGTAATCACAGAGACTGAGAATGTCAGGCAGACAGTCCAAAAGCACATCTTATCCAGCACCAGGCTTTGCTGACAATCAGGAAAAGACATGAGAAGTGAAGCGGCATACCCAATGTCAATGCAGCCGAGGCCTCAAACTGTCGGCAGGGTCCTGAGTCTATTTCCCACACTGGAACATACTGTGGTTCCACGATAATGAGTATCTGAGGGCAAGTTCAACGAAACAAAACCTGTTAGTCTTTGAGTCTGTGCACGTGTTCATCACGCTAACCATGGAGCTCCGTTCTGGTTATGCAACAAATTTCCCTCCGTGCAGCACTTGTCCGTATATTGCAGATATGTCCACAACGAGCAGACTGAGCAACTAGGTGTGTGCTTCAGAATGCATTCTTCGATTAGTAATCAATGCATAACACAGGCAACACCCTTGTTTATCTTCTAGCAAGTACATTTTTTAGTCAATATTTGAAAGAACTTTGTTGTAGTTAAAATGACATTAGATGTGTATGAGAAGCAAAGAAGACATAAGATATTTATAAGGCCTCCCCACTAACTCTATTTCTCTGCAGATGTTACTGAGTATAGACTGGATCTTTAAAAAACATGGAAAGATAGATATACTAATCTGTCTAAAAACAGAGTATGGTTACAATTGTGTATATAGTAGATATGGAGATTTGTAGAAACAGTACACTTACAAATCACTTTTGGTATCATAAAGCTCTTTCAGAATTAAGACATTAAGTTGCTGATTACTACTTTAATATGTTTGGAACAGACTTTCTGAAAGTCTGCTAGAGAAAGGCTTTTGCTTTCAAAAATATCTCCATTCTCAATATGCTAATTAAAGTTTATTGAGATTTTAGTACCTCTCTTTGGATCATCAATAATTCACATCTAAACACAAAGTAACTCATTAATTTTGATATTTCTTGCTGCAGACTAACAGATTTAATAGAAGAATGATAAATTAGATGAACCCCAGGGAAATAGAAGTCTCAATAGGACCTCAGAGTGGGCACAGTGTGAGAACAGTGACCAATTTGGGAATGCAGAACATTGGGAAAATGCCAATGCAGAATAGAAAAGGGAAAGAGAACTAGAACACTCAGGACAAGTACAGCATCCTTGCAATTTTGACAACATTAAATCCACTGAAATCAACATCCCAGACATCATACTTTGTTGGTCCTTGTGATATCCTTCTCCACGCTGCCTGATTTAGTCTTGTCAGCTGAGGAGTAAAAGCTTTACAATGTCAATAACTCTGTGTGGAAATAGAGGCATTAAAGTTTCTCCTCAATCCTTTAATCAGTTCAGGATTGTGTTTCCTGTAATGGAAACACATTGTCTATTAGTGATAAATAATGAGAAAAGGTGATTTTACTATAAATTCAGTTTAGACTGGTGGAGATAACACATCTATAACCGAAAAAGAATGCTCTGCAATGAGAAAGGAACAATGATAGCAAGTTTAAAAGAACATGAAAATTAAAAATATGGTTATTGAAATAGAAATTCAACTGAGAATTAGATGATAAAATGGAGATCATCTCCCAGAAATCAGACCAACTAAAAAGAGTTAAAAATATGAGAGAAAAGACAAAAGGTAAAAAACCTTAGAAGACCAATTCATGCCATCAAACATACAATTAATAAAAATTCAAGAAGAGAATGAAGAAAAATCCTCTAGATTCAAAATAAAACTTACTTTAAATTGGAAGTGAGGGGATGCAATGCTAATATTTTTTACTCGAATGCTTACTTTTCAGTTTATCTAATATAATCACTATTATTTATTTGTGTTGGTTACAATAATAGAATAAAAGGTTTACCCCTTAAAAGCTTAAATGAGTGGACATTGAACATCCAAACGAGCACCATCATCCAAACAGTTCACCTCGAAAGGCTAAACGTATGGCAGTGACATTGCAACCAGTTTTGGAAATCCTCCTTTAAAATGTTCTTCCAGGTGAATTTAGGAAACTGTGTTTACTGTTTTGTATTTTTATATTTTACTTGTAAATCAAAATTCCACATCTAACAAACACAAAATGAGATGCAGGACACTATTGTCACTGTCTTCAAGCATAGAATCAACTGGCAGCTCAGATAACGTGATTGAATGTACATCTGACAGATGGAGAGCAGTAGGTGGCCACTGCACCTGGAACAGCTCAAGGAACAGATGGTATTCATGTGTGTTTTTAAACAAGAATGAAGAGACACATTTATCTTATTTGAAATGATTACCCAGAAAGATTTGAAGGGACAGAAAAACACCTTAAGAATCACGTGGTGATCAAACAATAAGGATGTGCAAATTGTATGTGTCACAGAAAAAAAAAAGATCACATTGTCTTTCTATCAAAAATACTACAATCTAAAAAAAAAGTTAATTCAAAACCCAAATCAAAGTATAGGAAACATATACTTTGAGAAATATACATATTTTGAGATGTTATGGATCTTAATCTCTTTACTAGCCCCACTACACAAACACACATTTTTATCCAACTTATACTAGAACCTATTATGTTTCAGGATGCCTTTTGCTTAATATTTGAAAACTCTTTGTCCCCTCATTCTCCCTGAGATATCTAAGTAGCAGAAATTAATATAATAAACTCATTGGCCTAACATGGTAATAATGGACAATGGAGTGTTATTTCTCTTTGAAAGCCTTCCAGGACTAATCATACAGCAATAAGATATTTGTTTTGATAACAAAAACTTGTATATGTAATAGAAAGTTATTCTGCAGAACCTTCTTCACCTTGGAAAACTACAATGTTTATTCATTCCATGAAGGCTGTCAGTAGTCAACATGTTTTTGGAACTTCTTTTTCTATTGCCTTTATACAAGTTCTCAGAACAAATATATACATATACACACATATATATATTTCTACATTAACACTGTGATTCGTATACATGCCAATCTAATAAAATATCTTACTTATCACTTCTGGGTCCAAACAACTTTTAGAATCTTTGTTTAACTTAATTCTCCATCAAACACAAAGAATGGTGATCTGCCACCACTGAAGACTTCCATAAGAATGTGATGTGGATTCTGAAGATTCAGATCTTGTTTGAATCTTGTCTCTACACTTATAACTATGGAACCTTGGGCAAATATTATTTAAACTCTCTAAGCCTAATTTTCTCATCTATGAAATGATAGTGATAATGTTGCTAATGTATGAGCCAAAAATCATGTTGCCAGAAGATGGAGGAAAAGAAGTAAATTTGATGAATTCTGTTTATCCAGAGCCTAAAACAGTACACAATATATAGTATGTGTTCAATACATGTTTATTGGCTATGTAAGTGATGGCTTTGTTTAAAAGTTATGATTACTAGGATAAGAATTTGAACATTCTATTTTAAAAGCTTAGGAAAAACAATTTCAGAATTGTTTTAAAAATAAAAGGAGAAAAACATGTGCAGAATAAAGAAGAGAGTGTTCTAGAGAAAAAAGAGAGAAAAACACATGAAGAAACTGAAAAATAGAGACGATTGCTTATTCAAGGTCGCAAGAACACTTGAATGCATTTATCAGGCAGGATATGATGTAAGATTTTAAAGCAAGAAGAAAAAGAGAAGTAAAATTAGAAAGATTCATATATCCAGAGTAAAATACAGGTAAAACATTAATTTCAGAGTTCAAGTGTTACACTGAGAACACTATGTCCGGGTAATGGAAATCCAAATTCAGCTGTCCCTGTGCACCGAGGAGTAGAAGGGAATCTGCAGAAAGCAAAAATGAAGCTGACCCATTTGAGACATCACCGTGAGAGATCTCATGGCCTTGAGAGATGGAGAAAGATGCACCAGGCCATCACTGTTCTGGTCCAGGCCCTCCTGAGGACCACCTGCACTTCCAGCTGGTCAGTTCCACAAAACATTGTGAATCCTTCCAATATTTTCCTAGTTTTAGTTAAGCTAATTTTAATGGATTTTTGTTCTTTACAACCAGACTTTCCAGAGTATACCAGTCTCATAGAGTTCAACCTTATCACAATTTGCAACACATTTTGAGATTCATAATATTTGAGTTTTAATTATGAATCTACCACATATCATTTTCCTATGAACAAACCCAAGATAATAATACTATGTTCCTTGGCTCCAGGTAATAAGTCTGGAGAGTTAGGCAGAGCCCATATTCCCCAAAACTGGAGATGTCATAAAAGGTAAGGTCAGAAAACCCTGCATTGGCCTTAGCAAAAGAGAGAGACAGAGAAAGAAAGGGGGAGAGAGGAGGGAAGGTAGAAGGAAAGGGAGGTGGGAGGAAGAAAAGAGAAGTAGGTAATGAGTAATCTTATCAAGTGCTGTTTTGGTGGAAAGTTAAGGCAGAAATCAAGAAGTTTTCCTTTAAAGGGTTAAAATAAAGTACAGTAGTTGGGAATACATGAGTGTGGTTGTTTGAACAATTCTTTATTGGTTTTTAGTGTGCTAAATTAATTTAATATGAAATTATATGAGTATTCAAACTTTGATGAAAGAGATAAGACTCTGAAGAGTACTCTTATTTTATTAGGAGAAGAAGAAAATTTGGTGTTGAAACACAATTAGGTTTACAGGTTTGTGGGTAACAGTTTGAAAATGTACAACTTGATGGCTCTTTTTTCTTTGTAAACAAGATACTTTGCCCAAAATATGAAGGGCTTCAAAGGAAGGGTAGAATGAGAGGTCTGAGAACAGAAAAAAACTTTCCAAATGGCACTTGTGGAGAAAGAGAGAGAACTTACAAGGGAAGCATACCAGAATTCTTGGACAACCTTGAGGACATGGTTACTATGGTCCCAAGACCAATAATTTATGGTGACAATGATCACTTAATTGTGTGATTATTTCCAACAATACTGCACAGCCTCTATGTAGACATAAAAATATAAGACTTTGTTCAACTTTGGGTTTGTCCATGTGACAAAATGAAGGATCAAGAGCCTCAGTGTACATTCAAGGGAGTGATTGAGACTGCTCCACAAAATCTAACCTAACTTGGAGATGATATGAAAATGGAAGATGTGTGAATAAGGTAACAACAGAGGGATCTGTGCTAGGATTCCTGATAAGTCAGAACCAATGAAAAAAGAATTAATGTAGTGGGCATTTGTCATATTTTCTGGCTTCTGGAAACCTTTTGAACACCTTTTGAACAATTCTTTATTGCTTTTTAGTGTGCTAAAAAACCAATATATGAGAATTTTCTGCCCTATGAATTCTGCTTACCCAAGGTAGACACCAAGAAACTTCCTGGAAAACTTTCCTACCAAAGTATAGACACGGGAACAACTATCAGATGCATCCTCTTAGAACAATTTAAAGAAGTGGGCAATGTGAGGAAGTGAGCAAGGGGGGTCACCTGTCAGCAACCATATCCACAAAGATGACTGGCTGTTGCAGAGAACTGTCTGGGAGCTTCGAGCATCCAATGACACCAGTGACATCAATGGTACCAGCAACAATGATGGTGCTGAACAGGGGCAGCAGGGATATTTTCTCTATAGTAATCTTTAATGGGGTTGGTACAGAGAGATCCAATCGGGCCATTAGGGAGGATAAGAGAGAGTCCATAGAACGTGGTTGCCTGAGGCAATGGTAAACAGTCCAGGATAACATTGGCTGAGAATCTGAATGCCTCTGGAGCACATGGAATTATGAGCCAAAAATTTTAAAATAAAAGGAGGGCAGAGACTGGTTCTCTGGCACTCTTCCTTGAGGAGGCCTGGATTATTATGTTGTAGCTGCCTGCATTTCCCAAAGGACAGAATTTTGGATGGGAGAAGAAACTCTGGGTGCAGGTAGGATCAGGATGGCCTGGCAGAAGGTGGCAAGGTTATTCTTTGGATGTTCTGGACGGGACAGGCCCTGAGGCAGAAGCCTGTCATTCTTCCAAAATTGCATAGCTTTTGTGAAAGAGGGAGAAGAGAGGGGGGAAAACATTGATGTGAGAGAGAAACAACAATCTGTTGCCTCTCACTCCCCCAACCTGTGGGACCTGGCCTACAACCTAGGCATGTGCCCTTACTGGGAATTGAACCAGACTTTCAGTTTGCAGGACAATGACCAACTCACTGCACCACACCAGTCAGAGCCAACTAAATTTTTTAAAAAACAAAAAGAAATTTCAAGGATCTTCCCTTCCGACTCCAGTTCCCTCTCCCAGTACACACACACACACACACACACACACACACACCCCAGAATCCCCAAGGTATGGAAAATTTTTTAGGGTGGGGTGGGAGGTTGGGGGGAATTGAAGAAATAAGAGAAGCAGCTTAGTCCAGATTTTTTGCTAGAGAATGTAGAAGAAAGGAGAAAGTGCAAAGAATGAGGCACCTAACTGTGTGATCTACTGTGTGAGATCTGGAGAGAAATAATTGGACATTCTACTCTGTATCAGATCATACAATTGTCCATTAGAACATCTTTAGTAAATAATTAAATAACTTAGCAAGGGAAAATATTAAATTGTGAACAGTCACCATGCTAGTGTATTCTCCACTGATACCCAGCTGAAAGGAGAATTACTGGAGAGATGGCCTCGAGTAGGAGGAGGAAATAGGCTCTGGAATGTAGATGGGAGGTTTGCCTTGGAGCACAGTCAATGGGAATGAGGCCAGGAGCAGAGTCGAAGAGGACAGAGGCTAGGGGATGGGAGGATGTGTGTGCACATGGCAGTCTGTTCTCCTGACTGTTTCAATATTTGCACATATGAATAAGAACGTGGGGTCGTTAGCTGGAACAAAGTTGGGGTGAGAGTGTTGAACGTTTGAGGACTTGGTGAAATGTGCATTTCCCAAAGTTTCCTAAAGATTGTTAGACATTTTATCTTGAGATATAATCAAAAGACATTTTATCCTGTGTTGTAGTTCAATGGTTAACATTTACAAACTAAGATCTCAAAGAAGAGTGTTTAGGACAAAATCAATGGAAAAGGAATATTGAATCAAAGAGTTTTAAGAATATATATCTAGATTTCTGTACTCCACCATAGAATAAATATTCTCATTCTTACAGAAATAAAAAAAGAAAGTGTAATTTAATTTCACTGTATCATTGTCATTGGCTCATTATCTGAGCTTGAGTTTTATTAAAAACGATCCAAAATCTAAGTATGTAAGATGGGGCTCAGGAAAAAAATGAATAAAATAAAAGACCAACAGAACCTTTTTACATCAGAAATACTAAAGTTTCTCTCCCTTTTCATTCTCATTCAGAGAGTGTCCTGAGGCTAACAACGTCAGTTTCTAGGATTTCACATGATTCCGTGAGAGCCTAACACTCAGCCTAGAGACCATGAGAACATGCACTACACCCACAAATGTCCTTCTGAGTGATGTGGGTCTGACCGGGAAAAGATCACGATTACTCTTCAATCCAGATGAACTTCTGTATTGTTTGCAGTTTCCACAATGAGTCTGTCTGACTTCTTGAATTAAAAAGCCAGTAAAGGTTCATCATTGTTTGTTTGTTTTTTTGCAAGAAAGAAGGTGTTCTTTTTTTTCATGAGTCAGTAAATCCTAATGATGACCTGCATCAGACCACCTGGGTTTGTAGTCTGAGTCTGCTGCTTCCAGATGTGTGACCTTGGCATGTTATTTAAACAAATGAGGCCTTTGTTTACAAATGAGGTAAATGCTTTCCTACAGGACTAATAGAGTTAACATATGTTACATACTTTGAAGAGTGCTTGGCACATAAAGGCACTTAATAAATGTTAACTATTACTGTTATTTCTTTGAATAGGGATACTTCTCCATTTGTGTTTTTAGTTTTTGCTCAACCTTTCCATGTCTCAAAGTATCATACTATTTTGTATTGTAAAAATTGCATGTATTTTACTATATTCTTATGTTCATTTTTCTACTCATCTATTAGTGTATTTTAAACCAATCTCCTTTGACACTTAGTCATGAACATTTGTACTTTTTAAAGCCACCTATCATTTGAAACTCTTGTAATTTGGAAATTCATATCTTACCAGTCCTAGTGAGAAACAGAGCAACAACTCTCTTGTGAAGCTGAAAGCTTATTTCCCAGCTTCTTTCACAGCAGTGGTGTGCTGGTGTAATCCAGAATTGATCAATCAGGTTTACCAAACTTAGACTGTGAACAGGACTTAGTGATCCAAAGATGTGGGAGCCAGGCAAACTCCATTCTGGTGGCAGGGAATGGCAACAGCAGCAAAACCATTAGGTTTCCTGAGACATTAGGGACAACCACGCAGGTTGGTGTCTGGGGTCCAGTGCCTTGATAAACTGCCACAAGTCAGTGTCAGCACCAGTAGTGGCAGTGTCTCAACAGGACTCATTTGGGGCATGCTATTAGCCTGGTCCTAGCTGATGCCTAGCTCCCTCACTCTGACTTTTCAAATCCTACAGTCAGTAATGTTTCCAAAAGCCTCTCAGTAAATTAATTTCATGCTTAAATATGTCAGAGTTGTTTTCTAAACCCTCCAACTAACAAACTCTGACTGATTCCATTTAATTTCATGTTGCCTGGTTGAATGTATACTCCCCCAATCTGCCTTCCTCTCACAGTACCCTGTGAATAGGGAGAGAGAAGCACATGCTCTTATTCCATATGTATTAGGAAGAAGTTAAACTAACAGGCAACACACAAAAAACTGTTGGTTTCCTATTGCTGCTGTAACAAATTACCATAAACTTAGTGATTTAAAACAACACAAAATTTTTCTCTTACATTCTGGAGGTCCAAAATCCAAAATGAGCCTTCCAGGGCTAAAATCAAGGTGTCAGAAGGGTCTGTTTCTTCTGCAGGCTCCAGGGCAGAAGCCACTCTTTGCCTCTTCCGATGTCTAGAAGCTATCTGCATTCCTTGTTTAATAGCCACACCACTCACTTGGATCTCTTGCTTCCTTCCTCACATTTTCTACTACTGACTCTGATCTTCTGCTTCCCTTTTGTAAGGACCCTTATGATTACATTTGGGTCCGCCAGGATAATCCAGAATTATCTCCCATCTCAACATTCATAATCACATTTGCCAGTCCCTTTTGCCATATAAGGTAACATTTACAGGTTTCAGGGATGAAGATGTGGGCGTCCCTGAGGGGCCATCATTCATTCTGCTGTAAGTATCTAGACCACCTATTATTAAGCACACCCTAGATTAAGTAATCGTAGATCATGTGAGGACCTCTGATCTCTTTTATGTTAGGAGAAGTCCTTAGTTTCTTCCAGCTCTCAGCCTGCTTCCAGTTATTAACAAGACTCAAGTTGTATAAAGTTACTGACTGCCAAATTTAAGGAAACAGAGAAGGCATTCCTGAGAAAACACCTTAGGAAGAAAAAAGAAGTCATACATGTAGACATGCAGAGTGGTGTAGTCTTGTCACATTGCCTGCCTAGCTCAGTCGTGATTCAAAGAATGTATGTTACCAAAGTATGCTTGCCCTCGTGTCCCATACAAAGGGAAAATTCTATTTAATCTCCTGTCAGCCAGTATATACAATATTTGACAACCATGAATATCTATAGGACAACATAGTCATCACAGAAGGGCATTACCTGTATTTCACATATGAGAATATTCTCATCCCATACAATGCATGCTGTAAGAAGAGGAAAGAACACTTCCTGATGAACACTGTATGATCATGTAGTTGCCATTGCCCTAAAATACATCTCTTCTTATTGAACAAAACTACCTTGAATTGTCAAGGCAACAGCCCACCCTCCCTATGGTCACTCTACTCTAGTTGTTAACCTCCTGATTGCTTTCGCTTTCCCTGCAACATGCCAAATTAGCTCTGCAGAGCTCCACACAGCTTCTCTCTTCCTGAAGGTCAAGAGTCATTCTGTGAATGTAAAAACTCCTATATATTCTTTGGTTCCAATGCATCAGGGTATATCTACCTTTATTCTTGCTCTAAGTTTGATTCCTTTCCTTTCTTTTAGTTGGTCAATTTACACCTTTGTTTTCTTCCTACCATCAATATAAAGTACCTCCTTGTTTTATGTTATTATATTTCCTTTGCTTTATCTAGAAATTGTGTGTTGTCCCAGTTTGCATGGGTCAGTTGGCTGGGTATCCTGCCACAAATTGAGAGGTTGCCAGTTTGATTCCTAGTAGGGGGCACGTGAGCAGGTTGTGGGTTCGGTGACCAGCCAGAGTGTGCACGAAAGACAACCAATTAATGTTTCTCTCCCTCTCTTTTTCCCCTCCCTCCTCCTCTCTATAAAATCATACATAAAATAAAATTTAAAAAAAAATATAAAGGGTGATCGTGTAATTGAGCAACTCAAATTATTACAGGTAGCTCTAGGGGAAGAATTGCAGGAACTAATCATCAGAAATTTTGATGAACTAGATCTAAGTTTACGATAAGAAAGATTTTCAAACAGTGCTCTTTAGAGTGAAATAGGCTGCTTTACAAGAGAATAATTTATTAGAAGTATTTATGTGAAGGCCAGATAGTTATTCATCAGGAATAGCCTTATAAATAGAAGAAATTCTATCCTAAATAAATGATTGGGGTCAAATTATCCCCTAGGATATCTCTAAAATCTATGATTCCAAGTCACATGGTATATGTAATAAGAATGTATTTTTTGCTGGTATTAGATTCTTACTTCAAGTTTAAATATTTCTTTTAGGTAGATAGTCACTCTTCTAATGTGTAAAAGTAAATAGAAGTATGAAAATAAAAGTATATGTTCAATGGGAGTAAAAGGATAAGAAGACAGGAAAAAATGCACTGTCATTTAAATTCAGTGTGAGATTTTCCATGAGGATGCCTATGAAGTTAGATTTGCATCTGTGGAACGGATTATGCATATATAATGAATATATGTTAAGATGTTAAATTATCAATTATCTTGTGACAGTACTGTACTACCAAGAGCCTGAGTAAACTACATGTGATACTTGGGTACTAGCTAATCTGCCCCAAAGAAAGTATGAGTACAGCAAGTTGAAACCTTGGCACAAAGAGCCAACTGCAACTAGGGAGATGGAGAGGGGAAGAGCCAAGAGAACAGATGGGCAGGAGAGGCAACGAGATTCGCAACAATTTCTGTGATAGTGAGGCTTCTGCAAGTGATGCCACTATTAATGCTTGCCACCCAAAAAGGCAGGTTATTAATGTTTATTAAAGTTAATTCTTGACATTATATCACATTACCATAAAAAATCTAGCTTATCATCATTCATTTTACTTGGAATGCTATTCTAGATGCCTGACTTCAACTTAAGAAAGTTAAGATTAGGAAACATTTTAAGCCATGTACAACAATCAAAGAAATGTTTTACTGACTGAATTATTCAATTTCCCAGAGTGCATATATGTTCTATATGGCACTGTATAAGGCAGAGAAACAGTCTTTTGCAGTGGGCATTAAAAAGAGTTCAGGGTGTCTAGAAGCTAAACTCCACTGCAAAGCCTACTTTAAGAACTGGCATCACTTGCCGAAGCCTCACCATCACAGAAATTGTCCTGACCTCATTGCCTCTCCTGCCCGTCTGTTCTCTTGGATCCTTCACTCTACAATTCCCTAGCTGCAGGTGACTCTCTGTGCCAAGGTTTCAACTTGCTAATAATACCCAAGTACCACATATTTTATTCAGGTTTCTGGTAGTACAGTATTGGCACAAAATAATTGGTAATTTAAAATCTTAACATACATTAGTTATATACACATGATCCTTTTACTAAACAACTCTTTTTGCAGGCATCCTCATGGAAAACCTTACATTGAATATAAATGACTGTGCTTTTTTTCCTGTCTTCTCCTTATCCTTTTACTTCCATTCAACATACACTTTTATTTTCATACTTATATTTACTTCTACACAAATTAAGAGCTGCTACCAACCAAAAAGAGGCATGGTAAATTTGAAGTAAATATCAAATACAAGCCAAAAAATACTTCAATATATATACTGTATGGCTTGAAATCAGGTTTTAGAGATGAAAGAATCCTAGGGGATTTTTTAACCCAATCATTGACTTGGTGATGAATTTTCTCCATTTATAATACTCTTCTTGCTGGATGATCACCTAGCCTGCTCTTCACACAAGCACCCCACAATAGTTGCAGCCAGGCCTCACAGCCAGATGGGCCAGGGATCAGCCTCACCTGCCAGTGAGTTTGTGGCAGTTGTGGATCAACCACAATAGGAGGCCACTCCAGGCCACACAGGTAACACCTCTGGAGCACCTGGCTCTGGTAAAAAGGGTGAATTCCACCACTGGTCAGCCATTGGGTACCTTCTAAATAAGGCCAGTTTTTCAAGACCAGATGTAGCTGATCTACCTAATACATAGAAACAAATGGGCAAAATGAAGAGACTAAAGAATATGTTCAAAAACAAAAAAACAACCAAATAAAAAAAGATCAAACTTCAGAAAAAGATCTAAATGAAATGGAGTTAAACTGTCTAGTAGATAAACATTTCAAAGTAATAATCATAAAAGTGCCCATAAATCTCTGCAGTCAAGTGGGTACTACACTCAGTGAGAGCTTCTACAAAGAGATAAAAATTATAAAAAATAAAAAGTACCCATCAGAACTGAAGAATATAGCAATTTAAATGAAAAAAAAAAACCCACACCAGAGGGTATCAAAATCAGATTAGATAACACCGAAGATTGGATTAGCAATCAGAAATACAGAATTTTGAAAATCATCTAATTGGAAGACCAAAAAGAAAAAAAAAAAAGAATGAAGACAGCAAAAGAAACCTATGGAACAACAACAAGTGTACTAATATTTGCATAATAAGAGTACCAGAATGAGAAGAGAGAGAAAGTTGCGGTAAACCTATTTAAAGAAATAATGGTTAAAATGTTGCCTAACTTGGAGAAGAAAACACACATCCAAGTCCAGGAAGCACAGAGAGTTCTAAATAAGATGAACCCAAAGGGAAACACACTAAGACACATCATAATTAAAATATTAAAAGTTAAATATAACGAGAGGATCTTAAAAGCAACAAGAGAAAATTACTTACATAAGAGAATGCCCATAAGACTAACAGCTGATTTTACAACAAAAATTCTGCAGACCAGAAGTAGCACAATATATTCACATGATGAAAGGGGAAAAACCACAGCCAAGAATACTCTACCTGGCAAGGTAATCATTCAGAATTGAAGGAAGAATCAAAAGTTTCCCAGACAAGCAAAAACTAAAAGAGTTCATCATTACTAAACTGGCATTATAAGAAATGTTAAAGGGAATTCTTTAAGTGGAAAAGAAAAGACCAAAACTGGAAGTAGGAAAATATATGAGAGAAAAACTCACATTAATAAAGACAAACATATAGTAAAGGTAAAAACCAACCACTTATGCAGGTAGTATGAAAATATTAAAATGGCAGTAAGTACATACCTATCAATTGTGGAGGGAGAGGCATGGGTGAAGGTGAAAATGATATAAAGGGGGATAAATGGTAATGAAAAACAAAATACCAAAATACATAGGGATGTAGGGTGCTGAATGGCAAAAAGAAAAAAAAATTATCACATATGTTATCTACATGAGAATCACTTCAGATCAAAAAACGCTCTGAAACTAAAGGGATGTAAGAAGATTTCATTAAAACAGAAACAAAAAATCTAGGATAGCAATACTCACACACTAAATAGACTTTAAAACAAAAGCTATAACAAAAGAAATAAGGATGCAGCAATACCACATCTAGATTCTTATCCAATGAGAATGAGTTAGTAATTCAAAAAGATATATTCATCAGCCAGGAGATTTCTGGTCAAGATGATGTCATAGGTAAACATGCCTCACTTCCTCACACAACCACATGAAAATTACAACTAAAATATACAAAAACCAGCACCCAGAACTGGCAGAGATCAAGTTGAATGGAAGTCTGACAACTATGGAAATAAAGAAAGCACATCCAGACTGATAGGAAAAGAGAAGACAGGGAAAGGGTTGATCCCCCATCCATGTGTGGTGGATAAAAATTCAGGAGGGATATCTTGGGAGCAAGGAGTCCTAGCCCCACAACAGATCTCCAGTCCAGGGTTCCAGTGCCAGGAAAATAAGTCCCCATAACTTCTGGCTGCAAAGTGGGGATTGAGTTGGTAGAAAAAACTTCTGGAGTCCCAAGAAGTTCCTCTTATAAAAACCCACACATGGACTTAATCAGACTCACTTGATCTAGCTTCAGCACAGGGGTAGCAGCTTAAAAGGCACTGGTAGCATACAGGGAGAAACTGAAGTGTCTGGCATCAGCACAAGAGCTGGGGAAAGCTTTCTTCTAGACAGAAATCAGGCTGAGACTATTGTCCCTTCTCTGAACCATTTCCCCTCAAAGAGCTAGCAGGCTGGTGCCATATCTGAGATTCCATCACCTGGGCTAATAGTATTTGCCCCACCCTGGAAATCCCCAGAGACTCCCTCCAACACAATTTATGGGGATACCCATGCTACATTTCCATATGAGTGGCTGGTCTTGTCACATGCTTCACAACTTCTTAAATCCTTTCAAATAAGCAATACCCAGCCTCAGAGGCTCCAGTCCCTGTACCACTTGTCAAGCAACTGGCCCCAGGTCTCAAAATAAAAGCAACTAGCCTAGTTTCACAGCTTGCTTTCATCTAGGAATCTCCAAACCCAACACAAGTAGCAGCCATGTCAAATTGCTTCATAGATCAGACAAGGTAGCCCCAGGCAAAATACAAGTGGGGGATGACCTTGGCTTGAACCACCTGGGAAACTCCAGAGCCTGCACACCCAGTGAACAGCTACTGACCACATTGGAGCACCACCACCTTGTCTCCATATAGCTGATTCTCCATGAAGGGTGAATGTTCATGGACAGTGGTCACAGCCAGTCCTTACAGTTGACTGGCTTGGGTAAATCTCTGCCACTGGCCTTCAAACAGCATTCAAGTCTCAACAGCAAGAGGAGGATGTACTCAGCCCCCATTAAGTATGCACATCAAGTACCCAGCCTGAGTGATAGGTGAGGTTGTGCCACTGGACCCTACAGGACACCTACTACATTGGACAAGGCTAACAACACAGGGAGTCATAGCAGCTCTACCTAATATATAGAAACAAACACAGGGAGGCTGCCAAAATGAGGAAACAAACATGGCCTAAATGAAACAACAGATCAAAACTCCATAAAAATAATAAACAAAATGGAAATAAACAATCTATCATATGCAGAATTGAAAATACTAGTTATAAGATGCTAGGGGAACTTAGTGAGGACCTCAACAGCAAAATAAAGATCCAGTCAGAAACAAAGGATACACTAACTGAAATAAAGAACCATTTACAGGGGAACAATAGTAGAGTTGATGAAGCTGAGTGTCAAATCAGTGATTTAGTACATAAGGAAGCAAAAAACAACCAATCAGAACCACAAGAAGAAAAAAGAATCCAAAGAAATGAGGGTGGTATAAGCAGCCTCTGAAACAACTTCAGTGGGTGCAACATTCATATCACATGATGCCAGAAGGTGAAGTGAAAAAGCAAGAAATTGGAAATCTATTTGAAAAAATAATGAAAGAAAACTTTAATAATTTGATGAAGGAAATAGGCATGCAAATTCAGGAAGCATAGAGAATCCCAAACAAGATGAATATAAAGAGGCCCACTCCAAGACACATCATAATTAAAATGCCAAAGGTTAAAGACAAAGATAGAATCTTAAAAGCAGCAAAAGAAAAGCGGGGAATTTTCATAGACTGTCAGCTGATTTATCAAAAGAAACTCTGCAGACTAGAATGGATTGGCAAGAAATATTCAAAATCATGAAAAGCAGGGACATGCAGCCAAGATTGTTCTACCCAGCAAATATTTCATTTAGAATCAAAGGACAGATAAAGAGCTTCTCAGACAAGAAAAAACTAAAGGAGTTCATCATCACCAAACCACTACTATATGAAATGTTAAGGGGACTTAAGAAAAAGATCAAAACTATGAACAATGAAATGGCAATTAATACATATCTATCAATAATTTAATCTAAAAAACAAACTAAGCAAATAAAAAGAACAGAGACAGAATCATGGATATGGAGAGCATTTTGATGGTTGCCAGATGGAGAAGAGGTGTGGGGGAATGGATGAACAGGTGAGGGGATTAAGAAGTACAAATAGGTAGTTACAGAATAGTCATGGGGATGTAAACTACAGTATAGGAAATGGAGTAGCCAAAAAACCTACGCATGGCCCATGAACATGAACAATGGTGTAGGGATTGCCTGAGGGAGTAGATGATCTGGGTGGGGAGGGGCAAAGGGGTAACAATGGTGACAACTCTAATAGCACAATCAATAAAATACAACTTAAAAATGAAATCATAAAAAATTATCTAGGAAATAAGAAAAAATTAGTAAAGAACATATTTTAAATACATATAGAGCCTCAAAGATAAATGTTCCTGAAATGATAGATTTTCTGGAGAATACAGGGCTACCATCTAGGTGCCTCACTCACCAAAACAGAGAGAGCTCTCTGCATTCCTCAAGTTAGATCAGGGTAGATCACCCCATTCTCCAGAGACCTAACACCAACTTTTCTCTGTTCTTTTTTTTTTTTTTAATTCTGGAATGTAAAGCTCTTTTTAATTAAAGTATATTTGCATGCAATATTAGTTTCAGGTGTACAACAGTGATTTGTCATTTATATACTTTAAGAAGTGATCGCCATGAGAGGTCTAGTAACTCTTTGTCACTGTACAGAGTTATTACAATATTATCGTGTGTTCTTTTGATACTCTATTTCCTAGTATTTTACTATTACTAGCTATTACCATAACTATTTAGTAACCGCCAGTTTTTGCTTTTTATTCCATTCACTATTTATTTAGTTATTTTTTTATTGAATTTATTTGGGTGACACTGGTTAACAAAATTATACAAGTTTCAGGTGCACAATTCCTCCATACATCATCTGTTTTCTGTCCCATGCATACATACTGTTTTGTGTTCCACCCAAGTCAAGTCTCCTTCAGTCCCCATTTATTCCCCTATATACTTCTCCACCTTAGGTAAATTGTTAAATTAATGATAGTCATTCAAATACTCAACTTATGACTTAGTTATGACTTTTAATAATTTATAGCCAATTAATATTCTCTCATACTGGAAAACCTAAAGAACCAAGCTAAAAAGAAGTGAAATGTAAAATATGCCAATAATACTTTTCTACTATTAAACCCAACATCAATAATTTAGTTTTAGCCAAATATCATTCAGTATACAATATTAATGTTATTTGAATTTTCTGGCTTTGTATTTGATTTATAAATGTTTTAGTTTATAGTTGTGGTATAATCAATAAGTATAAGAAACATATATCTGGTAATGTGTTTATTTATTTTTAAGTAATATTTTGATAAAGCTTACAAAGTAAGCATAGGGGAAATCTATTTTTTAAATGTATGTGTTCCTTATGTATGATAAATCTTGATTTATGCATGTAATTAATTATACACATCAGCTTGATTTTTTATTGCTAGTTAAAGAAAACCAAGAGAATATTCTTAGGGAACAGAGTACTCATGAGAACTGAAGGCTCATCTGAGCATGCTGCCCTGGAGAGAGATTCAGACCAGTTCACAGTCCTAAGAAGAGGAGCCCAGGGTCCCAGTTAAATGATTAAGAGGAATATAAAAGTATGAGAAAACATGGAATTTCCCATAGATCCAATCCCATATCTTTCTGGTTTCTTCTATTCCCTCTTCTTATAACAACAACAAAAGAGACTACCGACTCCAGGAATGAGAAATAATAACAGGGCTTCTGTTTAAGATAGTAGTGTGGGTAAGCATGGCTGGCCTCTTCATACAACTACATCAAAATTACAACTAAATAGGGTACAACCATCATTCAGAACCATCAGAAATCAAGCTGAATAGAAGTTTACAACTACAGAATTAAAGAAGAAACTACATCCAGACTGGGAGGAGGGGTAGAGCCACAGAATGGTTGATCCCACACCCACATGCAGTAGATACAAATTTGGAGGTATATCTCAGGAACAAATAGTCCAAGCCCTACATTGGGCCCCACAGCCCAGGGCTCTGAACCAGAAAGAGAAGTCACCATAATTTCTGGCTGTAAAAACCAGTGGGAACTTCTGGTCAAGATGGAAGCATAGGCAGACACATTTTTCCTCCTTGCACAACCACAGAGAAAATTAAAACTAAACCTCAAAACAAATAACACCCAGAACTGTCAGAAAATTGAACTGTATGGAAATCCAACAACCAGGGATTTAAAGAGACCACATTCATCCAGATGTGTAGGAGAGGCAGAGATGCAGAGACAGGCAGAGAGGTGAAGAGATGGGGTGTGGCATGGTGAGGTGGTGGTGGTGGAATGGGCAGGCCCACCTTCAGGTGTGGTATCAGGAGGGATACCTTGGGAGTATTTCCCTCTGGCAGTACCAGTGCCAGAACAGACCTCACAGCCTGGGTTCTAGCACCAGGAAGATAAATACCTATGACTTCTAACTTTTAAAACCAGTGGGGATTGGAGTGGTAGAAGTAACTGCAGGATTTTCAGGAGTCTCCACTTAAAGGGGCCATAGGGTCTTAGGACACATACAAACCCACCTACTCTAGGATTCAGCACCAGGACAACAGCTGGAAGGGTGCCAGTCACATATAGGGTGTGGGTTAAGTGACTAGAAATGGGGCAAGTGCCAGGCAAACCTCCAGAAGCCAGGCAGTGGCACTGTCCCATTTCAGAGCCTTCCCTCACACAGAGCCACAGAGCAGTGAAGCATGTTGCCCTACCTGGCTATTAGCTAAGGCTTTGCCCCACATAATTTACAAGTGCCTTTTCTATAATAAGCCAGGGAGTCAAAGCAGTTCTCTCTAATACACAGAAACACATACAAGGAGACTGCCAAATTGAGGAGACCAAGAAACATGGCCAAAATGAAAGCATATAACAAAACCCCAGAAAAAGAACTAAACAAAACAGAGATAATCAACCTATCAAATGCAGAGTTCAAAACACAAGTGATCAGGATGCTCAAAGAACTCATTGAGTATGGCAACAACATAAAGAAAAAAATTAAGCTTATACTAAGTGAAATAAAGAAAAATCTACAAGGAACCCAACAGTGAATGGGAGGAAGCTGGGATTCAAGTTAATAATTTGGAACATAAGGAACAAATAAGCATTTAACCAGAACAGCAAGAAGAAAAAAATAATTAAAAACAAAAAACAAGGATAGTATAAGAAGTCTCTGGTATATTTCCTTATGTACCAATATCTGAATCATAAGGATGCCAGAAAGAGAAGAGAAAGAGCAAGAAACTGAAAACTTATTTGAAAAAATAATGAAAGATAACTTCCCTAATTTGGAAAAAGAAGTAGACACACAAGTCCAGGAAGCACAGAGAGTCCCAAACAAGTTGGACCCAAAGAGGACCACACCAAGACACACCATAATTAAAATGCCAAATTTAAAAACAAAAAGAGAGAATCTTAAAAGCAGCAAGAGAAAAAAAGACAGTTACCTACAAAGGAGTTTCCATAGGACTGTCCACTGATTTCTCAAAAGAAACTTTGCAGGCAAGAAGCGACTGACAAGAAGTATTCAAAATGACAAAAAAAAAACAAGGACCTACAATGTAGATTACTCTGCAACAAAACTATCATTTAGAATGGAAGGACATATAAAGTGCTTCCCAGACAAGGTAAAGCTGAAGGAGTTCATCATCACCAAGCCATTACTACATGAAATGTTAAATGGACTTGTTTATGAAAAAGAAGATCAAAACTATGAACATTAAAATGGCAACAAATTCACAACTGTCAACAACTGAATCTAAAAAAAACAAACTAAACAAATAACCAGTATGGGAACAGAACCATAGATATAGAGATTATTTGTAGAGTTGTCATCTGGGAGGGAGAAGAGGGAGAATGGAGGGAAAGGTGAAATGATTAAGAAGCATACTTGGCAGGTACAAAATAAACAGCGGGATGTTAAGAATAGTATAGGAAATGGAGAAGCCAAAGAAATTGTAGGCATGATGCAACGACATAAACTAAAGGGGAGTTTCTAGAGGGAAGGGGAGTACCAGGTGGAAGCGGACAAAGGGGAAAAATTGGGGCAACTTATAATTGCATAATCAATAAAATATATATTTTTTAAAAAACAGTGGTGATTGAGACTGAAAAAATAGAAACTGCTAGTGCATCAGGCAGTTCCTCTTAAAGGGCCTACACCCAGTCTTACTCCTTCTGAGCTCCAGCATGGGGGCAGCAGCTTGAAAGGCATCAGAGACATATGGGGAAGAGTTGAATTGTCCGCTTCCAGGACAGCTTTCTCTTAAACAAAGTGCTGGCAGAGGACATTTTCTTTTTCTGAGGCCTCCCCTGACAGCCAGCAGGCTGGCACCATATCTGAGACTCCAGTCAACCTGGGTCACACTGTTTGCCCTGCCCTGGTGATTGCCCAAGGCTCCAACCCACCCAGCTTCAGGGTCCACACAGGCTGTTTCCAGTGACTTTTCCACACACATGTCTTGTCTTCAAATGCCGATTGCATTGTAGCTTATTTGGGTGGCCCCAGACAGAACACAGTGGTGGCATTGGCCTGCACCTCTCAGGAGGCCATAGAGCCTGTGCACTCAGCAGACAGTCACAGACCATATCAGAGCACCACTGCCCAACTAGATCTACAAGCAACACACTCAATGGGTGGACTGAGCAGGCACCAGAGCACTGGTGAAGTAAGTCCTGCTCTGTGGAGAGGCCCCTGCACAGCTGATCCTCCACAGTGGTCAGAGGTTATGGTCAGTGGTCACTGCCAGGACTTGCAGCTGATCAGCCCGGGCAAATCCCTCCCATGGGAGGCTGTTCCACTGGACCCTGTGAAACACTATGTTAGGCCACTACCAAGCCAGGCAGTAATAGCAGCTCTACTTAATACATGGAAAAAATCATAGTTCATCATCACCAAACCATTATATGAAATATTAAAGGGTCTTCTTTAAGAAGAGGATTAAAACTATGAACAATAAAATAGTAATAAATACATGTCTATCAATAACTGAATCTAAAAGACAAAAGAAATACACAGAACAGAAACAATCATAGGAACAGAGAATGTTTTGAGGAATGCCAGACTGGAGGGGAAGTTATAGGGGTGGGGGAAAGAGGTGTAGGGATTAAGAAGTACAAGCTGGTTGTTACAGAACAGTCATGGGGATGTAAGGTACAGCATAGGGAATACAGTCTCAAAGAATATATATGCATGACCCACACACATGGACAGAGGTGTGGTGATTGCCTGAGGGAGTAGGAGAGGGTAGAGGGGGACAAAGGAGAAAAGTTGGGGCAACTGTAATAGCATAAATAATAAAATATAATTTAAATTTTAAAAATAAATAAATAACCAGAACAGCAAAAAAAAAGGGGGGGGAGGAAAAAAGAAAGAAAATAAAACAATCATGACATACTTAAATGCTAAATATGCTTTCATAACACAAAAATGAAAAATGGAATTATCCAGACTGTGATTTTCTATAGAAAAATGCTTACAGGTGCCTAAACAACTAATTTACATGAAAACTTGTGGAAGGTATCATATTCGTGATTGGAGACTACCTACAATGTTTCACTTTCATCCCGTTATGTCTCAGCTGTCTTAGTAGCGAATATATACATGCCTATATTACATAGCATATATAATTTATGTATAGTAAATATTATGTACAATCCTGTAGGTAGTATTAGAAAGACAAAATTCTCAAAAATTTCTGCAAGAGTGCATTTTCACACAAAAGCATAGCACTATCTACCTCCTTCTAATCCACACGCTCCATAAGGGTAAAAGCAGCATGTTATCCAAACAATGGGAAATGATTAAAAAATGTTACCCAGACAGATAATTCCTGGGGAGGGGAAGGAGTTACCTTTGCTGCACAGTATAAGAATTATCTGAATTATTGCTCCATTTCAGTATTTTACCTTGGGAGTAAGGGTTTGGACTCAGAACCCTCTAAGTCACCTGAGCTCTACTTCCAGACTCAGAAACCATGGTAACCAACCACCACAGTGGAGAAAACTTTCTGTGCCACTGTGTGTTTTCCAGGTCTTTATAGCTGAGACTTGAATCACTGCTGTACAATCAGCCAATCCCACACAGTCTGCAGTGAGCTCCTGGCCCTTTGTTGATATGACTGGCATCATTAGTTTCTGGATAAATGTGCACATAAGGAAATATTTGAAGAGACGGGATTAACTTTATGCTGTTCTGTTTTGCTAGCATCATTATGTGACAAACTTTGGTAGCTCTCTCTATTTTATTATTTTAATTAAATTCCCAGAAGGCAGAGAAAAATGAGAAGATGTAATGTCCTGAACATAAAAACAGATGCTCTTCTTTTTCCTAAATATGACATTTATGTTTTTCTCATAAAGGAGTATCCCAGAGATCTTCTGCCTCATGGGCTACAAATAAAATGAAGAATGGGCTTCAGGAGGTGGTGTGTGCATGTGTTGGGGGATTGTGGTAAAAAGCTAGAATTTTATTAAATCAAATACCATTGAAATGTAGAAATCAGCTTTACTATTTTGTTTTCTGTATTCTTTAATGTGTCATTAAAAAAACTACACTAATTAGCATGTAAGTCCTTCATGCATAGCACCTAAAAATATTGAAAGAATAAAATGCAATAGTTTAAAGAATAAATTCAGGGATCAGCCTACCTCCGTCTCATGCCACATACTAGTTGTGCAAACTTGAGCAGGCTGCTTACTATCTTTACTGTGCCTCAGTTTCCCCATCTCTAAAACAGGGCTAATAATAGATTCTATTTCTTTAGATTCTTATGATGAGTGATTTAACATATATTTGTAAATACCTAGAATTTAGTGTTTCATAAACGTTAGCTATTGTTATTATCATGATCATTCTTTCACTATTATTGAACTGTTTGATATAAAATTGGATTTCAACAATAAAATTAATAACAAAAAGTTAAATAAATACTAGAGGAAAAGAAATAGGTACACAACTGCTTCAAGTAATTAAAAGCAAAATTGTTGCCTTTGCAACTAGAAAGAGCCTTCGAGACTATTCAGTGCAAATGCTACATTTGCTGGAGAGCTGCAGACAGCAGATGCAACAGGAGCAGTCGCTGACCCAGAGCCCTGGAGCTGGTCTGCGTTTTGGAGGCAGATTGGAAGAGGTCACTGACTCGGGTCCCCAAATTTCTAGTCCATTTCTACCCTATTACACTAAATCCGTGTGTAATTCTTAGACTATAGGGGAACTATATTAAACAGAGCTTTCAAAAGATATAACAACTTGCAAAATTTAGAAATCTAGTAAATAAGGCCTTACTAGTACTAGCTCTGATTATTGTGTGTGTGCATGCCTCAGTGTATGTGTGCACAGATGTGTAGCTTATGTTCTTTAATAGCTGATAATGACAAAATGACTTCTTATCTTGATAATGGTGTATTGTAGGTTTCAAAGTTATCAGTAGGTACCTTTCAGAGGCTAAGAGCATTGGCTTTGTAATCAGACTGACCAATATTCAACTCTTGAATCCTGACTTTGTATTTTAATGGCTGTGACTCATTTTTTTATTTGTAAAATCGGGGTAATAATAACAACTCCCTCATGGCTTTGCTTTGAGGGTAAAACAAGATGAAATAGATGTACTCCTTATACATCAGATGTAGTCCAAAGTACATGACAATAAGCAGGAAATATTAGCTATAATCATTATTGATGCAGAAGACTTCTGAATACAAATCTGTTACTAAATGATTTTTTAGTGCCTTCCCATTGTTTCTGTGCTCAGATTTTGTTTTTCGTTATTAGCTTTTGCACATGGTGGAGCCAAATAGAGAACACTTGGTAAAGTCTGCATGGTTTTAGAAATCTGGACTTTCTAGAGATCTGTTCAGTCCTGTACTTCTCCATGCCCGCGATGTCGACATCAACAGCAGAATGTCTTCACTGGTTGTATAAAGAATCATCTGGGAAAATTTTAATTTCCAAGTCCTCCTGCCAATTAAATTGGAATCTCTGAGATGGGACTCAGACATCAGTAGTTTGTAAAGCTCCCTGGGTTTCCAACGAGCAGTCAAGGATGAAAACAGTTGTGTGCTATTAGGTACTGTTACAGGGTCTTAGCATAGCAGGAAGGAACATAAATGTCCTCAGATAGATGAAAGGCAAAAGCCTTTTTCACTGACTGCTCCAAGTGAGAGAAGGCTGCCACACAGAGCCCCAAGGGGTTGTCCTCAAAGACAGGATACTAGGAAGCTGGAACTGTATAAGGTTTACATGGAGCAAGTGGGAGAAAATTATTCCTTACTTCAAAATTTGTGACGGATTAAGATTGATTACTTGTTACATATGAAAAATTAAGTCAATTGGCTATTTGGTTAGTTTATTTTATTAACAGATTTGTTCTTTGTTCAGCATATCATGAAATGCTATAATGCTGCCCTCAGAATTAAGGGAGGAATATGAAACAAAACCGAATATGAATCTTGAGTCGAATGTGGTAGACAATATTCAAGATGGCCCTAAGATTCTCAGCCCCTGGTACATACTTCTCCCAGTTATTCAAGCAAACATTAATCTAAGTACTGCTATGAAAGGATTTCATAGATGTAATTAAGATGATCTAATCATATCAGCCCTTCAAAAACAGAGCATTTTCTTTGGCAAGTGGCAGAGGAAGGAGTCAAAGATCTGAACACAAAAGGAATGAACCAGCATACCATCACCAGTTTGAAGATGGAAGGGAGCACATAGGAAGGAATGCAGGTGACATTCAGGAGCTCAGAGCAGCCTCTGGCTGACAGGCAGTGTGGAAATGTGGATATCAATCCTATTGAGATAAAAGGAACCGAATTTTGATAATGGTTAAAAACAAGTTTGGAATAAGATTTTTCCCCACGGTCTGCAGATGAGAGATCCATGTAGTCAACATCCTGGTCTCAGCCTGTGCTACCCTGCGTAGGGAGTTAGCCATGCCACACCAGACTTCTGACCGGCCCATCCATGAACTAATACAGGTGCTGCTTTAAACCACTGAGTTCAGTAATTCATTTCACAGTGATAGAAAACTAATATGAGGGGCTTTTCTGTTCTGTATTATTCTTCCCTTAAATCCCTTCTCTTTTCTCTGTGCACCAGACTCAGAGAGGCCTTGTTTTTGTCATATTAATTGAAAGTACATAATTTTTTGTTAGTAAATTTATTTTCAAGATGCTGACAGTGACCCTAAAAAGGCAACAGGACTTCCATAAACAGACACAGTCTCCATGGTCTCCATGGGGCCAGCTTCCACCATTTCCCAACTTGGAACACCCAGAGAGCATACAAGGGGTATGCACTTGACTCCAAACCTTTAAAAACTTACCCAAAGTAACTCAGTAAGCAATAGAACTTGGACTTAAATATCAAACTAAATTTAAATCCAACTCTCTCCCTAAATAATAATTTGACCTTGTATAGATTTATTTTTCTGGATGTACAACAGTGATGCTACAATTAGAATCACCTGAAAAGTTTAAAAAATGTTCTGATCGCCAAACAACACCCAAGCACATTTAATCAGAATATATGAGGCCCAGACATCAGGAAATTTTAAAATTTCCAGGTGATTCCAGTGTGCAACCAAGTTGGGAACTACTAGTCTATAAAAGGGAACTCGGGTTATATGACTTTAAGAGCCTCTTTTAGTTCTAACAGTCTATAAACATGTTTAATAAACAGAAATATAAATTAATGAGCAATATTTTAATGATGCTTGAAAGAAAGTGGTCAATTAAGGCTACAATTTACTACAGCTGTCTGTATTTAAGTGAGTTGGCATCATTTCAATCCAGAGGATACATCCATTTTATTATTTTATCAACCATCTTGATAGGATATGTTAGATATCAATGTTCATCTTCTGTGGATATGACTTTGAGGAGGGTAGAATATATAACACATGGGCAACAAGGTAACCATGTATTAGTGCAGTGGGAATGGGGTAGGGAGAGAGGAAAGGGAAAGGTAAGATATATGTATGTATTTAAAAATAGAGAGAGGAAGAGAGAGAGACAGAGATGGACAGGGAGAGACTGGAAAGTACAGAAATAGGCAATGACATATCCCTGATAGTGAACTGAAGGACATTAAAATGCTAAGGTGTAATAATAGCTGTTCATTTACCTGAACCTTCTATAAATTTGACTATTACATAAAAAGCCATGTGGACCCTGACCAAGTGGCTCACTTGTTTGGAGTGTTATCCCATACATTGAAAAGCTGTGAGTTTGATTCCCAGTCAGGGCACATACAGGAGGCAACTGATCAATGTTTCTCACATCAATGGTTTTTTCTCTCTCTCTTTCTCTCCCTTCTGCCCTCTCTAAAATCAATAAATATATTCTCAGGTGAGGATTAAAACTAAGTTTTGTGAGAATAGGAGTGTTTTATGGAAATCAAGGAAAAATTGGGAAAATACAGAATAGTGCAGCCACCATGGAAAATAACATGGAATTTCCTCAAAACTTAAATGTAACTACCTTTTGACCCAGTCATTCCACTGCTGGGACTACACCCTAAGAACCCTGAAACACCAGTTCAAGAGAACTCATGCATCTCTAAGTTCATAGCAGTGCTATTTACAATAGCCAAGATTTGGAAACAGCCTAAGTGTCCATCAGTAGATGAGTGGATAAAAAAACTGTGGTACTTTTACACAGTGGCCTTTTGCAACAACATGGATGGAACTGGTATTATTACACTGAGTGAAATAAGCTATTCCGTGAAAGACAAACACCATATGATCTCACTTATAAGAGGAATCTAATGAACAAAATAAACTAATGAGCAAAATGGGAGGCATGGAATCATGGAACAGACTGACAGTTGTAAGAGGGGAGGGAAAAGGCAAGGACTGTTTGAAAGAAGGGGAAGGGATTAGTCGAAGAACATGGATGAAGAACCCGTGGACGTGGATAGCCGGTTGGGGATTCACTATAGAAGTGGGGGGTGGGCTGGGGGATCAGGGTCTAAGGGAAAAAATTAGGACATTTGTAGCAGTATAAACAATAGAACATGTTTAAAAGTGGGTGTTTTCCTCAGCTTAGTAAGCACAAGTCAGGGAGCAGTAAACAGCTCTGTGAATGGAAGTGTTACAGAGCAGACAGGGGTGGGGGAGCACAATTATTGGCCCACCCAGGGATGCCGAAAACTGTTACAGAACACTCCCACACACAGGACCAAGGGGGGTTACTATATACTATTAACGAGAGGATCCCCACTAGGTTTGATTGTCCGCCGCCTTAGGAAAGACATCTCTCAATGCCAGAGATTTGTGAAAAGGAAAGGAAATGTTTATTTAAGCCTATACAGACTTAAAGTAGTGACCTAATGTCTTCATTAAAATATCAAAGTCCTTTGGATACCCACTGATACCCACAGTGCTTCCTTCTTCCCCTGCCCTAATTTGGGGTACCGTATCTCATGAAAAGAAGTAGACATCCGTGATTCTGGTCTCAGGCACCATCAGCTGTGTCGCCGTCCAGGCAGGATCTCTAATTAATCCAAAGCCATGTGGCACCTTCTCGTGGCCTACTGGCAAGAGTTCTTTGTACCCATTTTCCAGGCAAAGTCTCTCCTGCTTCCCAGACCACGTGGCCAAAGGGAGCACCTCAAAGCCTCATGGTCCTCTTCTACCAAAGCTTCAGGTGGTCTCCACTCTAGCAAAGTCATGTGGTTCCTCTCACATGGCCGTGAGAGTCCCCACTCTGGCAAAGCCGCATGGTTCTCTCTCCAATGACTGCCCTGTCTGGGTTTAAATCCCCACTCCAGTCTTCCTCTGCAGCCCCACAATCAGCTACACTTGCTAGCACTCCCATTTCCTTCCAGCTTTACTGGGCTGCCATAGTGAGTCTGGGCAGGTGTGGCTCCATGGCGTGGAGGCAATCACCTCCAAGCTCTCACGCAGATGCTATAATCAGGGGGACCTGCCTCCCAGTTACATCTTGTGTGGAAGTCATTCCCTTCTCCCTGCCTCAAAGCATGGCCACAGCTATTTAACATATATATGCAACCACTTAAAGGTTACAGATATGTTAAATGACCATGCCAGAGGTTAGCTGCAATGCTGTTGCTGTACAAAACAACCTTGCATGTTTCTGCTCCATGTGTCCCTTCCCCCAAGTCACACCTGTATTATCCTAGTATTCCCAGGACACATTGAGTTCTGGACCCCATTCCAAAACCTTATTTGGGGCCCCCCTTTTGGCTGCACCCTGTTACAGAAGTGCTATTAAAAATAAGATTTTTGTAAGAAACATAAAATTGGACCAAAAAGCTACCATGAAAAGTTACACTCTTTCGAATCTGGAAATTTTGAGGGGGTCATTTTCATTTCCACTGACTATGGATTGAGGGATCCCTAGAATTTATGCCACTCCGAGTAGTGCTTCTGTTTCTAATCTGTAAAATGGATTTAATAATGGGACCCACTTCACTGGTTTTTTGAAGAAGAAATGATTAAGTAGTTACAGATGACTGAACATAATGTTTGAGACATTATAAATGGTATTGTTATAGAAATGTTTGTTAAATAAAAAATAAACAAGCACATCTCTGATTTCTCTTCCCATTCTTTGGTGAACTGAAGCTCTGAAAAGAAGACATTGAGCTGACATTGACCTCACTTATTCTTTCCCTCAAGCATTGATCTAGCTAAATAATTTATAGGAATATATAACTCAATGTACGGATTGTGACGTCTAAGCCCCAAAGCTACAAATTTCAACTTCATTAAAGACTTCAGCTCTTTTCATTGTATTGTCTCACACCTTTAACTCTATCTTTAGAATAGGAAAACTGCTTTAGACACAACTGAGATTAAGACATACAGTTCTATGTGATATATCCCTGGTATGGATGTTTATAGTCTGTTTAAAGTTGATTTTTAGTGTGAGCAGTAAGCACTTTTTCTTATACAGCCTGGCTTTTTCTAGGGTGGGGCAGATTAAGCTATTAACTGAGAAGTTTAAACTGGCCCCAGGTTTCTGGAGCCACAGGCAGTCAGTTAAGCAGCATTCGTGGTGCCCGGAGGGCATCTGCCCCAAGACCAAAGGAGCCTGTACATTTCTGGGCTGTGTCACTCAGTAGCTGTGGGGGAAGGAGGAGACAAGCCCAGTCAATACACTAGAACATTTATTTGTAACTCTTGAGGCTACTGCATTGCATTTAGCAAATGACTACACCTATGCATTGCCAAAGCCCACACTATTGATGCCCCTTTGGTCATAACCGATCCAAGGAAAAAAGGTTAATTATGTCACTTTTGAAATAGTCATATCCTTTCAAGTACATGATGAAATAAAGTAAAAACATAGCTATTTTTACAATATCTGGAAAATATCTCGCCTTGTATGCACGTGGCCCCGTATTGTAAAGAGTAAAATTACTATAGCTTGTTTTAGGGACAAAGCCTGTGAATTTTTGCAGGGTTTCCTTCTATCTTGGTGCAAAGATTAAAGTTTAAATTGTATCATTTAATAATTTTTCAGAAATTCTTGAATGTTCAGTGTTTGACCTGCTTGCCAACTCTTGCCTTTTTCCATCCCAATATTCTCCTGCTCTCACCCATGTCATTCTGCATTAAATGTCACAATAACTTGACATTAATACCTGCCATTCAGTGCACGTGAAGTTGCACCACTTCCACATGCCTGCCCTTCTCCTGGCTGCTTGGTGCGCCCTGCTGGACTCCCTCGGGAATGCGACTTGTTCTTAGACAAGTTTCTTGCATACACTCACAGACGAGACACCATGTCTACGGCTATGATCTCCAAAATATTTTCCTCCTTTTCCTTGGTTCACAGACTGATCCAGCTCATGACAATTTAGATATCAACATTTTCTGCAAAAGCTTACTCTTTCTCAGTACAATAGTCTGAATGTTTGTACCCTCCCCCAATTCATATTTTGAAGGCAACTTCCTAATGTGATTGTGTTTATAAGTGGAGCCTTTGGAAAGTGGAATGGAGTCTTTGTGAATGGACACCCATAAGAAAAGAGAGGAAAAGTCTATCTCTCTCTTTGCCATGTGAGCACACAGCAAGAAACTGGTTATTTACATATCAAATGCAGATCTTTACCAGAGAGCAGATCTGCTGGCACTTGGGTCTGGGACTTGCAGCTCCAGAGCCATGAGAAATAAATGTTTGTGGTTTAAGCCACCCAGTCTATGGCAATTCTTCTATAGCAGCCTGAATTAAGACCCTCATTTATTTAAATGGGTATCAAGGGCTTGAGAGCAATTGCTGAACATTGAAGTCATTCTTATCCATCTTATAGTGCACAAACAGGTATATCTACATAATGCCTGTGACACTGTAATAGCAACAGGAATTGTAACCCCACCAGTGAACTCCACAGCGACCAGAGGGGGTGACATGCTACTCTAGCTCCTCTAACCCAAGAAGTGTGACTCCCCCTGCTTGCCCCTTTTACCTGAGATCCCAAAGTATTCTCTGAAGATGATAGTCTTTATCATACTCCACCCACTTTTCAGTTGCTATTAAATTTGCTCTTTTGATACCTCTTTCTTGTTTCTCCTACCTCCCCTATTTTTAACCCCCAACCAGTTCATGGTGAGTTTCCTTTATTTATTGAATAGCTGCTCAGAGAATCTGGAATAATTGATTTTCTCCATATGTTCATGCTGCAGGTTGGCTAAATCCCTAAAGATCCTTACCATCATTTAATATTAAAATTTATCATACAGTGAAGAGTTGTAAGAGTTAACTTAGCAGAGATCCTGTGCTTTGCTTTGTGCCAAGTTCTGTCAATAAAATTAAACATATATCTATATGTAACAGGGTGCAGCCAAGAGGGTGACCCCAAATAGGGATTTGGAGTGGGGTCCCGAACTCAAGGTGTTCAAGAAATATTAGGATGTCCTCACCCCTTCCCCTACAGGTGTGGGTTGGGGGAAGGGACACATGGAGCAGGGCCACTGAGAGCTGTTTTGCATGGCAACAGCTTTGCAGCTGACCTCTGGTGTGGTCATTTAACATATCTATAACCTTTAACTGGTTTCATAGATATGTTAAATAGCTGTGGCCCTGCTCTGAGCCAGGGGGATGGAAGGAATTTCCTCCTCAAGATGTAACTGAGAGGCAGGCCCTCTGAGTTACAGGATAGGAGCTTGGAGAAGATTGGCTCCATGACATGGGGCCATGCCTGCCCAGACCCACAATGGCAGCCCAGTGAAACTGGAAGGATATGGGAGAGCTAGCAAGTGTAGCTGATGGTGGGAGGAGTCGGAAATGGGACAGTAGAGGAAGATTGGTGCGGAGATTTAAACAGACCCGGCAGCCCTGGGAGGGAGAACCATGTGGTTTTGACTAAGTGGGAATTCCCGTGGCCCTGGAAGAGAGAACCAAATGGCTTTGCCAGAATGGGGACCCCCGAAGCTTTAGAAGGGGAACCACCACCCAGCTTTAGCAGAGATCCCAGCAACACAGCTGATAGTGCCAGGAACTGAGGGAGGTCTACCAGCTGAGATGGATTACTGGGAAGAACCGGGGGCTGCCCGAGCCATAGACTTCTATTTCTTTTCTTGAGATATGGTACCCCAAACTGGGCAAAGAAGGAAGGAAGAACTATGTGTGTTTGTGGGTGTTTTAAGGGACTTTGGGATTTTGATGATGACATTAGGTCACTACCTTAAGTCTGTACAGCATTAAACAAGCATTTCCTTTCCTTTTCACAAATCTCTGGTATTGAGAGATGCCTTTCCTCTGGCAGCAGACATAACGAACCTGGGGGTTCCTTTCAGGTAATAGTATATCATCCCAGCCCCCCCCCCTTGGTGTTCAGTAACATATAGAAGGTTTACACCATCCCAGATACTGCAGAGGACTCAAGCAAGTATGTAGCAGTAGGCTTTCAAGAATGTATAACACCAGAGAATGGGCAAGAAACTAATATTTATTGAGCTCCTAACACATTATCCTCACACTAAACCTACAAAATAAATATTATCACTCCCATTTTAAAAATAAGAAATCTCAGAAGGTCAAAAAGATTAGAAAACTTGCTCAATATTCCAAAGTGAGGATAAACAGAATTATGATTTAAAATATTTAACACCATAGTAGTTCCCATACTGAACTGGAAGAATAGGAGAAGTACTCAATTCACCATAACACAGGGAGAAATAGATGAGTGACATGTAATGACAAAATGATTTGAGTATTTAAGAGAGGGAGAAATTTCATCTGGTAAGGGGAACTGGAAAGACTTCAAAAAAGGACTATGTTTAATAAAGTACTTGGAGAAGGGATTTTAACAAGCCCATCTGGAGAAATGTGAAACTGGTCTGCAAATTCAATCTTAGGACAAACAAGTGACTTCAGCATGGCCACAAGATAAAGCAAACACACAAATATCCACAGTGTTTCTACATACTACCAACATGTATGTGTTCGAAAATAGTTTTAAAACAATACCATTTATAATAGCTCCTCTAAAGTCAAAATAGGTATAAATCTAACAGAATCTTTTCCAGATCCATATGCTGCAAACTGCAATATTCTAATAAAATAAATCAAAGAAGAGTTAACTGAATGAAGAGACATGATATGTTCAAGAATCTGAAGAGACGACAATTTTCCCCAAATTAATCTCTAGATTTAATGAGCACCAATAAAAATTCCACTAGGACTTTTTGTGTAGAGACAAGATAATTCTAAAATTTGTATGAAAAGGCTAAGAAACTAGAATAGCTAACATATGTTTTTAAAAGAATAATAAATTTTCAGAAATTACTCAACCAGATTTTAAGACTTACTATAAAATTACAATAATTGGGTAGTGTGGTAGTACTAGTAGAGAGAAAGACACATAGGTCAGTGGAACAGAACAAAGAACCCAGAAATTGACCCATACAGATAGGGCCAATAAATTTTTGACAAGTGTGCAAAAGCAATTTGATGAAGGAAGGATATTCTTTTCTATAGTAATGGAAAATCGAACATCTATACTAAAAAAAATGAGCTAAACCTCAATCTTATACAAAAATTAACTCAAAATGTATCATATATAAATGTAAAGCGTAAAATTTTTAGACAAGAACAGAAAATCTCTATAGCCTGGGATTAGGCAAAGAATTCTTAGACATGACACCAAAAACAAGATCCATAAAAGAAAAAAACTTGATAAATTGGAGTTCATCAGAATAAAAAAAGTTTATTCTTTAAAGTCACTGTCAAAAAATGAAAGACACGAGCTTCAGACTAAGAAAAGTATGTGCAAATCAGATATTCAACAAAGGATTTGTATCCAGAATATAAAAATCTCTTTAAACTCAATAAACTAGTATCAACCCAATTAGAAAGTGGAAAAAAAGAATTGAATGGATACTCCACCCAAAAGGATCTATAGATGGTAAAAAAAAAAAAAAAAAAAGCATATGAGTAGATGTACAAATTATTAGCCATTAAGGAAATGCAAATGAAAGCCATATTGAGACATTACTAAACACCTCTCAAAGCAGCTAAAATTAAAAATACTGACAATACCAAGTGCTGGTGAGGATGTGGAACAAGAGAAACACATCGCAAAAACCACGGGTTAAAGAAATACATTGCTGGTGGGAACACAGAATGATATAGCCAACCTGGAAAAGAGCTTGTCAGTTCTCATAAAGCTAACCACCCACAAAGTTAACCACCCACTTACCCAAATACCCAGCAATCTAGTTTATGGGTTGTTATAGACTAAATGTGTCCCCTCCAAATTCATATGTTAAATTCTAACTGCCAGTGTGATGACAGTAGGAGATGGTGACTTTAGGAGATAACGAGGTCTTGATAGCAGAGCTCTGATGCATGAGGTTAATGTTTGCACAAAAGAGAGCCCCATACCTCTCCTTCTGCCCCAGAAGGGTGCAGTGAAAGTCATCAGTCTGCCCGCCATGTGGAAGGGCCTTCACCAGATCCTAGCCGTGCTGGCACACTCTGCTCTCAGACTTCCAGCCTTCAGAACTGTGAGAAATAAATACCTGTTTATAAGCCACCCATTCTATGGTTGTTTGATTAGAGAAGCCTGAACAAACATTTGTATTAATCTTAGAGAAGTGAAAATTTATATTCTCTTAAAAACCTATATGTGAATGTTTATAGTGGTTTTATTCATAATCCCCCAAAACTAAAAAAAGCTAAATGTCCTTCATTGGGTAAATAAATAAACAGGCAGTGGTACATCAGACCATTGAATACTACTCCACAACAATGAAAAATAAATGATCAAACAGAAACTCATATGAATCTCAAAGGCATTATGCTGAGTATAAAGAACAAAGGCCAGACTCAAAGGTAATGTGCACACGAGTCCACTTACATGATATTCTCAAAATGACAAAATAATTCTGATGATGAATGTATTAGAAGTTGCCAGAGGTTATAGATAAGGTTAGGGAGTGACTTCATGGGAATGCCATTAGGGCATTTCTGGGGGAGATAAAACTTCTTTGCATTCTGATTCTGGTATGATTTTATACATCTATCCCTGTGTTACAATTCCTAAAAATGTTTACCAAAGAAATCAATTTTATGTGATAATTTCAAAATAAAATGAGATAATCATGACAATGAAGAGAGGGAACTATTTAGGGACACCACTAAATGTCCCATTTAGGTGGTGAGTAGGACAGATACAGGGACAAGTGGAACTGAGGGTGGGGTGAAGCATTGTTGTCGGGTTCAAACTCAGAATGAAACACTTTGGTTTTCATTGTTCCAAGGCTGCCTCATTTTCTTCTCTCGGTTAATATTTCTTCCTTCCTCTCTCACTTCACCCTGGAAGCAGATCTGCAGCAATCCCTGGGTTCCTTCTTTTCTCTAAAATGTTGTACCGACAGGAATTTATACCTGATCTGCCCCTGGTAAGGGAAAGTGAGGAACATGTCCAGCAAAGACATATGAACTGGTGGACCAAGGGCTGAATGAAGGAATGTGGGCCATGTGTGGTTGTTACAGAACACAAGTGGGGGAGCAAAGGCAATATACTATGACTGAAAGGAACCCCCTAGGTTTGTTATGTCTGCCACCTTATAGGAAAGACATCTCTCTGTTGGGGCCTTGGCTTGCTGATGCAGTCAGCTCAAGAGGCTGCACTCACCAGCAAGACAGCATATTGCGGTCAGAGCAGCCAGCATTGCCTCCTAGGGGCCTCCGTAGAGCACGCGAACCAGCTACCAAACAAGGTACTGATCACGCACCTAACTGACCAATCACTAACAAGAGCACATGGTGTACACACACCGGGGCAAACTATCAGAGCAACTTCCCTTTTCCTGTCCCTATATAACCCCCCCACCCCCGCCGCTTAAATAAAATTTTGCAGCTTGAACAGAACCCTTTCTCTTGCTGCCATTCTTCGCGCCTCTTGTTCCCATCCCTATTCATCCGTTTCAGGTAGACTCGGGACCCTCGTTGACTGCTCCGCAGGCCGGAGCATCTCTCAATGCCAGAGATTCATGAAAAAGAAAAGAAATGTTTATTTAATGCTCTACAGACTTAAAATAGTGACCTAATGTCATCATCAAAATCCCAAAGTCCCTTAAAACACCCACAAACACACACAGTCCTTCCTTCCCCCTTTGCCCAGCCTGGGGTACCATATCTCAGGAAAAGAAATAGAAGTCCATGGCTCAGGCAGACCCCAGTATTTCCCAATAATCTGTGCTCAGCTGGTTCCTGGCACCATCAGCTCTGTCGCTTGGATCTCTGCTAAAGCTGGGTGGTGGTTCCCCTTCTAAAGCTGTGGGGGTCCCCACTCTGGCAAAGCCGTGTGGCTCTCCTTCATTGACACAGCCACATGGCCCTCTCTGCACATTGCCTGCAGGAGCCTCCACTCTGCCAAAACTGCATAGTTCTCCCTCCAATGGCTGCCACATCTCCGTTTAAATCCCTGCACCAGTCTTCCTCTGCAGCCCCATTTCTGACTTCTCCCATAATTGGCTACACTTGCCAGCACTCTCATATCCTTCCAGCTTTACTGGGCTGCCATCATGAGTCTGGGCAAACGTGTCACGTGTCATGGAGCCAATCTTCTCCGAGATCTCATGCAGGTGCTGTAACCAGGAGGAGTTGCCTCCCAGTTACATCTTGGGGGGAAGTTACTTCCATCCCCCTGGCTCAGAGCAGGGCCACAGCTATTTAACATATCTATGTAACCAGTTAAAGGTTATAGATATGTTAAATGACCACACCAGAGGTTAGTTGCAAGGCTGTTGCTATACAAAATAGCTCTCAGTGGCCCTGCTCCATTTGTCCCTTCCCCCAACCCACACTTGAAGAGTGAGAGGGTGAGGACATCTTATATGTTTTTTAAATGTTTCCTGGACACCCTGAGTTCTGGGCCCCATTCCAAATCCCTATTTGGGGCCCCCCTCTTGGCTGCACCCTGTTACATGGTGACAGAAAGTACTTTGAAAAATGCATGAGAAGAGTGGGAATTAAAACTGAGGTAGATTGGGATTAAAGTGGAGGGGCTGTGAATGAGAGATTGAGGAGTGTGTAGGTATGTTTCTTAGAAATGCTTTAGAAAGATGCGGCTGTTTTATAATATGTAGTAGGATGTAGAGAGAGCAAGAGAACAAGGAAGAGAGAGAAAACAACCTAGTTCTGCAGCAATTGGTTCATAGTGATGGCCATGATTGCAGAAAAGGGAGTACAGTGGATAAGTAGCAAGTCATGCACAAAAAGCACAGGACTGAGCAACTTATTTGAAATAGGGTAAGGAAGAGGGAGATGAGATGAGATTGAGCAATCAGTGATGTCACTTGTTACATGCAGGAAATGGTATTTTAGGGAAATTTATGGGAAGATCAGGAAAAATCACTTTGTCCCTGCCAAGACCCAAATTAATGCACTTACACACGAGGAACAAAAGGTTCAGGACACCAAGAGACAGATTTAGTCTGAAGAGTTTCCCAACAATGTTCATTTATTTATTTTTCACTCCAGACAACATTAGGTGGTGATCAGAATTACCCAGACTTGCTCCCCAGCCCCTTGCTGGGGAAGCCTCTCCCCTGACCCCTTTTAAAGACTCAGCACCAGTGGGAAAGCCCAGCCCTCACCACTACCACCAAAATCAAGTTAATTTTTTCTGCTTCCCCTCCCTATAGAGATTTAATCCTTTTCTTTTTTATTTTTACCCAAGATGAACAACATAGATGGCATCTAGTTATACTTTTCCCTTCTCAATTGAGGCACTGAGCAACATACATCTGCTACTTTCTAATAGAGATGAATTGGCAAGCAAAGTGCAGAACCAGATGGAAGGGCTGAAGAATGCCTCATTCTTTCCTTCCCTGCCCTTGTTGAAACTTACAGCATAGGCCCAGCCTGCTGGGTGTGTCTCCTTGAAAACAGTTTATCAAGTCTGTGCATTCTCAAATGCAGGAAGATCTGTCATCCATCCAACTGCTCACACACTGTCCTCCCAGCCATTTCTAGAGGCTGTCCAAGGGCACAAGGCATATCAGTGATTGGTATTTCTGTATCAGTCACAATCGCAGCTTCTAAGGGTTTTATACTTTTTACTGCATTCACATGCCTTATATCAGAAGAGCAGCTATATGCTAATGTTAAAGATGGAAGAGCTAATGTTCAGATTGGTTATGAGCTTAATCATAGAACTAGTACATGGCAGAGTCTGGACTCAAACATTCTGCTTCCTAATCTTTTTCCTTTTTCCAGATATAATCAAGGTTTTTTTAATGTATGAAAACTCCTGGTCTTTGCTTTATTTGAAATGAGGTTAAGGACCAAGATTTTAACCAACACCAAGGACTTGGTCCAGATTCACCATCACAAATGTTTTCTCCAAGACCCAGGTGCGCTATTGTTTCTATAGGTTAAATTAGGATATTCTAAGCTTCTCTTTCTGTTTGCAAAGTACACTGCTGGTTGACAATCAAAAATCATTCTTTATAAAGAGATATCTAGTACAACCTCTGCACAATTCAGTAACAGGCTGCAGGATGAATTGATCTCCTAGGGTTTCTTTTCATTATATTTTATTGTTTATGCTGTTACATTTGTCACAATTTTTCCACATTTGGCCCCCTCAACCCAGCCCACTTCACTCCCTCAGGTGATCCCCACACTGTTGTCCACATCCATGGGTCATGCATATATGAGGGCTATCCAGAAGAAGTCCAGCCATTGTTAATATAATAAGAACATTTTGTGCAACATCGATGCAACCTGGCAGCCAGGGAGAGTGGACTGGAATGCACACAATGATGATGACTTCACTGTTCTAGTCAATGGAGGTGGTAGGTGCCATTGAGTGAACATTTGTACTGTGTGGCTGTTGCATTCAAAATGACTGAATGAGTAGAACAATGAATCTGCATCAGATTTTGCATTAAGTTTGAACATTCCTCCATGGACACTATTTGGACAATTCAGAAGGCTTTTGGGGATGATGCAATGAGTGCAGCACCAAAAAATTGTGGTACAAATGCTTCAAAGATGGTCGAGAATCTGTTGAAAGTGATGCATGTTCTGGAAGGCCTGCAATAAGCAGAACACCTGAGAATGTTGAGTATGTATAGGCTGCAATCAACAAAGATCAGCAACTGACAGTGCAAGAAACAGAAGCTGATCTGGCGATTCCAAAAACTACTGTGTCCAATATTGTGATGCAGGATCTTGACAGGAAACACGTCATGGCAAAATTTGTTCCATGGCACCTGCTACCAGTGCAGAAAAAATATTGTGCTGCAGTTGCTAATGACTTTATTCAGACTATTACTAATGAACCCAAAGTAGCTCCCAAGGTAACTACTTTGAAGGGGACTGAGGCACCATTGTTCTATGTACAATGTTTCTTGTATCGTGTATTTTCTTCAATAAATGTCTATTTTTCATAGTGTGTGGCTGGGTACTTTCTGGACACAACTCATACGTTCTTTGGCTATTCTATATCCCTATGCTGTACTCTCTATCCCCATGACTATTTTGTAACCACCAATTTGTATTTTAATTCCTTCACCTTTTTTACCCATCCCCCAACACCCCTTCCTTCTGGCAACCATGAAAATATTCTCTGTATCTATGTTTCTGTTTCTCTTCTGCTTGTTTGTTTATTTTGTTTTTTAGAGTCCATTGTTGACAGATAGGTATTTATTGTCATTGTATTTTTCACACTTTTTATCTTCTTTTTCTTCTTCTTAAAAAGGACGCTTTAACATTTCATATAATACTGGTTTTGGTGGTGATGAACCTTTTTAGCTTTTTCTTTTCTGGGAAGCTCTTGAGCTGCCCTTTGATTCTAAATGATAGCTTTGCTATGTAGAGTAATCTTGGTTGTAGGTCCTTGTTTTTCATCACTTTGAATATTTCTTGCCAATCCCTTCTAGCCTCAAAGTTTCTTTTAAGAAATTAGGAGATACTTGTATGGGAGCTACCTTGTAAGTAACTGACTGCTTTTCTCTTGTTGCTTTTAAGATTCTCTTTTTGTCTTTAACCTTTGGCATTTTAATTATGATGTGTTCTTGTATGGGCCTCTTTGGGTTCATCTTCTTTGGGACTCTGTGATTCTTGGACTTGTATGTCTATTTCCTTCACCAAGTTAAATAAGTTTTCTGTCATTAATTCTTTTTTTCAGATAGGTTTCCAATTTCTTGCTTTCTCCTTCCAGCATCCCCATGATCTAATGTTGGAACACTTGAATTTGTCTCAGAGGTCCCTTATACTATCTTCATTTTGGGGGGATTCTTTTTTTCTTCTTGCTTTTTTTTTAATTCTTTATTTTATTGATTATGCTATTATAGTTGTCCCATTTCCCCCCTTCACTCCCCTCCACCCTGCCACCCTCTCCCACCCACATTCTCCCCTTTAGTTCATGTCCATGTGTCATAAGTTCTTTATCTTCTACATTTCCCATGCTATTCTTACCCTCCCCCTGTCTATTTTCTACCTATTGTCTATGCTACTTATTCTCTATATCTTTTCCCCCTCTCTCCTCCTCCCACTTCCCTGTTGCTATCCCTCCATTTAATGACATTTTTTTACTGTTCATATTTTTAATCTTCTTTTTCTTAGGTAAGTCCCTTTAACATTTCATATAATAAGGGCTTGGTGATGATAAACTTCTTTAACTTGACCTTATCTGAGAAGCACTGTATCTGCCCTTCCATTCTAAATGAAAGCTTTGCTGGATAGAGCAATCTGGGATGTAGGTCCTTGTCTTTCATGACTTGGAATACTTCTTGCCAGCCCCTTCTTGCCTGCAAGGTCTCTTTTGAGAAATCAGCTGACAGTCTGATGGGAATTCCTTTATAGGTTACTGTCTCCTTCTCTCTTGCTGCTTCTAGGATTCTTTCCTTCATTTTTACTTTGGCTAATGTAATTATGATA
>PVIA01000991.1:52202-329399 GCA_004024845.1 Tonatia bakeri
TTTTCCTCTTCCCCTTCTGGTACCCCTATAATTCGGATGTTGGAACGTTTAAAGGTGTCCTGGAGGTCCCTAAGCCTCTCCTCAGTTTTTTGAATTCTTGTTTCTTCATTCTTTTCTGTTTGGTTGTTCCTTTCTTCCTTCTGGTCCACTCCATTGATTTGAGTCCCAGTTTTCTGTCCCTCACAATTGGTTCCCTGTGTGTTTTCCTTCATTTCTCTTATTGTAGCCTGCATTTGTTCATCTAATTTATGACCAAAGTCAACCAATTCTTTGAGCATCTTGATCACCGGTGCTTTGAACTGTGCATCTGATAGGTTAGCTATCTCTCGGTCACTGAAAAAAATTGGCTCTGGGGCTTTTAATTCTGTTTGAGCCATCTTTTTTTTTTTTATTTTCCTTTGGTCTGGTTGCAGCTGTCACGTATGGGTGGCAGAGCCTTAGGTGTTTACCAAGGTGGGGCACCCGAGTCACTGGGTTGTGACATTGTATGTTGGGGTGGGGTCAGAGAGGGAACAATGGCGCCTGCTCCACTCTCTCCAGGACCTCAGTCCCCCTTGCCACCCCCTACAAGCAAATTGGGCCCTTCCGGTGTTGGCTCCTGGGCGGTGGGCTTGTGTACTTTTTTGGGCTCTGTGGGTCTCCCCGAGGAGCCTCCTGCGGGGCTGAGAGAATCTCCCGGCCTAAGCTCCCGCAGGTGTTTTCAGTCGGTGCTCTTAGGCTTTGTTTCCCAGCGCTGGGGCCCTGGGTTGCGCAGTCTGTGTTGCTGCCCGTTTTTGCCTAGTCTGTCTGCGCGAGAATGTGTGGCTGTGGCCAGTCAGCCGCCTTGCGCCCCTCACTGGGTCTGCTCATTGCCTCCTGCGCCCAGGGTCTGCCACTGGTCTGTCAGCCGCCCCTGCGCTTCTGCGGTCCACCAACTGCCGTCTGGGCCCTGCGCGCCCGCATCTGCCAGTCAGCGCTCTTTCCTGCTGGGACTCCTCGACCCCTCTCCACAGGCCTCCAACTCCGCCCCTTCTTACCGGTCTGGATGTACGGTAGTCAGACTTCCATTCAGTTCATTTCTCTCTGTTCTGGTTGTTTTTTGTTTCTCAATTTTTGTTGTCTTTAGTTTTGGTTGTGCGAGGAGGCATAGTGCGACTACCTATGCCTCCATCTTGGCCGGAAGCCTCTTCTTGCTTTTCTGACTGGTTGTTTTTTGCTTCCTCATACATTTAAATCACTTATTCGATTTTCTGCTTCATCCATTCTACTGCTAATTCCCTATAAATTGTTCCTTATTTCAATTGGTGTATCCTTCATTTCTGACAGGACCTTTTTTATGCTGTGGAGGTTCCCACTAATTTCATTGTGCATCCTTATAACCAGTGTTTTGAACTCTGTATCTAGAAAATTGCTTGTCTCCATTTTCTTTAGTTCTTTTTCTGGAGATTTGTTCTATCCTTCCCTTTGGGCCATATTTCTTTGTCTCCTCATTTTAGCAGCCTCCCTGTGTTTGTTTCTATGTATTACATAGAGCTGCTACATTTATCAGGCTTGTTAGTGTAGCCTAATGTAGTAGGTGTCATGTAGGGTCCAGCAGCACAGCCTCCCTACTACCCAAGCTGGGTGTTGAAGATGTGCCCACTGTGTGAGCTATGCACTTTCTCCTGTTGCAGTTGAGTGTTGATTGTTGTCTGCACATCTAAGGTTAGCCATCACCCATGTTCTGTCCAGGGCCACTAGCACAAGCTACAATGTGATCAGCAGATGGCTATTACTTGTGCTAGGCTTGGAGGTGCCCAGGTAAGGCCAAGCTGTGAACCAAGGCTGGCTGCTGCTACTGCCAGGTCTGTGGCTAATTAACAAGATGTGTGGGGCTTAGTAAAGCCATAGCTACTGGTTTTAGAAAATTTAGGAAAATCTGAATCATGGGCCAAAAAGACATATGTACGAAAAAGACACAGGAAACAGCTTGGGTGGTCCCAAAAGTTGAGTGGTGCAGGGCCTCAGGAAATCACCAAAGTGGGGTAAACATGTGAGCCAGGTTGATAGAGTCTCAGATGTGGCACCTGTCTGACAGCCCCTGTGACTCTGGGAGGGTGGGGAGGGGGCTGTTCAGAAAAGGAACAATGGCCTCTGCCAGTACTTCTGTGTGAGAGAAAGCTGTCCCCCAGTTCTTGTCCTGATGCCAGACGTTTCAGTTTCTCCCCATATGTCTCTGATGACTTCCAATCTGCTGCTGCCTTGCTGGAGCTCAGAGGGAGTGAGTCCAAGTAAGTCTGTGTGTGGACCCTTTAAGAGGAACTGCCTGAGACTCCAGCAGTGTCTGTCTTCCACAGCCTCAATCCATGCTAGTTTTTGCAGCCAGAAGTTATAGAGATTTGTCTTTCTGGCACTGGAACTCTGGGTTGGGGGTCCTGGTGTGGGGCTGGGACCCCTTATTCCTGAGATGTTCTTCCTGGTTTTTATCTTCCACACGTGGGTGTGGGATCATGTTCTTCTGCAACTTCACCCCTCCTACCAGTTTCAGTGTGATTTCTTCTTTAATTCCATAGTTGCAGGACTTCTATGCAGCTAGATTTCTGACATTTCTGAGAAGGTCATTCTGTAGTTAGCTGTAATTTTGATGTGGTTGTGTAAGAAGGTGAGCCATTTTACCTATGCCACCATTTTGACCAGAAGTCCCCTAGGTTACTTTTTAATTATCTTAAATTCCAGAATTTTTTTAAATGTGCATAGTACTTTTACACATGAAAATTACCACTATAAAAAAGCAGAATTTATTTTCTAAGTCACCCTATTGTACTTTTTCTTATTTAATAAATATTTTACTAATGTTTAAAGTACATCAAAAACCCCAATCATAAGTCTATAGCTCAGTGGATTTTTACAAAATGAACACATCATGAAAAAAGCACTGAGATCGAGCCCTGACTAGTGTGGCTCAGTTGGTGTGATGTCCTCCCTCAAAGAGAAAGGTCAGGGCACGTGCCTGGGCTGCAGGTTCGGTCCCGCTCCGATTGAAGCATCTATGAAAGGCAGATGATCGATGTTTCTCTCCCACACTGATGTTTCTCTCCCTCTCTTTATTCCCTCCATTTTCCTTTCTCTAAAAGTAAATAAATAAAACCTGGGGGGAAAAGAACTGAGATCAAGAAACATTACTCCTGGCAATTCAAAGGACTTCTCATGCCCTTTCAAGGGACTAACTACCCTCCAGATATACCTGGTGCCACCATTCTACCTTTTAATACCATGGAATAGCTCGGCTAATGCACCTTTAAATGAGAACAACTCTGTCACTTTGTATTAGTCATGTTATTACCCACTTGGCATTAAGTCAAATACACAATGATTAGAGATGTTTGTTTTCCATAAGGTATGCTCCAGGGAGTCTGTTTTTCCGGAGGTATTTCATTTTGAATTGTCAAGATCTGCAAGTACCAGATTTTAATAGATGCTTTCATCACGAGGTCCCAGGACGGAAAAGCAGTGATGCTGAAAGGAGTCACTCTGTCGGGGAGCGAGAGCATTGCATTGTTACTGCAACATGAAGTAGAGCATGTCATCAGTGTAAATTCACAGTGCACACCATTTATGTGTAACACTTTGTTATTTTGTTACTACCAAGAAGAAATATGACTTTGCCTCTAGTCGTGTTCAAATATTCTGAGAGAGAAATATTAAATTTATAAACAGATGAGGAATAAACTTTAGCATTGTAATATATTATAAATATATTTGGGGCATAAAATCTATAATAAATGGAGAGAAGCCATGCATTTTATATTTAAAGAGTGCCTGGTAATACTTCATTCTGGCTGAGCAATGTATAGATTTGGGAACGTTTTCCTTACTCTTCATTTAAGTAGTCCATCACTTTCTATGTTTTCAAAAAAATGGATGATGAGTTAATCAGAGGTTGAGTTTCATTTTCTTTAAAATTTGGATGATGAATTAATCATATTTCCCGATTACCAATTTTTCTTTCTTTTTCCCAAGGCAGAGAGTGGGAAAAATAAACTGATTTATAAATCTACTATTCCCTGAATTATAAACCATTATTCTTGATAGTTTCTTCTTGATAGTTTCTTCTATGAACCACGGACCATCAGAAGCATAGTATGAGAAAAGGGGGAAAGAAATATTATTGGCCCTGGCTGGTGTGGTTTGGTGGACTGAGCGCCAGACTGCGAAGCAAAGAGTCGCCGGTTCCATTCCTAGTCAGGGCACATGCCTGGGCCAGGTCCTTGGTAGGGGGCGTGTGAGGGGCAACCACACATTGATGTTTCCCTCCCTCCCTTTCTCTCTCCCTTCCCCTCTCTCTGAAAATAAATAAAATATTTTTTAAAAAAGAAATATTATTGCACATATTTATTAAGCAACTGGGTGAATATGGTATTTTATTTATAGATTGTCATTTAATAAAATAAATATAGTCTTGCCTCCTATGAACTTGCAGTTTAAAATTAAACTCTATCAATTTCTCTTCTAGGGGAAACCCGTAGGCAGCTACGTTAACATTTGTGAGAGAATGGAAGGGAATAGCCACACTGAGAGTTCTGAATGGTGGATGTTACCAAAGCTTTTATCATCTAATCCACTGTGTTTCTCTTATGTTTCCACCCGGTCTTATCTGTTAACCCAATAATTAAGTCACAGCACTTCTAACAAAATAATAAAGCAATCTAGAAAAGAGTTAACCATCAAGATGGAGAAAGTCCCCAGCACTTCTAGCAGCTCCAACATCAATTCTCCCTAAATCTGACTTCACGCCGATTGACGTGGTCCCTTCTCGGACTCGTGAAAAGCAAACAGCTTCCGTCTCCTTCAAAGCTTTCACTCAAGGAAGGAAAACAAAAGTTGTGTCTTCAAACTGTTTATTTATATGGTACAGGAATGGGGTCAATAGGAGTGTAAAGCAAAAGGAAAAGATATTATTGATTAGAGTAGTTGCTAATTATTAAAAAGATCAGGATGCCAAAATTTTAATATTTTAACAGGACAATAAGAAAATTGTCAGGCTTACTTTTAAAACAAATTTCCTATCTGAGAGTCCTGGGCAGAGAGGAAGAACACAAAGAGAAAGCCCATAGGATAAAAATGAAGTTTCATAAGAGTGGTTATAGTTCAAGCTGAGGTATAGTCCAAGCCCAAATAATCACTTGAACTTGTAGCTAAGGAAGTTTTTGCTTTGATCCAGACATGGTATCCTGAGGGTTTGCATTTACTACCAGAAAGCAGTAGATCTCAATTCATGGTCTGCAAACCTGCAGCATCAGCATGACCTGGAAACTTGTTAAAAATGCAAATTTTCAGTCTGTACCCCAAAACTACCGAATTAGAAATTCTGGGAGTACAACCTAGCCATCCTAGCATTCTGATGCAAGCTAAACTTTGAGAACTGCTGGTCTAAAGCAGAGGTCAGCAAACATTTTCTATAAAAAAAAAACCCCACAAAAATTAAATGTTTTAGATTTAAGAGTCCATACAACCCCTGTTATAACTACTCAAAACGCAGCAATAGTCAATATGTGAATTAATGGGCATAATAGTTTTTCAAAAAAATTGTTTGCTGAAACTTGTAGTGGGCTGAAGTTAGCCCAAGGGCCATTGCTGAGCCCTGTATAGAAAACTGGTGGGAGGAGGGAGGCGGTTTTGCTCACTACTCCTCCCTTCTCACCTTTACCCTTTTGTTGGTCCTGACACCTAGTGATGAGTCCGGATGGCACTAAAGTGCCTCTCAATGTGCGTCCACTTGAGATCGGTACACAGGAAGTACTCAAGCCACTTAGTTATTACCGTGAAGTCACGGAAAGAAAAGCAGTAGAAAGGGATGAACACAAAGACACCAGTCAGTCAGTAAAGTGCCAGGGCTAAGAAAGAAAGGGTAGCCTTAAAACTAAAATATAAACTCCATAACCATCATTTATCCAAATTTTTGTGTCACTTTTCTAACAGAAATGCTCCCTATGACCATATTTGCTAAGCTTAGGAAACAGGAAAAATTGAAAAAGGGGCCTGACATCTGCATTCACTCAAAAAATACCTACGTAGGACTGACCACGATGGGACTGATAACAGTCTCTGTGCATACATCTTCCTGGGCCGTTCAGTAGGTCTCAGGTGAAAATGACTGTTTCTCTCCAAAGCAAAGGCTCTCAAATTCTATCACACATCAGAACACGTGGAGGTCTTCTTAAAGCAGATTGCTGGGTCCCACCCGAGCTCCTGCTTCAGAGCGCTATCTGAGAAGTCCCAGCTCTAACAAGTCTCCAGGTGACACTGATGATGCAGGTACAGGAACCACATGTTGAGAACCACTGCTCCAAACCAAGCCCTTCCTTTTGTGCTTCCAATCTTGGTTGGCAAAATTATCTCTCTACATACCTAGGCTCCTAAGCAGACCCACGGGCCATTCTCACTTATGCCTCTCTCTCACCCTCACGTGAACTATCTGCCAAGCCTAATCAAGTTTGCTCCTTCCATATTTTGGAAACCTAGGCCCTCTTTACCATCCCCACTGTCAATGAATTCATTTACACCATTGTCCACATACTTTTCACATATTTTACATATAAAAAATAGTGAAATCCACCAGGCTACAGAAGTCAGCTGGTATAAGTGTAGGTTGCCAAGGACAATAGGCCTGGGGACTTCTCCGACCACCTCTGCGAATGAAAGCTTCATCTCCCTGCACAGCTCTCACCATTCACGCCATGGGGAAGCCTTATTTCAGGCCCTCCAGATCATGTCTTGAATATTTTTCATGCATTCTACTGAATTTGAGATTTAACCCTTCAAACACACTTTCTACTAGCCAAAATGATTTTTTACATTATAAGTTAATCAAATGCTCTAAGATCAAATACTCATTATCTCTCGTTGAAGCTTATAAAATGAGTGTCAAGCTCATTTAGCTTTGCATGCACTGTGTATCAGTCATAGTTCCAACAGGATACAGATATCATACTCAAAATAGGATAATTCAAGGAGGGTTTATTTATAAAGGTGAGGGCATGGAGCAATGATTCTCAAGCAGCGGCAATTTTACCTCTGGGGACACTGGACAAAGTTTGTAAACTTTGTCAGGACTAGAGGAAAGGGAGGTTGGAAAACACTACTGGCACATGGTAGGTAGAGGCCAAGGATGTTGCTTAATGTCCTACAGTGCACTAGGCAACCCTGCACAACAAAGAATTAGATAACCCCAGATGTCAATAGTGCCAGGGTTGAGAAACCCTGCCATGGAGTAACCTCTCATTAAATATTTGCCATATTGAACTAGGCCTAAACTGCAAACACAATTCCCTAGCGCGACTAAGTGCTGAGTCATCTGAAGAGGTTGACTATCACCTTTGACAGGTGGTCTGTGTAGAATGACGGAACTTCCATTTCATGTTGGGCCCTGACATCTTGTGTAAGTTCACCTTTGGGGAAAGGTCTGATCTGCTCCACTGAGTAGCTGGTATGTGGCTGAGGGTTCCCAACTTTCCTGAGATGATTTGTGAGACCACTGTGTCAATATATTGCCCCAAAGAAAATTCTCAAAAATAGTCTGAGGTATCTAATCAAGGTGAGAAATAAGAAAAGAAAAAATCACATGTAGGCATTCATGAAATATGCACTGAGAGGGGACTATATGCCCAACACTGTTCAAACCCAGCAGGCAGACACAACCCAATGCAACTGAAAGAAGGTTATCTCTGATGTCACAGGTAAATCTTTCCTTAGCTTTTAGGTTAGAGAATGAGATTGCTCTCTTGCATTGCCCCTTACACAAGAAAGAAGTGAGATCCCAGCGAGAAGCCCTATAAGATAGAAAGGAGAGAGAAAAGATTTCCTTAGCCTCTTGACATCACCCTCCATGTCAGACAAAACCGCCTACAGTTTTGGATAAGTAAATGTTCTATTTCCAACCACATGGTGCTAGAGAAAATGGGGCAGGCATTTATGTGCTTGGCTGATTTGGGTTTGGAGATATATGCTTATGACTTCTTTCTCAGAAATAAATAACTGATATCTACCTCAGTGAAAGAAGAATAGTTGGTAGTCTACAGCGTGTCATTTGGGTCGTACTTGCCCCAAGTGTATCCGTTTTTTATGCTGAGACAGGTGGAGTAAACACACAGTGCAGTGGCCTCCGTTCTCTTTCCTGATTCCACAACAGAGCCTAGTAGTCAATCAGCGCACTCTTCCCCCACCCCACCCCCCCAGCCTGGGCATGACCTTGGGCTCCTTCTGTACACAACACTCCAGGAAGCCACTCTCAGCAGGAATGGGCACTTCAGGTAAAACCTCCTTGTGCTTCCTTGGTAAAGACATTGACCCTGGATAGGCCTTGTTAACATATAATAAATGTGTAGCTGGAAAGAGTAGCGTAATGACTCTCTTATCATTTTATTTAGTTTGTATCTTCCTTAGTAGAAACCTGATAGGATAGAATGTGGAACAATTTAGTCCTGATAAGAGGGTGCCAAAAGTGGGGAGAAATTATGCAAGGCAATAGGTGATAAATTTATATTATAAATATTTATCTTCCATCAGAATCTCTTTCCTGAACTTTGAACTCATATATCTAATTGCCTATTTGATATTTTCACTTGCATATTCAACAGACGCATCTCAAAAATTAAAACACCCTAGGAATTTCTTCTAGTCTAGATGAAATAACAGAGACTGGTTTAACCACCACCACCAGCAGCCCAACATTACACAACCAGCAAGCCAGACAAAACATATGAAACTACAGTTTTTGGACACTGCACACCAGGGTGTGTGGGCAGCGACCCTTGAGAGAAGAGAAAGGAACAAGGTGAGTCCCCCCCCCGCCAGGCTCTAGTCTGCTCTCTGGAGAGAGTTCCCAGGCTGTAGAGCCATGAGGAGGAACCTAAACAGAGCTCAGCATCTTGCTGAATTGGGGAGCTAGAGATCTGAGTTCTGGGAGTCCAGGGCAGCTAGAATGTGTGAGGCAGAGCCCAGAGAGGAGAGAGCCTCACAAAGAGACTTGAGTTCTTGTCTGAGTAGCTGTTTGAGCATAGGCGAAAGGAAACCACCTGGGACTAGAGAAGGAACCTTCCAAAAGCAACAGCAAAACAATTCTAATAAGGAAGGACATGTGGAGTTAGGAATACTTAATATTTCCATCACCTTGTAATATGTGGAGCACTGGGTAGAGTCCTTGGAAGGGTATCATCTTAATGAAGGCGATAAATTAGTTCTTGACCAAAGGCCAAGTTCTTGTCAGTGCTCTGGACTCGCACTAACAAAACCTAAGGCAGATCTCAAAAGGATCAAACTGATCTAAGGTGACTTAACTGTACACCAGACCATGTCCACCCTATTTAAATGAATGCAACAAAATCTAGCACCCACCGACATAAAAGTCATAATGTCTGTCTTCAAATTTTAGAAACAGGCATCAAAGGAGCAAGATATATGAACTATTACCAAGAGAAAAGTTAATCAGCAACAACAGAAACATAATTTACAGAGATGTTGAAATTAGCAAATAGTAAATTTCAAACACTAGTATGTTTACAGGTCATATACCCAGGGAGGTAAGAGAAATGTGAACATTATGAGGGAAGAAGGGAAAGACATAAAGAGTCAAATGTACTTTGTAGAGAGAGAAGAAGAATATCGAAAATGAAAAGTGCAGAAAGGATTAACCACAGATCAGTGAACCTGAAGGTGTTGAAGTGAACTTAAAGCAGTAGAAAATATCCGAAATGAAGAACAGAGAGAGACTTTTTAAAAAAACATAAATTGGTGACCTGGAAGGCAATACCAAGCAATCTAACACCATGTAATTGGAGATCCAGAAAGGGGAAATGAGAGAAAAAGTAGTTAAAAAGTAATGACCAAAACTGTTTTAAATTTGATGAAAACTATAACCCCACACATCCAAGAAGCTCAAAGAACCCCAAACGAAGGAAACACAAAGTCACAACAAAGCACATCAAAATCAAATTGCTGGAAACTGGTGACTGAAAAAAACGATGCAAGGGCAGCTAGAAAATAAGGGCACAATCAATTCGAAAGGTAAAGTCCAGGATGGCAACAGAATTGGCAGAAACTATGAAAGCCAGAAGACAATGAAGCAATCAAATGTATTGGGAAGAAGGGTGAAGACTGCTCACCTAGAATTCTATATCCATAAAAATATCATTCAATAATGAAACAGAAATGGTTTCAGACCCCCCCCAAAAAAAAACAAACCAAAGGGATTAATCACCAACAGATATATCTCAAAAGAACTAGTAAGAGATATTTTTCTGATAGAAGAAAAACTATGCCAGACAGATGCTGATTTGGCCCTACATAAGGACATGACAAACACCATAAGTGGTAAATTGTAGCTAAATATAAAAATTAAAGTGCCCCAAACTGAGCTCCTGAATTTTTTTTTTCAAAATCTGCTTCTCGTTCAGCCTTTTCTACCTCTTTTAATGGCAATTCCAGCCTTCCCTCTGAAGGTCAAACATTTTCCAGTCAGCACTGACTTGTCTGTTTCCCACACGTCCTACTGCAGATCATCAGCAACTGCCTGTGGCTCTGACTTCAGAGCATGTCCAGGTCTCACCTCCACATCCATCTGTTAGGGGCTCGCTTCCATCGTTTTGCCTCAGCCTTCTAAATGGCCTCTAGGCTCCTACTATTACAGTAATTCACCAGGCACCAGTCACAGTAACCTTGTAACAATACATGATACTTCCTATCACACCTCTATTCACAAAGCTCCAGAGGTTTCCCATCTCACCCAGAAAAAAGCCAAAATCTTGCTATGGCCAACAGGCCCCATGGGGCCTGCCTTCGTGCATCTTTGCACCTCCCAGTCCACTCTCTGGTGTCCCCCTTCACTCAGCTTGGGGTGCACTGACCTCCTCGGACTAGGAGCTACTCTCTCCCTTCGGCACTTTTTTTATTTTCCTCTGCCTACACCATTCCTCTCCAGACACTAAGGTGGTTTATTCCCTGACTGGCTTCAAGTCTTTTCTCAAATGTCATGTATTCACTGAGGCCCTGAACATGCTATTTAAAGTAGCAACTTTCTGCCCACACACACTCCTACACCCTTCCCTGATATATTATGTCCATGGCCCTTGTGTATTATATAATGTGCTTACTATCTTATTTCTCTCGACTAGTACATACATTCCATGAGGGAAGGAATACTGTGGGGTTTTTTTTTTACCGCTAAAACTAAAGCGTCTGGAACAAGTGGCAGTCACTTAGTAGACCTCAATATTTGTTTGTGGGATGAATGGGGCAGGATGTGCTTGACCAAGACCTGCAGCTGTAGTACATGCATTTGGTCACCAGAGAGCAGCACAAGAGCATTAAGTTTTAATGATGGGACCTGAAACTCAGGTGCACACGAAGGAGATGAGGAGGGATTTTTCAAACCCAGGTCAAACCAAGTTAAACACAACTAGTGGATTTTCCAAAAACAGTGGAGCCTGAATAGAAGGGTCAATCAGGGGTAGCGAAATAACCGCTGTTCTGCTATACGTGTGTTTTTGGAGGTCGCTTTATTCTCTGGGGCTTCGTTGGCTCATTTTAAGTCAAAGGTTAGCACTACATTTTTTTTTTTTTTTAGCTCTGATTCACTTCTGGCCCTTATAGTCCATGATTCTAAATCAAACAGGACCCCCACTCATTTACCACTTCTTTAATTTCATATTCAGGCTAGAAGGTACAGTAATGTATTTCCCATAAAGTTGATTCAAGCTACTAGGATTCCTTTAACTACCCACAAGTTCAATAGAAAAACGCTTTGTGTGAAGTTAGACTATGTCAGTGAATGAGCTTGACTCAATTTACTTATTCCCACATCTTAATTTTTAAAATGAGATAGAGTAATATTTCCTGAAAGGACAAAAAACACAACGCTGGAGATCCCAGGTCTGTAAGATCATGTCAATTAAACGCTGTGGTTTCTTTCCTTGTTATTACTTTTGGCAAGAAACTAATGTTCAGTAACTTGAGACATTGCCTCCCAGAGAAGAGATTGTTTAAATGGATCCATCTCAGGAAATGACTACATTTATTTTCTTAATGATGGAAGAGTTTAATTTTTTTCTGAAAGAAGTAGGACTTCTAAAATTGATCAGTGGAGGGCAGTAAAGAGTTGCATGTGGCTGTTCAACAAAGCATTTGAAGAATAATTCTTTTTAAGTTATTTTTGTTTTACTCCCCCCTAATAAAATTCACTCACCATTTTTGTTGGTTTGAGAAAATTAAAGTGTTATCCAAGGGTTTATGGAGATTAGTTCAGGCACTGAGTTAGTATAGCACCTCAGAATAAAATTTTAAAAATATTCCCCAAATTGCATACTACCATTGACTATAAAGCTTACAACCATATGCAAGATAAATCATTTTTTCATGGTTAAATATTTAAGTGACTTTAATGAAAGCCATCTTTTTATGGGATTAAATGCATTAATTTCTGTTTTAGGCTAATTTCTTTTTCTGCTCTGACATTTAACTTATTTCAGAATGTCAAATCTATATTCATGTCTCACAGGACCTTATTTTCTCATTAAAAAAACAAGTTGGGGAAAGACAGGCTGCACTCTTAGTGTGGGCTATTATTTTAAAGCAGAATCAACATCGGAACTTGGGTTCTTTGGTCTGTTTCCTTTGATGTAAGTGGATGTCTCTCATTGGAAAGAAACAAAGAAAAAGGTATCCATGCCATTTATTTGAAGAGCAATAAATAAACACATCTGATTATCTAGTTTTCTGACAGAATAGAAGATCAGAGTATCTGGAATGAATCAAGACATCCAAGCTAGATCTTGGCTGCATTTTTATAATATCTAGCAATTTCCTTAATAGCATTTACTGAAGCTATAAGTAGATAATGATTTGAGTTTTTCTTTATCTTTACCGCCTAGAACTGTACCACACCCCCAGATCCTATCAAATCTCTCCCCATTTAGGGTGGTATCCCCGGCAATTCCCTAGTATTTAGCACATAACATGGTAGAACATGTAAATCTAATGAATGTTTCTTGAATAGAGTTGTCCAGTGTATTTACTCTCTCTACAGAATACATAGTGAACAAAACAAGTTGCATGCTATCATGAAAACATTCTAGTAGGATGTAGGAGAATGGGGTAAGAGATGTATGTATACTTGAATAATTAAATAGCTGACGCATCAGACTGTGATGCATGTACTTATACACAGGTACTTACAGCAGGTCAGGAAAGCCTGCTTTGGTAACTGACAGCCAAGAGCAGAGCTGAAGGTGCCTTTCTCTGAACAGCAAAGGAGAGTCTCCCAGCCAAGGGAATAGCTTGTGCAAAGCCCCTTTGCTGGACTCTGGCAAGTTAGAAAGTTCAGTGAGGCCAGAAGGAATCATTGAAGGCAGTCATGGCCCTTCATCCCTGCCATGGCTGCAATGGGAACTGGAGAAAGTGCCTTGAAAAGTGTGGCACAAGGAATGCAGTCACAGAATTATCATCTGATAACAAACACAAAGGAATCCTGTCCTAAGCACTCAGAGGCAGGGTGTTCAATACTCTTAGCAACTGCTTCTGCAGCACTGTATGAAGAATTCCTCTAGGGAAATATTATGTTTCTAATGTTAACTGAAATATCAGGATACAAAATTGCTTAGACAGCATAAGTGCAACCAGGGAAGGACTACTCAAAACATAAGGCTACTTATGCTCATTTATTAAAACAGTATTTAACAAACCCTTAGTGAGTGTCTTCTAGTGCTAGACATCATTCTTAGTGCTGGGGTTACAACAGTGAACAGAGCAGAAGAAAACACCTGTCCTCATGGAGTATGTGTGTGTGTACGTGTGTGTGTGTGTGTGTGACTGAAAGAGGGTTAGCCAAAAAAATTAAATCACACAGATGAGGTCATTTCAGCTGTGACTAGGGCTACAGATGAAAAATGCCAGGACCCACTCAGATGGCTGGCAGCATTCCCAGGCCACCTCACAAATAATCTGCCAGCCCACCCACACGGCAAGCACTGAAGAGGTTTCCTTTAAGCAGCGCAATGATGGACTGATTTTCTCTTATTTTTCTGCATTTCTTAATTTTCTTGCAATGAGAATGTTCCTTGACTTATGTCATCAAATTAGCAAAATGTATTAAGTAATACATTGAAGATAAAGTTAGGGACTTCCTTTGGCAAAGGAAAACAACAGCTATAAAGTCATATTATTAATGAGTTTTATTAAAAATGACAAAAAATCGAGGTCAGTGATTTGCTGCATCTGCTTCATAACTGGAACAAGTTTTCCAGAAATTAATCTCTCTTCCCAGAAGTATAAGAAAGCATAATTTATTATTTTCCACATAGATGCTTCCTTCTATTATTTATGAAGAGTATACCACCAGAGACACTATTGTAAACCCCGCGCGATCGAAGAGAGAATTCTGCCATTCTGTTGTAGATAAGCAGCAACAAGTGAGTCCCAGAGTCTGATCCACACGCAGTGGAAGTGTGAATGGACCTCAGCAGAATAAGCTCCTTATTTTAAAAACTTCTCAATCAAATGTTCAGATTCAGAGTCAGAACACCACTGACTGCCACAAAACCAGCTGTGGAAATGGGCCGTCAATGGTCATGCCGATTACTTCAGCAGGACAAGGGCCAGATTACTGCTCCTACACCTGAGAAAGAGGAATGCCTGTGCTCCAGTCCTCAGATGACAGCCTGTGAGAAACCAGTGTGTCACATGACTCAACAACACGGCTCCCAACCCGCACGTGACATTGATGGGGAGCAATACAAGTAAAGGAATGGGGACCAGTTCACCGTTTATTTAAAAAACACAATCTGTTGAAAGCAACACAATACAAAGGGACACTGTCCAGAACCTTCAGTAAACAGGGAGAAATGTTCTACTTAAGTCAATCAAAACCCAAACAAACAGAAGCATTATTTTCTGTCTCTGTTAATGCACATTCATGTTTTTAGGTAAAAATTAATATAACCACTAGAAAAATGGGGACAGAGTACCAGAGGGGTCCATAAAGTACCAGAGCAGATAAAACTGATATACTGGACCCAAGTCTCACAAAACTATAAATTATTTTTGCCTCAATTTTATGTCTCTCTTTACTTCCCTCTCCTTTTTTAGAAACTCAATTTTTTAAAAAATATGGTTATGGAGAATAGCCTTCAGCAATTCTCAAGGATAAGCAGGCTTCTCTTGCTATTTTCCCAGGCTTTCTTTTTTTTTCCTTGAAAGACAAAAAAAAAATACAGGCAAAAAGGGAGACTGTCTGGCATTGCCTGGCTTCCCATCATGCGATGCTGATGTAACGGGCTGGGGGCGCACCGACTGGCTGCCTGCAAACTGGTCATGCTCTCTTCACACAGGAGCGGCAATCAGCTTACAACTAAATCACATCTGAGCACAAGCTGTTGCCACAAAGGCAGCCAAAGAGGCAGCATTCAAAAGCTCACAAAGCACCCCTAAAGCATGAAAGAAAAGGAGCCCCTGAGGCTGCTGAGAGAGGCTTCCAACATTCACACCCACTCTGTAGTCCGTACAAAGCCCTAGCTTTGTACGGACTACAGAGGGCGAATGACTGACAGAACACCCTCTGAAGTCCACACTCAGAAAAAGTGCATGTTTTAGGTCAGGAGTGAGAAGCAAGTGCCAGGTTATAGAATCAACAAATAAATAAGAAGATGGTGGAAAAGAATAAGAAGGGAAATGCAGTGTTATGTGTTAACACCCAGAGCTGATATTTGTTACCTCTTGGGGTTCCAGTGAACACCACTAATTAATCACAGGCAGAAATTCTGTGAATTGCATATATTTTGCTTGTCATTTGTTTTCTAATGTATGCAAGAGAGTAATTTCTTGAAGGTGCAAATGGTTTTCGTTGGAAACACTTAAAAAATTATAACACTGACCAAAGATCATCAAATAATACCTGAAATATAGGTTAAGTATAATAAATCTGTTCTTTCTGGGCCAAGATTGTCATTTACAATCACATTACTGGTGATCTCAGAAATGGGATGTATCAGAAATGTACCAACTCTGACTTAAAACTGGCCCTAAGATCTGAAGCACTTTTTAGGGACAGCGCAGGATCTCTATTCTGCCAATATTATCTACTCGTTTGTCTGCCTGTTCCCACCTGTGCACTGTTCCCACCACTCTATGCTTTTAACATTCACCAAGCAGCACACATATTTCTTGTCTGTATTTACCTCTTTGCCATCATCTTTCTCTTCTGAAAAGACTTCAACAATCCAAATCACATCTTTTATGATAGACAAGTTCATACAAACATTTGGTAAGATCTATATATGGAAAATTGCTTAATTCCAGATTGATAACATGCATATGTCGACTTCCTTCTAATTGAGCTAAACAAAATCTTCAGAACATTAAGCCTACGAAAAACTGAATGTGAAAAAAGTTGAATGTGAGATATACAAGGTTTTGGAATTAGACATGAAATGAGAAAGAACACTAAGAGATTAGCTCACATAAACGCGCAATTTGTCCCATTTATTCCATAATGCTAACTTATAGTGACATAATACTTACTGTTTGCTTCATAACCATTCTAAGCACTTAATGAGAATTAACTCATTTAACACATAAACTAGTTTTGTAATATAAATTCTATTAGTCATCATATTTTACCGATGTTGAAACTGAGGCCCAGAAACTTGCCAAGGCCATACAACTAACTGTCATTAAGGATGAGATTTGAATCCCTGCAGTCCAGATCCAGAGGCTGAGCTCTTGACCTCTTGGCTACACAACCTTTATGTTAAACTATTTTTAAGATTTATTTTCTCAGCCCTTTCAAGGAATATAACACCTATTTTTTTTACTGTAATTAAAAATAAATGTTAGCACTTCCACATCGTTACCCACGGAGAGGCCCATATGGCTCTGTTATCAGTTCCCACACAACTTAAAGGAAAACTCTCACAATGTCCTGAGCCCTTGATGTCCTGCAAATGAAGCAGGGAAATGGCCTCAAATTACTCCCAGCAGGAACCCACTTTGGAAGTCAAGGTGACACTAACCTTGACTTCCAAATCAAGTGGAACAGGTGCAAAAGGAAAAGTGGCGGCATCTGCACCATAAATCTGAAAACCTGGGAGGAGCTTCTGCCTGCAGCTCATGCCATTATTGCGTTGAAAACCTGGCTGCTGTCAGTGTCACTCCCTGCAGGGAGCTGCGCTGAAGCCTGCTGCTGCCTCCGCAGTCACCACCATCGCCAGCACTTCACTCCTGGAACCCTCACTAACCAGACCGAGGCAGCCTTCTGGGAGCTGAGACTTCTATGGTTACTGATCCCAGGGCTGACCATCAGCCTCCCACTGAGGCATCTTATGTTAATTTGACCACCATTGCTCTGTGTCACACAGACTTTCCTCTGTACTTTGTGGCCATTGTCAACCCTGGCAACCACAGGGGCGCTACTCAGTGGGTCTGATGTGGTGCATGCTGGCCCACAGAAGTACTACACATGTGTGACACCATCTCTCATGAACACCCATGGGAGGTCCTGCCTGATCTCTACTTCTACAGAGATCCTAAAGAGATTGAGAAAGAAGAGCAGGCTGCTGCTGAAATGACTGTGACTAAGAATTTCAGGGTGCATGGTCTGCTCTGGCTCCCAAGTTCACTGCTGCCCAACCTGAGGTCACAGATGGTCTGAAGGTGCAGGTGTCCTCTGTGCCTGTTCCCCAGTTTCCTACTGAAGACTCAGCTGCTGCTGAAGATGGGTCTGCAGCCCCCACTGCACAGGCCACTGAGTGGGAAGGAACAAGCACTGAGTGGTCTTAAGCTGTTCTTTCACAAACTCAAAATGGAAATAAAGTTGATGGAAAATAAACAATTTCTAAAAAATAAAATAAATATCAATCAATTTGCAAAAATAAATATGAGCATCATGCAGATTGAACTGCTGTATCAACTAAGCCAGCATACAATTCGAGCTACCTAGGAAGGGAAACCATAGAAAGGGTGTTTAATAAGGAAGGGATTAGAAAAAAAGGAGTTAACTATGTGTGTTTGTGAGGGCTTCACCTTCATGACCTAATTATCTCTCACAGACCTCACCTATTAATGTGATCACATTGTGAATTGGGATTCCAACTGAGGAATTTTAAGGAGACATAAACATCCATTCCACAACACTCTGGGATCAAATGTGGGAGAGCATCGGGTCCCAGAATCCTAACGCATGTGTCTCCACCAGCATGGAACCCAGCTGTGCTGACCTGATTCCAGAGCATTTCTGAGAGCTGGCTTTGAAGAGTCAAAATTGTCTTTTGGCCTGTGGATTGGGATATTTCACACATTAACCTTTCTAAAACTAAGCACATTATCTTCATATGTGTCACATTTTCATTTGGAAGCCATCATACAACCTAAGGCAGAATACGTATTTGGGTTAGAATGTCAACAAAGAGGACTTTTAGGGCAAGCAAGGTAAGAACAGACCAGAGTACAGCTTCAAGTAATGTGGACTAGAATTTTAATGCTGTGAAGTATAACAATAATTTCAAAAATTGATTATATTTTAATTGAAACCAGGTTAAATTGTTTTAAAAGCATGTAGTCATTGTTGAAACACCTAGAAAAATAACAATAATCATAATAATGCTATTATGTTGGTGGTAAAATGGCACCAGATATTAGACCTTGGTTCAGTAACCTCAGTACTTGAGTTGTGGCTAAGAAAGAATTCAGAGGTAAGACCCAAACCATAAGAGAAAGCTTAAAGTGTCACAGAGGTAAAAGAAGTGAGCCATGCAAGAAATGGGCTCAGGAAATGAGTTACCAAGGCAAAGAGAAGGGCCCTCGGAGCTGAGGAGAGAGAGAGACAGGTGCCCTGAGAGACGAAACGGGGAGGAAAGGCTATTATAAGAAGGAGAGCTGAATCTATGTAGTGATCGACTGTATTCCGTAGCCGTGCCTACAATGCTGCTGTCAGACTGATCGCTTAACAAAGAATTTAGACCCTTTCTGCGAATCTGAGTAAAAGAAGATGAGAAAGAGTATGGCCCAGGGTTTAGAGTCTATAATCCTTCTACTGTGTAATCTAATATGACCACCAGGTGCAGACAGTCTTGTAACGTGCGTATGAAATTGAGATGGAGAGACATTTGCGAAACATGCTCCAATTAAACCCAAAGTAATCTTGTTTGTTAATTTTTTAAAGTTACTACTAAATACCGAAAGTGATTCATTCAAAGAAATGCATAAGATAGCATTGTCATCGATGGTGGAAAGCCTTTAAAAGGGATAATTATTACTTTGTGAAGTGTGAACTCTCTGCTTTGCTAGTGAGGATGTAAATTGGAATACAAAGTCTTATGTGGAAAGAAAATGTATAAACAGCCTTAACATTTTTATATCATTTGACTTTGTGATTCCATTTCTAGAAGTTGTGCTACAAAAATAATCAAAAATACACTAGAGGATTAATATGTAAGAATATCCCTCATAGCATTATTTATAATGATGAAGCATCAGAAACAAACTAGATATATAAAATTAAGTAAATGGTTACATTACTGACTATGTTATTCATTTAACTGCTGTGTCAATGATCACTGATGTTTTAGAGGATATTCACCACCCAACTCTCTCAAGAGATGGTGCCAATTATTCTCCCTGAGCTCTGTGCTAAGTGGGCTGTGATCAGCTGGTGATCCACTCTCAGCCCTGTGCCCTGCCTAAGGCTGCTCAGCCTTATCCAGTTTCCTACAGTGACTTTGATCTGCCTATCTCTTCAAAATATCAGGCTGCAAAATCAGGTTCCATTCCCCAGCCGCTCATCTGCCCTCCCCTCGTCCACACACCTCAGAAGGGAGTAAGGTAGCAAATTTGTCAGTCCTGAATCTGAAAGTTATTGGTCCTGAGGGGCCCGATCAGGGAGGTGAGACATATCATTTGCAATGCATGCATTATCTGGCTACTTCAGAACCACACATACAACAGGGGGTCACTTTCTGGGAAAACTGAATGTGTGAGGCAAACCCCCACCAAGGAGCTGAGGGAAAATTCTTGGTCCAGTGGAATTCAAAGCAGCTACTTGGAGCTCTGTTACTTTTAATAATCTATCTCTATTATTCTTAATAATCTATCAATATACTGAAAGCAAAGAATTAGAAAGCACTTGACTTTCAAAAGAATTTGTTATGCAGTCACTAGTGGTATTCATTTTCTCAACATTGTTGTTTTGTTTCGTTGTTGTTTTTAGAGAGGGAAGAAAGGGATGAAAAAGAGAGGGAAAGGAACACTGATGTGAGAGAGAAACATCAATCGGTGGCCTCCCTTATGCACCCCTACCAGGGACCAAACCTGCATCCTAGGCATGTGCCCTGCCCGGAATCCAACAAGCAAACCTTCTCTTTGTGGAATGATGCCCAACCAACTGAGCCACACCAGACAGGGCTGAAATATTTTTAAGGGTTTCTTCATTTTGTCCTGGGGAAATTTTACCACAGTAGGTTCAAGAACCATAGAAATATCCTGGATGGATGAGAAAAATGTCTTTCTTGTAAGTGGAAACAAGATGGTTATGAATGGGGCAGTAGAAGAAAAAGCGGCCTGATGCTTCTATCACAGGTGCTTCCCTCCACAGATAAATTTTAGAAAGAGTACACCTGGAAAACCCTAGTCAGCGTTATCCGGGCAAGTAACTATAGTTAGACACCTTGGAGCACTAAAGTTGTTGTGATCCCACATTTCTAATGATAAAGTATTAGGAATTTCATGTATTCCTTCCATCTATATGCAGACAAACAAGCAAAAGTAATGCTAAACACGCAAAAAATGTCAAACCATTTATTGGGTTTGGGGGCAAGGCCCCACTTCTTTTTTTTTTTTTTTTGAAGATTTTGTTTGTTTATTTTAGAGAGAAGGGAAGCAAGGGAGAGAAATATTGATGTGAGAGAGAGAAACATTGACCTCGTTGTCTCTTGCATGTCCTGGACCCAGAAACCTGCCCACAAACCAGGCATGTGCCCTGACTGGGAATCGAACCAGACACCTTTTGGTTTATGGGATGACGTCCAACCCACTGAGCCGCATCAGTCAGGGCAGGCCTCAACTACTTATTACAAACTACAAAGATCTTTCCGCAATCACTCCCACAGCAAAGAGCTTCTTTATTTGCAACAAAAGCCAGATTTTCAAACCCCTCCTCCAAGCCACTAATTATAAATTCAAAATGCTTCAAAGAGAAATATAATAAAAGGAAAACACGTTTGCAAAACTTTGATAGTAAAAGAGACGCAGTGGAATTGATTAAGTCTGCCTTGAAAACCTGCATTACAAAGCCGGTATGACAAAAATACCCTATTGCTAAATTACTGTTGTTCTTGCAGCGATGATGACAGCGATAATGACAGAACAGCAGCAAGAAGCCCCAGGAAATGATGAAACCCTCCTGCCACTGATATTATGAAAATAATCTTTACAATAGTGCTGGATAAGTTCTTTTATTATAACCTACCAGTTTCTGATCAGTAAAAACTTTTAAATTTTTGAAAATATCAATTTGTGTGTTTGATTGAGTTTGCATAATGTTAAGTAATAGCAACCACACACACGAAAGCAAGCTCTGTGTTTTCCCCTGCCTAAGGCTTCAAAGGAAAGCATGAGAGAAGTAGTGGCCTTTCCCCAGGAAAATGTGGCTTACAGTCACATAGCTTCCAGCTACTCGGTGCTGAATGGATATGTGAAAGAAAGAAAAGTTTTCTTCAGCACTACTTAAATAGAAGGATGAGAATACCTTAAAGAGATGTTCAGATGGAAAGAAACCTTGCGGAGAAAGAGCGTGCATTTTAAAGGCTCCAAAAGAAACTGAAAGTGGCTGTGGGAAAGTACAAATGATTCATAAAGATCTTAAACTTGGTCTTCGGAGAAAACAAATATATTCTACCCTGTGCTTACAGCATCTAATCCCCATCACCTCCACATGAAAGCCAATTACCTCACAACATGCCACTAGAAAGAATGACCCATCTACTTTCCCTTGCTGACTGAGTTACAAGGGGTTACCATGGTTCAGGCAGCCTCATCACCAGCAATGCTTAACATGCAGAGTGAGAATGGAGGTTACATTAAGGTACCAGGGCTGTGCTGTGGGGCGTCGGACGGTTCCTTGTTACGGAGAAACAAAACAGCCTGCCCAAACGGTGAGAACAGCAAGAGAGAGAGAGAGGAAGTTCAAGAAAACATAATTAAGTTGCATTCTATGTAAAATCTCATAAGGTACCTAAAACAATTAAGACGTAGTTTATGACACTTAAGTAAGAAAGGCATTTGAGAGCCTAAGAGTTGCCAGAGCCACATGCTGTAAGAAATACAACCATTGTTTCAATTATTTTCACTTTTGTTTTATTTGGTTTGGGTTTTCAGACTGGAAGTTTTCTCGAATTAACATTTTCACATTTTACTTTTTAACATTTTATTTCACATGCATGTGTTTGTATATGTATAGATACATGTATGTATGTGCTTGTTTTTTTCTTGAACTATGTGACATTTGCAAACACCATGTCCTTTACACCTGAACACTTCACGTGTATTTCAAGAACAAAGACATTTTCTTACACAATCACACACAATTGCTAGACTCAGGAGGCTTTAGCTAACGCAATACTAAACAACATATAGCTTGTGTGCAACGTTCACCAGTGATCCTAACACCCTCCCTGGGAGCTTTGTCCTGATCCAGGACTTTGCATCACATGTACTTGTCAGGTCTCTCTTTAGTCTCCATGAATCTAAAATAATGCCTCACTCTTTCTTTTTCTTTCATGATATTAACCTTTTTGAAGATTCTTGGCCATTAGTTTTTGTAGAACGCCCCTCAAAGTGTCTGATAGCTCCTGAAGTATATGCTTATTTTACATATTTTAGGCAGGAATAGTAAGTATATCATTAGTGCATCATAAGAGAAAGCTCAGATGTTTCCTAGTGACATTAATTATAAAAACTTGGGTCAGGTGAGATCTGTCAGGTTTCTCTACCATGAAGTTACTGTTTTAATTTTTGTAATCAATGTGTTATCTCTGGGAAGATACTTTGAGATAATGTAATATACTGTTCCTTATCAAACTGTCACACAAGCTTTGGCATCCATTGATGATACTTACTTAAAATAATTATCACATGATGGTTGAAAAATCATTTCAGTATCTTTTGGGAAAAATTGTATAACTAGAACCTAAAACAGAGATTTCAATTTTGTCATTTCTCACTTTTATGTGTTTAGACATATGGAGAGATAGCTACCTGTGCAATTTGTCCAAGCATGCACTTTAACTGATTTCTTAAGACATTCAGAAATATTTCCCACTCATGTTTTGAGTAAAAAGCTTTTCCTCTCATGAGAATCCTTAATGTTTGCATGAGTACACGTGCATGCAGCAGTGTTATTATATATTGCTTCCTAAGAAAATTCTACAGCGCCATGATTTATAGGATATATTGGCATGTTTTTTCCCAATTTAATTCTTATTTTTTTCATGCCATTGTAGAATTTTTACCCTTGTAGTCAAAAGGAATGGTGGATGGATGTCCAAGGGACGGATCTTCTTTTAATATCAGATGCTCTTGGGGACCAGAACCAGTGCAGAAGCTTGAAAACTGTTCCATAAACTTAGGTACATGGAAATTAAGCTTGTATGGTGCATAAAATGTATGCTCAATAGGCTATGTTAAATTGATGAACCTCATTAAATATATAATGAGTTGTTAAAATAAGATAAAAGAAACCTTCCCAACAACATATTGAAAGTAATAATGGATTTAATATGTAAAAATCAAAATTGAAAAATTTATTTTATACTCAAAACGTTACATTTTACTTATTCTAAAGTAATAGGAGAAAAGGATAAATGTTTTTTTCTATGCTTCTTAAATTATGTCTTGGCCAGGAAAAAAATAGAAAACAGAAGTTTTTAATTTATTGATAATAGAAGCCGGTCAAGACACCATCAGAGAGCCTTGGTGCTGTGTTCTCACCCCATCAATAACTGTATCCGCAGTGTGTGAAAGAGCACCGGCATGTCCGTGAAATTCCACGAGTTTGTGGTGAAAGAACAAATTCCATAAATACTTGATGAAAGAACAAAATGTGTAAGCCCTTGTGAGTCTCCTCGTCAGGAGGCATGCAGTGTCAGCTGAGTGTTGATTCTGAGCTCTCAGAACAGGCAGATTCTGACAGAACAAAGAGGCAAAGAGGCCATTGTGTTTTCTAAATAAACACAATGCTTTTAAATACTGACAGGCAATCTTGGAAAAATTCAGTGTCTAACTCAATTGTGAAACTTGTAACTAAAATTGCTTTGGTAGAAGAGCTTATTATATGCTGCCCTGTGACCCTGATGAATTATTCATTGATTTGGAAAGTGCTGAGAACTGCAGCCTTGACTAGTGTAATGGAAATATTACTGAACTTGAAGTCAGAGGCTTGGGTTTGAGTTACAGCTTCTTCACTTAATTAGATAAAGTGAATATCCCTTAAGCAAGTTAGTTAATCTTTCTGAGTCACCTCTGCCCATGACTAATGTGGTAGATAGGCGAAAATGTTTTACAAATATTAAAACACTAAAGGAATTGTTATTTTGAAAGTCCACATAAGAAATCCATGTACATACTGCACGGTTTTATTTAACAATTTTAATTCCCCTAATGGGCAATGTATGGGTATTAGAATAGATTGAATTAATAATGACCCTTAGCATTGAAGTTCCCTAGACATGCTGAAATTGTTTTAGGTTGAACTTACTGTTAAGTGACATCTGTCTAGCAGTTCATCACACTGCTGCTCCATGAACTCACAGAATGAGATCAAAAGGTACAACAATAATTTAAGCTCCATAAAGATATCTTCCCCGTATCCCCAGTGTGTAGAAGAGCTTGTAGCATGTAGGTGAATTCCATAAATATCTGATGAAAGAATAAATTCCATAAATATTTGATGAAAGAATAAAATGTGTAAGTCCTGGACCAGGAGGGCAAGTCATCCTGTGGTCAGAATCTGGAAAGAATCTGAACTGATAATCTGACGTGAAGAACAATTACTGATCTCTGGATGATGCACAATCAAGCAATGAAAATCTGTTGGCTTGAAAGAAGAGAAATTTTTGTCCTAATCCCACTGCCTTTCACTGACTCAGAAGCCTGAGGCATTTCCCAACCAGAAATCAAGGCATGTACCTTTCTCCAGCCAGAATGCAAAAACCTGATTATTGGTGTCCATCAACCTCCATTAATCTATCTCTTTCTATTAAAAATTAGACTAAAACTCCAAGAAAATAAGTAGGCAAAAAATAGGGAGGAGAAATGTTTATAACACTCTGGGAGATGTAGACCTCATAAATAAAAGTATGTATATGTATGAAGTTAAAATGAGCCCAAATAGAACTGCCTGTGGAAAATTATGTTTTTTCATAATTCTTATGTTTTAGCATTTCAAACAACCAAATAGTAGAGACAAAATAATATGTCAGCCTAAGTCAAGCAAAACTCCATGAAATATATGTTTGGCATATACTTAAATTAGCCTAGTAGCTAAACAGCAATTCATCACCCAGGTTTAGATCTAAAAACATATTGATTAAGACTCAGTCTTACAGTGTCCATGGCTTCCTATAAAATATCGCATCTGAAATGGGATGTCCATTGCTGTCCTCAAAATTCCATATGTTCAAGTGATCAACTAACTAATGCAAGGTTGGAGAGTGGTCAGTATGATATGAGTTCTAAACATGAAGGTGTCACTCTTTGCTAATTAGCACACAATCTCAAAAATGGATTTCCAGTGGTGGAAATAGTTGTCTGAGGACTAGCATAATGAATGTTGAACTCTCAAAGGTAAAGTTAAAGATATGCTACGTGTGTAGACTAGCTAAAGTGGCATAGATAGACAGGTGAGAGAGACAGATGCTAGACAGACAGTCATGGACAAGGATACATTTTTTAAAAGACACTTACTTGGGACTTCTGGCCAAGATGGAGGCATAGGTAGACACACTGTGCCTCCTCACACAACCAAGATAGGGACAACAACAATTTAGAAACAGAGTAACAACCAGAACTGACAGAAAATTGAACTGTATGGAAATTGGACAACCAAGGAGTTAAAATAGACACATTCATCCAGACAGGTAGGAGGGCTGGAGTTGGGCAGATGGGCAGAGAGGGGTCATGTGGCACAAAGAGTGTTGGGACCAGGCATGTAAGACCGCAGTGGGAGGACCCTGGCCACGCAAGCAGCACTTGGCAAACCCGGGCTGAGGGGTGGCAACCTCACTGGGCAAGGCACAACCCATGCAACCCAGGATCACAGCGCTGGGAAACAAAGCCTCAGGGCATTGATTGAAAACACCTGTGGGGGTTGAGACACAGGGAGAGACTCCCAGCCTCACAGGAGAGGTCATTGGAAAGACCCACAGGGTGCACAAGCCCACCCACATGGGAATCAGTACTAGAAAGATCCCGTTTGCTTGGGGGAAGTGGCAGAAGGGACTGAAGTCCTACAGAGAGTGGAGCAAGCACCATTGTTTGCTCTCAGACCCCACCCCCACATATAGTGTCACAACCCAGAGACTAGGTTGCCCTGCCCTAGTGAACACCTAAGGCTCCAGCCCTCGTATGTAACAGGCATGACCAACCCCCCCCCCAAAAAAAGTGGCTCAAACAGAAGAGATGAAAGCCTCAGAACTGATCCTTTTAAGCAACCAAGAGATAGCCAATCTATCAGATGCACAGTTCAAAACACTGGTGATCAGGATGCTCACAGAATTGGTTGATTTTTGTCTCAAATTAGATGAAAAAATGAAGGGTACAATAAGTGAAATGAAGGAAAATGCACAGGGAATCAATAGTGATGGAAAGGAAACTGGGTCTCACATCAATGGAGTGGACCGGAAAGAAGAAAGGAACAACCAGAGAAGAATGAAGAAACAAGAATTCAAAAAAATGAGGTGAGGCTGAGGAACCTCCAGGACATCTTTAAATGTTCCAACATCTGAATTATAGGGCTACCAGAAGGAGAAGAGGAAGAGCAACAAGTGGGAAACTTATCTGAATAAATAATAAAGGAGAACTTCCCCAATCTGGCAAAGAAAATAGACTTTCAGGAACTCCAAGAAGCTCAGAGAGTCCCAAAGAAGTTGGACCCAAGAAAGAACACACCAAGGCACATCATAATTACATTAGCCAAGGTAAAAATGAAGGAGAGAATCCTAGAAGCAGCAAGAGATAAGGAGACAGTAACCTACAAAGGAATTCCCATCAGACTGTCAGCTGATTTCTCAAAAGAAACCTTACAGGCAAGAAGGGGCTGGAAAGAAGTATTCTAAGTTATGAAAGGCAAGGACCCACATCCAAGATTGCTCTATCCAGCAAAGCTTTCATTTAGAATGGAAGGAGAGATAAAGTGCTTCCCAGACAAGGTCAAGTTAAAGGAGTTTATCATCACCAAGCCCTTATTTTATGAAATGTTAAAGGGACTTTTCTAAGAAAAAGAAGATAAAAAACATGTATAGTAAAATGACAGCAAACTCACAATGATTAACAACCACACCTAAAACAAAAACAAGCTAAACAAACAACTACAACAGGAACAGAACCACAGAAATGGAGATCACATGGAGGGGTAGCAATAGGAAAGTGGGAGGACGAGAGAGGGAGAAAAGGTACGGAGAATAAATAGCATAGATGGTAGGTAGAAAATAAACAGGGGGAGGGCAAGAATAGTATGGGAAATGTAGAAGCTGAAGAACTTATGACACATGGACATGAACTCAAGGTGGGGAATGTGTGTGGGAGAGGGTGTGCAGGGTGGAGGGGAATGAAGGGGGCATAATGGGACAACTGTAATAGCATAATCAATGAAATATATTTTAAAAAAGACACTTACTCTTCCTAATGTGAAAGATAGAAGAGCCCAAAAAAGCCAGCAGCCTTACCTGTAGGGAGGATGCCTTAGACTAAACCCCTACCTCCTTCAGCTCCAGAGGTGAACCTCTAAGGGCTTTGAGTGGTACACTGTCAGTGCCATATTAGAACCTGAGCTTAGCAAAGAAAAAAAAAAGTTGTGCCAAAATACCCTCCTATATTTAGAACCTAATAGAACAAGCTAATAAAATCTCTATAATCAAAAACACGGCCTTATATAAAGCCCTGCAGTACCCACCGTGTTGCCTGGTGGGATGAGATGTCATTGCTAACCTTCATAAACAGTTATGGCAGGCCAGTGATAATCAGCCACCTGCAAATGACTTATGCACAGCAATGCAGAAAAATAAAACAAGCAAACCACAATTTGACTTTACTTAAAATGTTGACATTTTCTTCATGATAAATTATTTTGCATTTATTTTAGTTTTTCATTTATTTTCATTTGTCTCTCTTGATTGCTAAGTATTTTGATACCACCTCCTCAAATTTTGCATGAGAGGCTAGTGCCTCACTGCCCTGATTTTCAGCATCTCCAGATTTAACAAGGTTGAAATATCTTGTGTCTAGCATTTTGGAATTTGGTTCCAGCAAAACTTTTACTCAGGGTAGTGCTCAAAGTCCCTCAATGAATGGAAAATGATTTTCTAGACTTATAAAATGAGTAGTGTGAAATATTAGCTTTGTTTTTATTTTATCGTTTTATATGTTACCTTACTAATAAGTGTGTTGTTAATAAGTGTCTCTATGTGTGGTATGATTAAGCTGCAACCTGCTTTAATTTTTACCTGACACCCAAGAATTTCTAGAGCACTACCATTATCTGCCAAAAAGAAGCCAAAAGAGTCAGTTAACTTGGGTCAGTTCACAACACTCAAGGAAATGATGAGTGGGATCAAGAGTAAAGTATATTTAATTCTGTTTATTATATTTTTGTAGCACTTACTATGGGCCCCACATCATTTTTCATGCTTTACAAAGACTAACTCACAGCAACCTTCTATGTGAAGTATTTTTAACAACTCTGTTTTAAAAAATGAGAAAACTCTTCTTTCCCTTGGTTAAATCCAGAACTAGGTCTATCTCATTCGAATTGTATGACAGACAGAAAAAGACCACCGTGGATATTTACAAAACTAACACAGAAAAAGGAAAGAAAACACTGAGTCTCCAGACTCAGAGGGGGCTATATTTCTAAAGTAATTCATCACAAGAATCAAAAAATAAATTCAGACACCATGTTAAAATCCTTAACTAAATGCAAAAACAGGAACTCATAACTAAAAAGGTTTGAGCAAAATGAGACAGCAAATCAGTAAGATTTATCTACTATAATCATTTTTAGAAAAGGGAAGAAGTTTTGTTTTTTAATTAATGTAAATCTACTTAAAGCATTCACTAAGAATGCTTCTTCCCATTTGAAAAATGGTTCAAATCTACTGGACCAATGGTTCAAATTGCAGCACTGATTGGCATAAAAATATATGTAGTTCAGGAAAATGTCTCCAAAGACTGTCATTCATTCTGTCCATTCTCAGAGTTTTTGATACGAATTCTAAAGGTGGATATAATTTCTGGATTGAGATCCTCTTATCCTGATAGCCTGTTTTTCCCAACTTTATTGAGATATACCGGTAACTGACATATAACATTGTGTAAGTTTAAAGTGTACATGTTGATTTCAAACATACATATTGCAATACAATTACAACCTTAGTATTATCTAACATGTCCATCATGTTACATATTTACCATTTGTTTTTTGTGGTGAGTACAATATTTTTTTAATTAACCACTTCCCTTTTGTTTCATGTTTCAATTACCTTTGTACCCCCATACCTAGCACAGGCCTCACACTTAATAGGCATTAAGAAGATGTTTGACAAATAAATGTACAGACCTACTCTTCCCATTCCCATAAAACAATTATTATGAGTAACTTAAACATGTGGTGCCTTCTAAACTAAAGAGCTCCCAATTTCATCTTTGGTGGTCTATTCTCAACTGAAGAAGAATAGCTTCTTAACCATATTCTTATTGAAAATATCCAGTTTTGCTTCAAAAGCATAATGATTCCAAATGAAAGTTGTTAGCTTTTCCTGGTGTAGCAAATATATCCATTAAAATATTATATTGAGTAGATGATATTTTAAAATTTTTAAGTGACTTTTTTAATTTTCAAAGGATTTTAATATCCATAGGTTCTAAACTTAATGTTACCAACTCTTCCCAAACAGAGGATTGTAAAAAAAAAAAACACATGTATTTTAGCTAACGTTTCCAGCTAGATCTTTAAAGAAAAGGTCATTAATGAATTTTCAGGTGAACAGAAACTACGTCCGACTGCTGCTATGATGCTTTGACATCACTCGGCAGCAATCTGCGAGATTAACAGGAAAGAAGACAAATGAGTTTTTGGAAAGGTGTATTCATTGGGACCCCTCTTCTCGCCTGACCCCACAGCTCAAGCATCAAGACACCCTTGGATTAGCAAATCTGTGCCCAGACCTCTCACCACTGAGAAGGTGTCAGGCAAACAGGTTGCAAATTCTGCAAATGCTTTACAGGGATTGGGTTCCAAGCGGCCTTCAGTTGTTGGCATAGCCAATAAGCTTGAAGCTGACTGAATGTCAGAAACGAATGGTGGTATATCTCTGTGCAGTGTGTTGCCAAAACTGGTTAGCTAATGCACAGACATGCTCAGAGATGTAGACGTGTGTATTTTTAATTTTCTTTCAAACCTGAAAATGGAAAAAAAATGTAAGCCGTTGGTGGATATGTTTTTGTTAGACTAGATTTCTTTTTTTTTAAATAAGGCTAAACATATTTATATAACTGTAGAAAGAACACTTCAAGGGCTAATTACCTACCCAACTTCTATTGGCCATCCTGGAATATATATTAAATGACTCTTTACACATTATAAAAACTGCCCTATGTAACTCTTGTCATTGTCCCAAGCACAATTCCATTGCCACCTGAGTGATCTGAGAATAAATGCTTCTCAAACACATGCATAAAAACAGATTTTGTAAGTATCCTACAGGCATCTCAATAATGATCATGGAAATAATAAAACTGCCTGAAAGACTAATCAGAATATCATTTTTTCCATATTGTGATAACCATTTCCGTGTTTATATAAATACTCGGTTTTAGACAAAGCAATCATTTTAGTATCTTTCTATCATTTCCCCCAAATATTGGAGACTTTGCAGACATCTTTGTAATATAATTATCAGTTTTTCTGACATTTGTTTCATGACATGAGAGCCCCCACTAATTAGTTCTCTGGGAATGGAGTCCACTGCAGTGAAGGTAACTTTGTTAAATTTTTTAATTGTTACATCTGTTTTAATTATGTGTGATGTGGCCCAAAGGCAATCAATGTTCCTAATAAGCTGTCTACACACACACACTAGTGAGTGTGCTAAGCTGAGCTCCATAGGGTCAGGGGTCTTCATTCACTCCTGCAACCCTAGCACCTAGAACAGTGCCTGGAACATTAAAGGATCCCCATACATGTTTGTGGAAAGAATGGTGACATCCAAAACCCAGTGGTTGTGGCTTTATTTCTGTATAAACTGAATGTTCCCCAGAGCAACACTGAAAAGTGTGAAATCGTTTCCCTTATCTTCATCCTCATGTCCTGCACTCCTCCTTTTCCCCGTCAAATCCACTTGCTCCCTTTGGGCCTGTAATACCATTAAATAGCATTACTGTTCATAACTTTGACAAAATGCTATGTCCAAGAACTGGACTGTGAACTTCACATTTTCATTTAATTCCCATGACAATGCTATTAATCAGGTAATGCTACCTCATTTAACAGACTGAGGAAATTGAATTACAGAGTAAGAGCCTTGACTGTATTGAAATGAGTAATGGAGCTGGAATCAGACCTCAAATGCCTCTAACTAGGAGCCCCGACCTCAACATCTTATCACATCACCACCGCATGGCCTCCTACTTTACTAGGTCCTCCTCACTACCATGGAGTGAGAGGACATGCTACTCTTCTCACGTTCATCTCTAACCCCACTTCCCTGTTCTGGAACAAATCCTTCTGCTGCTGCGTCCAAAATATATCACCCCAGGGGCCACTTCTCTTCATCGCCACAGCCTCAACCCACCTGCAATCCCCTCTCAGTTGCACTACTTTAACCTCCCCCCCGCCAGGAATGTCTCCATGCTTTCACTGTGAATCATTCTCCATGGAAGAGTCTAAATGTACAACTTCCAAAGTCGGATATCTTGGATCTCTATGTCCCCTTACAAAAAAGTGAATATATTGTGTGTAATATAAAAAATGTATGAAGAAAAGTAGAGAGAACATCTATATAGCCACTGACTGTTTTAGGAACTAACAACTAATACATTTAAATCTCCTTTTTCTCTCTCCCTTATTAACTTTCACATTCACTGTCCTCTAACACTCATATTTGATACTTATTTTACTAGCCTACCTCTGTTTTGTCTACCACATATCTCTACTTTGGCTACTACTACATACACATCTTCTCGGTCTTCTACATATACCTCCATTTCTGCATTTTTAAAGTTCAATATAAATGGTATTACATTATATTTGTCCTTTGGTGATGTATTTCTCACTCATTAATATGCTGGTGGCATTTATTCATGTTAATTTTCACTTCTGTATAATATTCCACATGCTGAATAAACAATATTTCATTCATCCATTCTCATGCTGATGTATGCTTAAGTGGTTTACAGGAATACCATTGTTATTAATTGTATAAACAGAGCTGCCAAAGGTTATTCCTATACATGATTCTTGCTATATAATTTTGGGTGTACTCTTAGGAATAGTCCTAAGACTAAAGAGATAAGCGAAAGAGGCCCTGGCTGGTGTAGCTCAGTGGATTGAGCGCGGGCTGCGAACCAGGCATCTCAGGTTCGATTCCCAGCCAGGGCACATGCCTGGGTTGCAGGCCATGTCCCCCAGCAACCGCACATTGCTGTTTCTCTCTCTCTCTCTTTCTCCCTCCCTTCCCTCTCTAAAAAATAAATAAATAAATAAAATCTTTAAAAAAAAAGAGAGAGATAAGTGAAAGAGAATTTCATCTTCAACTTATGTTGTAGAATTGACCCAATGTAGTTATTTGCAATGGTTCAGTTCTTTCGGGAGGTACAGGGAGCTCCAACAGTCAGAGGAAGGGGAAGACTATCTTCCCCCACAACTTTACCTGATGATATTAACAATGAAAGCAAGCATCAGAGATTACATTTAGCAAGCAGTCATATTACTTACACTGTCAGCCCAATGAAGTTCCATCTTTTCTTCTTTTAGCATAAAGCTCATTGCATAGAAGAATCACTCAAGGTAGATGTGACAATATTTGTTTTCTTTTGACTTGGAGTTGACTCTTTTTATAATTTTATTTTTTAACTAAAGTTTATACTGAATATATTTTGTATTAGTATCAGGTATACAACATAGTGGTTAGACAATAGTATATTTTACATGGTGTCCCCCCCAACATATTTCCAGTACCCACCTGGCATCATACATATTTAATACACTATTATTGTTGATATTCTCTGTGCTGTGCTTTATATTTCAATGACTATTTTGTAACTACTAGTCTGTACTTCTTAATCTTTTTACCTTTTTTACCTAGTCCTCCAAACCCTCTCCACTCTGGCAATTATCAACCTGTTCTCTGTATCTGAGTCTGTTTCAATTATGTTTGTTTATTTTGTTCTTTAGATTCCACAACTAAATCACAGTATTTGTCATTCTCTGGCTGACTTATTCAGGTGTGACAATATTTGAGAGGCAGCATTCAGCTTATCTCTTAAGAGTCTAGAGTAACAGAATTTTCTCAGGGGTCTGGACACAAGATAGGATGGTGTCCTAGGACTAGGCACCACAAGGAGGGCTGCTGAATTTACTATTTTTTCCCCATCATTCAAGATGGGAGATGGCTGTTCAATTTATTTTTAGTATAATAAATAGAAAGATTCATTTAAATAGATATTTCCTAGTATACATATGCAGGTATGCTTTGTCCCTAAATCTCTCCACCCACCTGAACTGGTGGTTATTATTAAGGACTCTTGCCAATTTCCCTCACCTTTACTCTCCGTCCTGCCTATCAGTGTGGGCTAAATGTTGCAACAAAACCGGTTTGAAAGTATCAGTTTAAATGATCTAAGCAAAATGTGCTTTATAAATTTGCCAAAGCCCTATTAATAAACAGAGGCAAATCAAGACAACTTTTACTGTGGATGTAAAAAACATTTTTTCTATAATTAAACATAATCTGAAATAAAACACAATAAATATTGTAACTGACTGGAGTTAAAAACACTCATTTAACTACTGATAACAAACCTAAATATTACTTGTACTTTAAGATCATTTATTTGTATTTAAAGGTAAAAGTAAACAGTATAAAAAGGTAGCATTAAAATATTTTACTGTAGAATAACGTGGGATGGGTCCTAAATGTTCACTACCCAAGTCCCAAAAGATGTAGAAATCTCCCGCACAATAACCCTGAAGCCCGAGCTTGCTCACGTTCAGTGCTGGGGCTCATTGTCTGGGTCAGCTCATGGCACCTGGGCTTCCACCAGTTCTCCTTGTGTGGCACAAGTCTGTTTTCTTAACACATTTGCCCGCTGAGTGTAAGAATATGTAACTATATGATGCAGTCACTGGACAATAGTAACTTTAAATATAACTGCAGGTAGGAAGATTTCTAAATAATATGGTTATTTTATAACAATAAGTCTTTGCTTTGTTTCAGCATTCTCATGTCCAAAGCATTCTCATATATTTTTAAATGTAAAAAAAAATTAAAAATGTTTACCTAATGAACATTGATAGTTTCTTAGATATAATATTCTTATTTTAAAATGTATTCTCACCCCTCTGGAAATTAAGATAATTTGGTTTTATTAGGATGAGATCTTATACCTACAAGTCATTTTTATATTAAATCAAACTAAAAGGATAATGAGTTCCACTCTCCTTATTGATTGACCTAAGGCTGCTGACTGCATGTCTTTTCCGGCAAACCCACGTGTGGGGTATACAATCATGTCCTCCTCTACGTCTCTCAGCCTTGTCTCTTTTCTTCTACTTCAGTTCTCCTGCTTAGACTGGAAACAAGCAACAGCTTGAGAGAAGTTGTTGAGAAGCAAACAACTGCGGAGGAACCCTGAAAACAAACCCACGAAATGAAAGTTCATTTGTATCCACCCTCAGAATATCGTGATGAAGAAAATGCCACCACTGCATTCCAGTGTGATTCTCTGAGAAATAGTCACACCTTTCGCTTCATTTCAACAATCATTTACCAAGTTTCTGAAGCTGGACTACGACCTTAGGCCTTGTGCTAGTGCTGCAGTGGCAGCAAGAACAGCTCGTGACATTCTCTCCTGAAAAGTTAGCACTACTCAAGTGCGAAGGCAGGCAGCACCCGCCAGCGACGGGTCCTGGAGTCAGACCCTAACGAGACAATGGTGTTTTTCCGCAAGGAGACAGGGTATGTCGATAGTGTTAACTCCGTTTACATATGAGATTTAAATATATTAAGAATCAGTCATCATACTTAGGAAGAAGTCATTTGCTTTAATGGAAAAATGGCAATTTCAAAAAGGGCATAAATTAAATATAATTATATAAACCAGAAGATAGAAAATTAACATCCAGACATCATTCTAGTAATGGGCAGTTTAAATATATTCAGTGTAATACGAATTTAGAATATTCAAAATATCTACATTTGAATATCATAAAAAAGAAAAGGAAAGGAATTCTGTTTGCCTGCTCAGTAACTCAGGAAGATTTATGTAACAATTTCCACAAACTGATCTTAGACACAATATGTTACATTTTCTATGAACACGAGTTGTGAAATACTATAGACTGTGCCTTACATAATAATATTGTTTGAGGCAATCTTCATAGGAATTATGATCAAGAGCCATAATCGCACAAATTTGAAAGGCCTTACATTTCTCATCACAAACTTCACTGCTGTCATAACTCACAAAGAAGTAATTATAGTATTTTATAAATTTCTTACTGTCTACGGTTGCAAATTCCTTAGCTAATTCATACAAACTTTTTGGCTGCAAATCTTCAATGTCATAAATCTGGGTCATGATATACTCCAGCTTCCAGTTGGACTCTCCCTTTAGATTAGCATCTGTCAGGTTCAAGTAATACTGCAGCATATCCTATAGTTGAAAACAGCAAGACAGCCTGGTTCATTTTAGGTCCCACAAAGCACTGCACAGCAAGAAGAGTCCTTACTAAGACTGATGTGATGTTCTTAATTTAAAGTTGTAGTCATTTAAAAAGATAAGAATTGTTTTTTTTTAAAAGAGTCCCAATAGAAGATCTACTTTCTTTTTTTTCATTTTAAAAACAATGAAATAACATAATATAAAATAATCTAAATTATATACAGATGTACAAATTAAAAAGCCTTCAATTCACAAATCTCAGAGGTAGCCAATGCTAATGTTGCACATATCAGCGGTGTACTGGAGGCAGCTTATAACCAGATCACAAGAGCCTTCTGTCAGATTTTCAGGAATCTCATGAGTTGGTTGATGTGACTTTGGCAGCTTGAAACTGGCCATGGTGGGAGTATTTACACTGTGGAACTCCACAAACATTAAAATCAAAGCGCTTCTCCCCCCACAGTGAACAGGTTGTTAAACATTTACCAGCACTCTGGTGCATGTGTCGTATTGTAGACTTTGTGGACAAAATATTTAGAATATATACCTATCTCCTATGTTTTGTTTTGTTTTGTTTTTAAAAAATGAAGTCAAACTATGCAAACTGTTTTGTACTTTCAAAAATTATTGAGTGCTACATCAGGGACATTGTTCTATGTCAGTATACACACACACATACACACACATCTGTGTGTGTGTGTCTAAGATTCAGATCCAAAAATAGGCAACTAATAGTTGTAAAACAATTCCTTTGAACTAGTTATTTGTCAACAGTTTCATTTCTTCATTTAATCTAATGTTTATGGATTACATTAGATTTCCCCTACCCTACCTCCTTCATAAAACCCTGCTCTAAGAAATAAAAGAGCTACCTCCCATAAAATTCATCTAGGAAAATATAAAGCCATTATACCACTAGAGACTTTGAGAAGTTCTTTCACAATTATATTTGTGGAAAAGCTACTACCTGTAAGCTAGAAGCCCAGTCTTTCTATGTTAAATGTATCTAAAGTAGAGTTATGTACAAGCTCCAGAGAACTTTTACAGCAAAAATAAATGTTCAACTCAACTTATTTTCTTTACAAAAATTTTTTTGCCAACATTTATTGCGAACTCACTATGGACCAAGCACAGAGGAATAGACTCAGACAGAGAAGTTAGGTAATACAGCCCATGAGAAAGCATGGGGTCAGAACCTACACTCACCTTCACAGCTATGTTCTAAGAAAGAGTAGTTAATAACAAATATGGCGTAGTGAAATATTTCAATAGGTATACAAGTCCACAGATAGGACATGACCTAATGAAAACTTTGTCTGATGAAAGGTGAAGCCTTTGGAAGAGAAGTTTTAGAGAAACAGCCCACCAAAGGCTGACTGCAGAAGCCCACACCTGGAAAGGGCTGACACTCCAACTATATATTTTAAAAAAGAAAGACATCATAAAAGTTTAACAAATACAGCTCACCTAGCTATGCTGAGAACACTAAACTAAACTAATGAAAAACATTCAACTATAATGAAAACTACAAATGCATAAGTGTAGGGTTAGTTCTAAAATTGTACCAACTTACCAATAATTCATAATCAAGAGGATCGTACTGAAATAGTCTGATACCAGGGTTATTGGTCTGTTTTTGTAAAGCACCCTTCACCGGGGTAACAGCAGGAGCCACAAACACAGAATTTATTGGATTTCCTGGACAAAACATGTGCACATAAAAATATTTTTTTAGAAATTGAGTTTCTTATTAAAAATATGAACAAGTTCCATATTAAGAGATTGACAGACATAACAGCCAATGATATATGTTCCTTGATGGATTCTGACCTGAAACAACTATAAAGACACTTTTGAGAAATTAGGGACATTTTTATTATGGATCAGTATTACATGAGAACAAAGAATTAGCTCTGCTTTTGTTCCATAAGTTAATGATAGAATGACTATGTGAGTCACTCATGTTTTTAGCCACGCAGGCAGAAGCATGTAGGGCTCAAGCATCTGACCTTAAGGTTCACATTCAGATACTTCAGGAAAAAAACCCCTAAAATATGGACAGGTAACAAATGTGGCAAAATCTTGATAGATATTAAATGTAAATGATGGTACACAGTTTTTTTAAATCATTCTCTCTGCTTTTTATATACTTGAACATTTTCATGATAAAAAAACAAGTTCTTACAAGTACACACAATAAAAACCCAAAACTAGTTTGTCCCATACCTCCACCTCAGACGATATTCCAATAATTACATAATAAAAATTTGATTACAGTGTTATCATATTTTATACATATCGTAGAACTAAATTTCTTTCTGAGTAACAAAGGTATCAAATTCTGAAAAATGATCATTTTTACCAAGCTCACTCATGTTAGATAAAAGAGGTGCAGCAATTCAAAAATGTTACCCAATTACTGAAAAAAATATATATATATTGATTTTTCTGTTGGCTGACTGCTATAAAATCAGAACTCTCGTTCTGTTAACTCAGTGTTCTGTCCTCATGCAGGAATCATTTTAAAAAACATATGATTGTTTTGTTTGATGCTGGAGTTTCTTCTTTTTTTTTTTCTTTTAATGATGAGTGGATGACAATGTCTGTAAGCACTTAAAAATGAGAGCTCATTACGCTTTAAACCAACAGTAAATTATGCATTGGCTTTTAAATTAGGAGAACTAAAACAAGTCATCTCATAAACAACTTGAGTCTAGCAGATAAACATCAAACAGCAGTAATTCTCTAAACTTGAGTGTATAAAAGAAAATTTGAGGGAGCTGAGCGTTTCAGAGGCTTTTGTGTTGTGATGGTAATCAAATGTCAGGGGCCCTGTGGGGCGCACAGGAAACACCCGGCACCAGCCCCTGCTCTGGTGTGGCTGCTCACCATTCTGTTACCGACTGCGACTAAGTACAGTCTGGCGCTGGCAGGTTGGTTTAATGAAACACTTCATTTACTAAATCTGTAAAAATCACCAGAGATCTGCTGCTATGCTCTAGTGTCTTGGATTGGGGAGACACAAACAAAATGTCAAATTACCTTTTTTATCTGAAAGAACCATAATGCTGTCTCTGTGAGTGTGTCCATAAAATTGTCCCGCAATGATATTTCTGTATCTTCGAAAAATATCTACCAGTTTCTCATTGTAGTATTCTCTCATGGCTGTAGTGCTCATGGAGTAGGGGAGGTACCCCACTGGGATATGCGCTATGATGTACACCTGGGGGCAGAAGCACGAGAGGACAGCTGAGGGTCTTTTTGCATACTTGCCATCGCATTTGTTATGACAAAATGACATTTAGGTACTCAAGATTAATACTATATTGATTAAAATTTGGAAAGCAATTATACAATCTCTCCTGTTTATTATCAAGATGAAATTAGAAAAATATTAATTGCACTATATTTGCACTTGTCTCATTTAAAATACACTGTTGATAATATTATGTAACTGTGACATTGGTCACAATTTTTTCAATATCAACCTTTTTTTATAGCAACCGATGTCAATTAATCCTCAAAACATTAAAAACAAAGCAAAATAACAACAGAAATAAATCATAATACTTCTCATATGAAAATATCTTCAAATTGTAACACTTTTATTAATATCTGACCCTCACCCTCAAGTTTAATAAATTCAGAAATTTAGCCCTCTGTTTATCCCCTGGCGATTTTGAGCTATGAAATCTACCTTCTCCTTATTTTGCTGAGAGATATTCAGTGTATTTTCTAGCCATTCAAACTGATTTGCTGGGTCACTCCTATTCAGGGTCACAATATCTGGGCCATAGTACAAGTTTGTGTTTAGACTGATGATCCTAAGGTTCAGATTAGTTGAAACTTTCTGTGAATAAAAGCCACCTATAAAAACAAATTTAAACATATTTTAGAAAAACACACACAGATATGCAGTCACTGTGAAAGCAAATTCTTAATTAAGGTTTACAAGCCAGTCAGGACAGCCATATTCATTTCCCATCATTTAGTTTGTCCACACACAGGCAGTCATCCATCAGCTAAGAATCAGGTTTGACAAACACTTGCCGAAAACCTACCCTGTGCCAGGTCCAGCACTGGCACTTCCACACACAGAGGTAACAAGAGTGGGTTCCAACATTCAGATGAAAATAAAATTAAATATATTGACACTAGTCAATGAGGTACTGAATTTTGTAAAAGAAAAATTATTATATAAACTCCTATTTTTGTACAATTGGGGAAGTAAAGGTGAGAATTATTGTGAAATACAAAATCCAAGGAGGAGAACGCACACGGGTCTTGCCAGAGACGACTGAAGAAATGGCAGACAAGCCAGAGCTGCTACAGCCTCTGTGCAGAGGAGGCTTGCAGGCACAACCCCGCCGACAACAGCAAACCAGTGGTGACAGAACACCCAAGAGTCTACTGTCAAAACCAGCCGCTGACATGGCCTTGCTCTCTTTGTCCCAGGCCCACCCACCACCCATGCCTCTCTCTCCTCCGCCCTCAAACTTGACTCACGGCCTCCAGAAAATCTGGGTACAGAGGCTCTCCAGAATTGGCATACTCAAGCAAACAATAAGAAGCTAAGTCTAAACAACATGAATAAAAATAGAGGCAAAATAGAGATAAGAAAATCTTTCCCTTACCTTTCCTTAAAGTCTGAATAGCTTCTTCATCTAGCCATGGTTTCCAGAGGTTTGCTACTGCATTGTACACCTTGCTGGTGAATGAAGGCAGCTGATCCTGGCCACAGATAATATAATGCACCATTGAAACTCTAAAGAATTAAACATTGCTTGAGTGCTTACCACTATGTTACACATCTGAAAATGAAAAGATGAATACTAAATAGACTTGATCTTCAAGGAATTTATAACTTAGCTGGGGAGACAGGGGCAACATATAATCAGTCACCTGTAACACAGTGCTCTCGGTGCTAATGCAGAGGTTCTGGAAGTAGGGAAGCAAGAATGAGCAAGTCTGGTCTGAAGAGTCAGGGCGGGGAGAGAACACAGCATCTGAACCAGGCCTTGAGTAATCATTCATCACATTGAGAGAAAAAGGGATCAAACAGAGAAGAGCAAATCCCTAACGATTTCACTTATATGTGGAACTTAAAAAACAAAACAAATGAACAAAACAAAACAGAAACAGACTCACAGGCATTGAGAACAAACTGATGATTGCCAGAGAGGAAGGACAAAAGAGGTGAAAGGGAACAAGAGGTACAAAGTCCCAGGTACAAAATCAGTTGAGTTCACAGAAATGTAAAGTTCAGCATAGGGAATACAGTCAACAATGTCATAATAGCCTCGTCCAGTGTCACATGGTTACTAGACTTATCATAGTGACCACTTTGTTATGCATGTAAGTGTCAAATCACTGTTATATACCTGAGAATAATATGTTGTTTATTAACTATATTTTCTTAAATAGGCAAAAACAATGATTGCCACAAAGACAGCGCCATACACTCATACAGAGAGAGAATTCATTTTAGTGAGACCAAGGTGTAAGACAGATGTGAAAACGAGACACAGGCAGCTCTGGGCCTGACGAAATGCAGGGCCTAGCGCAGCATGTGGAAGGAATGGAGAAAATTGGATTAAGTCCTCTGACATGCTAACACTAGTATAAAACTACTTAACTTTGTAAAGGTTTACAACAAAAATTTGATTTGAGGAAGTCTCTTATGTCAACCTAAATTTTACCAACATGTTTTGATTTTTAATAGTATACTAGAAGTATAAAACATTTCTTTTATTATCATAAAGCATCCTTTATCATTCTATTTTATCATATTATAATAAAGCATGGTGACATAAGCTCTAGGGAAGTAAAAAACAAAACTTTAAGAAAGTAGATACCAAATAAAAACCTAGAAATCATTTGTAAAATTGGATAATTGCTCTAATATAAAAAATGACAATAAAAAACTGATGCCATTTAATTCACTATCATCATTTCCTTCTGTACATCAATGATAGAGACCTGTTTCTTAAAGGGGTTTCCCTGTCAGTATTAATTAAAATGCTTAGGTATATTCAAGATGACCCAGGTCACATTAGTTCTTAATGCACATGCCTAACACATGATGAAAGTATAAATACCTTCAGAGCAGGTAATAACCAAATGACTTGTTTTAATGAACTAATTATCCACAGCATATTCAGCTTCTATTAGAGATTAGAGCCATGTATCTGAAAATTATACGTCTTAGGCCAACCCACATTCTGCTTAAAAATTGGTCATCATCATCATCATCATCGCCATCATCAAAAAACCTACAGTCTTAGGCATTTGTTTACTTTGAGATGGAAGCTAACATAATAATATGGTCATGTAGAATCTCAGATATATATATACACACACATACATACATATATCTGTCTCACTCTACACTTCTCTCTCTGTTTTAAATATGTGAAATATCAGCACCACAAAAGCTAGGTGATTTGACCAGGGAGAACTGGTCAGTTTCAGAGCTGGGTCTAAATCCCAGGTCTTGGGACCATCACACTTATGTCTAAATATCTATTTCACCATGTTGTCATCTCAGTCCTTTTGGGCTGTGACATGACCACTGCCAAGAAATGAAGTATACAGTGGGACCCAACCAAAAGTTCCATGGCACAAGCCTTACCAGTTTAGAGGTAAATGAGGACCCTGGCCCAAACTGCTTTCTTGGGCGGCAACTGGAAGGAATCTCTGGGCTGCCCACACTAATATCAGCTTCTGATGGAAGGGGTGGGGACATGCCTCTGTATACGCATGCTTATGTAGCTGTTTATGTACAAGTTTATGGGGTTTTAATGGAAATTACACTTGTCATCTCTATTTGTCCCTAACATTCACCAGAATTCAGCCTCAGGTATCAATCTCCAGTAAAATTGTTGTGGGCCTTTCATGTTACATTTGACATTCCTGAGATAACATGTGGGGTGGAAGGTGCTATAACATAGCACCACCAATAACATGTGGTGCTATGTTGACAAATAGCATTGTCAACATGCTATTGGCAATAACATGTGGGAAGGATGGGCGTGGAATAATAGAAAGATTTTCAGATATAAAGTCCTAAGGTAGAAGGAGAATAAAATTAATTAAGGTATACAGGCTATGCAATTTACTTTAGTTGTACCTAGAAGTTGGATAGTACCTACATCTTTGAATTATTATAAGATGTGATATCATGATTTCATAAAAAGAAGACAGAGATAAAAGAGAAAAAAGTCTTCAAAGGGATTAGAAAAATGTATCATATGTCACAGCTCAATGCCATAACCACCACTACTCCACTTACTGAGGGCTTGCTCTGTGCCAGGTAGGAAGCTATGCCCTTTCCATATGGCATCACAAATTCTCACAAAAACTTTGCAAGGATGGCATTATTGCTCTTATTTACAAATGAATGACCTATGGATCAGGGACATTAAGTGAAATATCCAAGTTAGTCAGGCTATTAGAAGCAAGGCGGGATAAGTATTTAAATTCTAGTAGACATGACTCTAAATTCCACTTTTCCACTGTACCAGTCTTTCTGTCACCTAAAGCACATAAAAGTAACGTGTATAACCACTGGCTGCTGCAGATTGTTCGTCCACAAGCCTCTGCACCTTGTGGTCTAACATCTCAGTGGTAACAGCAGTTGACCATTGGTTGAAAGGCCAATGCAAAAAGACTCATGTATTGTTCATCTAAGACTAAGGCAAATGTCAGGAGGGCACTTGAAACTTAAGCTCATCCTAAAGTACAACTTTTCAAAATCACTGTATTCAGGTTAGATTAACTAATATAATCAAACCCTTCATGACCCATCCTTTTGATGTGAGGTGGAAAAGATATTCTAAGCAAAAGAAACATGCAGACAAAGAGAGGCATGGAAGTAAACATCATGTACCAGAGATGTTGAGCATGTCAGTCCAGCAAGTGCAAGGGATTTGTGAAAGGATGTTGGTCTAATTGCACACAAAAGATCTAGGATGTGGGCTCTGCCCACGAGTGATGGTGAGAACTTGAACAAGCAACTTAACATTTCTAAGATTCAGTTTTCTCATCTACAAAACGAAGAGTAGATCTAGACCACAGTCAGCAAACTTCTACAAAGGGTAAATTAATAAATAGTTTAGGCTTATGAGCAATACAGTCTCTGTCACAACAATTCTAGTCTGCCATTGGCATAAAAGAAGCCATAGGCAATACAGAACAAATAGCAACTTTCAATAAGACTTTATTTACAAAAACAAGTGGCAGGCCAATTTGGATGACTGCCTGTACTTTGCCAACCTCTGAATTAAAAAATAATCTTTGAGATTTCTTGAATCTGCACAAATCTAAGATTCCACACTTACTACCACAAGACCCAAAGTTAAGGCTGGTATCCAGCTCTTACGCACAGGCTGCTTAACAAACAGCTGCTCCGAAAAGTGGAAGCTCAGGCTGTTTCAGGCATTTAATATTCTGAATACAGTCTCTGCCTTGAATCATATCTTCATTACTCAATAAATAAATTTGACTTGAACGTGAACCTCCCTCTTTCTGTTCTTATGATAGTTGCTGTTTTTAAAGTTTTCAATCACAATCTATCTTAGATTAGGGTATGGAGACCTTTGTTTGCCTCACTGCAATTCTGAAAAATGTAAACATTTGTCAACATCAACGTATCTTGCTAACTTTATCACGGAAATGCAAATAAATAATAAAATTACTCAAAAGAAAGGAGAAATTAAGAAAGATTTCAAAGGAAAACAAAAATTAATAGTTCACAAATTAGGTAATGTGCTCCCAAAAACTCACTCTGGATATAACATTTCATGACTTATTAAGAGTCACTCTAACATCCTCAAAACACTAGTCTTGCCTTCCTGGAGAGCTGGCATTAAGAACACACTCTGCCTCGATGGGCCCTACTCCCACACCCTATATCAGCTAGTTACTGTCATAATTTTGACACTACAAATGGGAAAAATCATTTAAGCACTTATGAAAGGTGAGGTCAAATTTACCTGTGGCCAATAATCATGATTACCCAGTGCAGGGAAAACCTGGAGGTCTGGAAAGAGACTCTGGACAGTGGTTGTCATATTAGCAATCACTGTTATGACTGTGTCCGTTGAGAGTTCATGGACTGGAACATGAGGTGGGCTATCTCTGAAAATGAGAAAGAATCATAGAAAACAAAATCAGTTTCTATTCAAAGTCACTAGACTTACCTGTAATGCCTTTCTGTGTACTATCATTGCAGACCTCCACCATAAAGCAACAGGTGTAGTTAGGAGTCAATAAACTACTCTTCATTTACCTTTCTCCCACAAAGAATCTTATTTTAAAAATTCTGTAATTAAAAAAGACAAACTAGACATCTCATCCTATTTTACTGCCTGACTGCAGATTTATAAGAGACAAAAATTTTTGGTAAATTAAAAGCACAGATCCCAGAGTCAAAATGCCTGCATTCAAACTCCAGCTTTGCTAGAAGCTTGTGTAGCTAGCTGTGTATATTTGGATGAGTTACTTAGATGCTCACTGCCTTCATTTACTCATCTGTAAAATGGGGATAGTAATATTTAATGTAAAGATGAAATGAGTTACAATGTATAAATTAATTAAAACAGTGTCATAGTCACTCTTTCAGGTATAGGAAATACAGACCTCTTCACTCTATCATAATGGATGGAATTGTTTAATTATACTACCAAAAGATGGTGTTTATGAAATTGTGATCACAGTTTAACTACATTGTTGCCACTTGTCTTTATTATTAAATCAAGACTTCTATCACATTAATAAATATTTCAAGACACTGATACAAGTGTGCTCTTTATGGATTCATGTCTTAGTTAACATAAACATATTTCTAAATGTGTACTCTAGAAAAAATACCAAAATTCTAAAATTTTTCTTATTTCTAATGATGTTGATTAATTTGATCTAGCATTTTTTAAGCCCAAATGATTTTTAAAACATAATTAATCTTATGGAATTCATCATTCTAATGAAGCTTAAGACATGATAGATAAATATTGAGTAACTCATGGTTCTTACATAACTTACCCTGTCCATATCATGAAAGATACTTCTTGTCCTGAATTTTTAATAAAATCAAATGCTGACAAGATAAGGTGGTATGGAGAATCACACATAACATCTCCAAAAGGGCCAGGATTGGAGGCATTTGTGCCTTTGGAAGAAGCACACACTTTCGTGCGGTCATCTGTGATGTGGTAAGTAGGGTCCAAGTGCAAGTCAGTCACATGCCAAAACTGTCCTGTTGATTAGAACAGAAAATGGTGTTAAATCTACTTCTTTGTTTGGTGTTCCTATACAAATATTTACAGTAGGATGACAGATAGTTGCACTTCCCTGTAATGGAAGAAAGCCTCCGTAATTTATGTTGCTAGAGGACCTGAGGCTTAATACAACCCCTCCCTATGAGAAGACGAGAATTCCAAGGAAGAATGTACTAGAATTTGCTACTTAAATGAGTCAGAACTGAAGAGCTCTGTGACAGCATGACGACCTAACAAGACTATATAACAAATACAAGTTGCCTAATGAAACGTATGGAGACATCCTTCTGGGAGGTCAATAATAATATTACATTGCGTTTTAATCGCATGTCTCCTTCCTTCCAGAATTTAAGGTTTTATAATTCATTTACATGCTTCTCATAGAAAAACGGATGTAGAAATATGATGTAGTATGTTAGGGTTACGCAGTGAATAGATTGCAGAACCAGAAACTAAACCTCCTAGTTCTCTAAAACCTTGCTTCTCAACATTAATGGGGGAAAAAAACTTTAATACTAGCTTTAAGCCAAAAACTGTAAATGTCAGAAGTTCTTAAAAGTTTTTTAATAGAAGAATATCTTCTATTATATACTTGTACACCAGAAGCATGGGACAAACAAGTAGAATGCAAACTTTTATCTAAACAAAGATGAAAAATGCTAAGTATGTTTGTAAGCAAACACTAGAATAAAACCCAAAACTGAGATAATAAAGTAAAATATTGAAAACTGTTAATTTGTTAAGATAGAGAAGGTAAGTTAGATTTGGGTTGTTTCTTCACAACATTGTTGTCATTTTGTAACACATTTAAGTTCACAGCTAAGAAGTGGTAAACAAAAGATCCAGAAGTAGACAGAAAATAGTCTTTATGGTTAATTACTTGGTGTTCAGTCTCCATTTCAAAACATTTGCTAAGAGTGATTTATTTTATTCTATAATGCAGAAAATACTCCAACTTTTATTTCCAGGTTAGACATCTTTATCCAACACAAAAATTGGAGTTGGCAAATAGCTCGGAATCATCCTGGAAGCTGTCCTTCCTTGACGTATAAATATGTAGAGCATCTCATTTTTGTGTAAACATGTATTTTATTAGTAGTAAAATGTTAAGGTAGAGTAAACTGTACACAGAACAGCGTAGTGCTATGGTTAAGAGTGGAGACTCCAGAGTCAGACCCCCTGACTTCACATCCAAGCTCACTCTACTAATCTAGTTGTTGAGATCCTGCAACAACCCTGAATAACCCTACTACATGAGGGCTCAGTGACTTAGCAGAAGTAAAGCTCTTAGAAGGTGCCTGGCAGCCAGTAGGCTCAGCATTAGTTGTCCTACTATTATTTAATAACCCCAAGCTTGAATTTGAGACTAAACTTCCTCATTTCCAAGGAATAGTTAAAATTGTATTATTTACTATAAATTTAGTACTGTTTTTTACGCCTTACTTGCATCAATTCGTCATTACGTCCACTATATATATAAAGAACTGCAACATACAGAGAGCAAGCCCTAGTCACATACATCATACGCAAAAGAGCCAAGATAGGGATTAAGGAAACCTGACTCCAGAGGCCACTTTGCTCTTAACCACTGCACACACTGCCTCTCTGTGGATGCTCCCCTTCCAACACCCTTCTCTCATTCCCCTCATGTAAAATAGATACTGACAACACCTCCAGGAGACACTGTGATGATTAAGGGACAAGAGATTATAAATATACTAAGTTTTTGTAAAGCAAAACTAGAAACACATTAAGGATGCATCCCTCTGATATAATTTTGTACCTAGATTTATATAGCCCTAGCATCTAGAACATGTCTGACCTAGAGTAGGCCCTCAATGAACATTCTTTAATTAGTCAAAGGCAGATTTCAGGATTTCCTCAAGATCACACGGTGACTCAGCAATGAAAGCAATTTTGGAACCAGACTTACAGAACAGTGTTCTTTCCACTACATTGCATTGCCAGACAGATAAGTGAGGGGTAATTACTCAGAAGCACTGAAGGATGGCTTTAAATAGCAGTCAAGAATGGAGCTCTGACAGGCTCTTAACCTGGAATTCATGCATAATGAACCTCAGGAGGCCACACCTCACACCTCTAAATAAAATTGTATACAAAATGCTCTGTGTGTGTGTGTGTGTTTGTGTCCAAGACCATAGAGCGGGCCTGTGACAGAGCCCACAGTCCAATCCAGATTCTCTTCACTCCGAAAGTTAACAATCCAAAGTTCTTTTCACTACACCACAATTACTTTCTTATTGTGCAGATAATCTTTAAAAAGATTTCCACAAATGTAAGTGTATATGTGTATTGTCAACATAACTAGGTAAATGCTCAAAATTATACCAAAAAAGCTTATTTATCTTAAAAATGTTTTCATATATCCCAAAGAGCCTAGTAAACCATAATTCAGATGCCTGGACATATGGCTGTTCAAAATAGGTGCTTTTTGTTTATTTGTTTATGTCAGTTTCTACCAGATAGTCCAGCAGGTCCTGACCTACTAAAGCTAAAGAGCTGTGGCTGAACACATCGTTGAAGCTTCCCTCGGCTTTTGTCCTCTGACCACCCGAACTTTACAGGACAGGAAACTGACACTGGGAATTTGCACTGGCATACACACACTCACAAGCAAGTGAGCAGAGGCCAGTCCTGCTGGGTACTGTAAGGAAATCCAAGCACTTTGGGTTGGATGAGGGGGAAAATTACATCAAGTGCAAAAGTAAAATAATATATCTGGTGGGAAACTGCTGAGTCAACATGTAAGCTGCTTTTTGTAGTTAACCCTACTTTCCTTTCCTCTTCCTCAGGTGATTCAACCTTGTCGCCTGCCTACCAAAACACAGCAGTGTGAGTGGAAAGTGTCACTAGAAGTGTCACTAGATCCTAGCACGTTGTCACTGAAGCCTTCAGCAATCAGGTTTTTAAAAACAAATGGTGAACTTGCCATTGTTTGATCTCTTGCAATCAGGCATTTTATATCCAAACTGTAAACTGCCACCTAATTAATAAAAGCAGGAGCCAGCATACATAAGTGGTTTGGAACAATTTCTTGTTATGACTGATGGTTGGGAAACCTGATTTACATTTCTTGTTTTCAAATGCCTGACGGCTGAGTCATGAGAACTTGACTCTCAAGAGGGGACATTTCTCAAAGAGCGTTTCCGAAATCCCATGAGAGAGAGGAAGAGTTACAGAGAGGTGTCAGGACTCAGCACTGCGCTGAGTTTCAGAGACAGCTATGCCCGAAACATAGGGCAGAACTCCACCTAATGTTTCCCCTCCAAATAACAGAGAGATTATTTTTAAAGGGAGTTTGGGAGGTGTGGGTACCTTGATCTTTGAAACTGAAGGCTCAGGTGGCATTGTAAAATCTCTCATCCAACATTTATCTATTCTGGACCAGTGGTTCTCAAACTCCAGCGCCTATCAGAATCACCTGGAGAGTTTAATAAACAGATAGCTGGGCCCCGATTCTCGCAGTGTCGGATCCAACAGGCCAGGGCTGGAGTTGAAAACCTGCATTTCTAACAAGTTTACGTGATGCCGATGCTGCTGGTCCCAGAGCACACTTTGAGAACCACCAGTGGAACAGGCACTGTGTTCAGTTTTGAGAACCAATGAAATCGGTCGCGTCGGCAGGGAGCCTAGTGTCTAGCTAAAGTGAAAAGCAGGCCCCCATTGGTTCTAAGGTAGACTAAGGGGTGGGTAGCACCGAGGCTGTAACCATACTCCACCTGGGGGAAGAAAAGGCCACCAAACTCGGAAGCAGGACGGAAGACACACAAGTCCCAGTGACACTTACACCCCTGCGTTGTGGAGGAAAGCCCTCAGCTAGCTCCCCACTCAGCCCTGAGTTAAAGACTGTGGGAGACACCCAACTCCCAAGTTTCTCCCTGCAGACGCGGAGCTTTTCTTTCCTTCCCGGGGGAGAAAACACCCGGAGACACAAAGGAAACCACTGCCGCGCGCCCGCTCTGAACGCCCCACCGACGCGGGTACTTCCCTGGGGGGAGTTCGGATCTGTCCCCGGCGGGTGCACTGGGCACCTTGGCCCAGGGGTCGCCCTCGCCCTCTCGCTCCCTGCGCGGGGCGCGGCGCAGCGGGCCCGCCGGCGTCCCGCCCGAGTCGCTCCGCCCGTCCCGAGCACTTTTCCAGACTTTGGGCGCCGTTTCCGCCCCAGCGCTCCCGGCGGCTCGCGGGAGGGAGAGGGTCACAGGTGACTCACCCGCCGCCGGAGCGGGACTCTGGCCGCGGGCGGGCGCCAGGGGCAGTCCCAGGCCGGGTTGGCCCAGACAGGCTACCAACAGGCAGCAGAAGAGCGCGTCCAGCAGCGCCATCGTGGGCCGAGGCCACAGCCCGGGGAGACTGGAGCTGTCCTGCGGCCCCACTCGGACCGTCAGGCTCCGGGGACGGGGAGGAGGCACGAGACCGGGAGGGTGTAGACGCCCAACGGTCACGTGCGAGGGCAGAATGCCGCAACTCCAGCAGCCTGGCCTTCGGCAGCTAATGATTACTTACTTGCCTTTTTGCTTCTTAGCGTTATGATTCGCTTGGGAAGGAATGTGTTTGGGCCGGCCCCAGGCAGTGCCTCTTTGCTAAATGCCACCTGGTCCTAAACTGGAGGGCCTTCTCCACCGAAGTGACCCAGAGAACCGTGAAGTACCCTAATTTGGAGGAGGTTAGCACGGCGCCCCTCTGATTCTGGTGTCTGAACTAGTAGCATCTGCACTACCAAGGAATTCTAGTTACAAGTGAAAATTCCCAGACTCCAGGACAACTGAATTAGTATTGGGTTGGCGCCCAGTCCTGTATGTTTTTACAAGCCTTCAGGGCACTGCTAAAATGATGATGATATTTCAAAACCACTTCTCAATACACTAGGTTTTGGGGTATTATTTGTTAAAAAAACAAAATTCAACTGAATAAACTTGAAAATCAATTTGGCTTTATTGAGTAATCTGTAAATTGGGCAGCATCCCTTCCAGCAATAAGAAGGGCTCTGGAGGTGTTATACAAGATGAAAGGTTTTTATGGGAAGAAGGGTGGGACTGGTAGGGAACTCGAGAGTTGGAAAATTTTAATTTAAGTAATAGCTAATAAGCTTAGTAATCAATGCGAGTAAAAGCTATTGTTCCAGGAACTGAAGGTACCACGCCCAAGCGGTTCCACCTTTGTGCCTCAAGATGACTGCAAGCAATTTAAGATGGTATCTGAGCCATTGTGCTCCAGGGTTAGGTGACAAACTCCCAGGGCACCAGGGCCAGATGCTGCAGGTATTTTTAATCCAGTAAACTTTCCCCTGAACCCCAAAACCCTTGCCTACATTTTGTTCTCCTTATAAAAAAGGCCATTTTTAAATGAAATTTTAAAAGGTCATTAGGGTATGAACCTGCCGTCTTCTCAGATGGCAGGCCATCTGAATAAAGTGCCCATAAAGATTTAATCCCTGTCTCTGCTTACTGGGTTTGGTAGGCGACAGGTAGCACAAACACCAGTTGTTTTTTGTTTTTGTTTTTGTTTTCTGGTTTCAGGACAAGGGAACTATTAATAGAAGAAAATAAAAAAAAAACATTTTTAGAGCAACACTTCTCTGGTGGCAGCGAGCAGCAAGGGTTTTTCTCATGCAGATTGCCTCTTCTTTCTGTGGGGGGGTGAGGCAGAGAAAGCCCACATAAACAATTTTCCATGTTTAAACTTTTTCTTTTCATGGCACACATAAACTAATGACTAAAATTCTGCAGCACACCAAAATATATATTTCTGTCAATCTGACAAAAATTGGGTATAATTTTGATTCATTTATACCAGATGACTATTGTTGTGTTGGCAGTTGTCATGTTTTTATTTGACAGTCTAACGTAAGAGAGGTCAGTGCCCCTGACGAAGTAGTTCTAAAACTTCTAAAACTTGTTCTAAAACTTCTTGTGGCACAGCAGTGTGCCCCTTGCAGTACACCAATTGAAAGTAGCTGAACTACCTCATTGGTGTTTACAGGGGAAATTCAGACTAGTTCATTAAGATTGTATTTCTGGGAGAGACTGAAACAGCAATGGGTCAGGTAGTAAATCTCGGTTTGGTATCATGAGATTTAGCACAAGTGAGGCCATTTGGGGCCTATGGTTTTTCTCTTTAACAGTTTGTTTTTAACAACTGAGTTAGAACAATGTCTCAGAACCATGCTTTATGCATTCCAGGGATGCATGAAAATCATAAATAGAGCTGGTTCATTTTACTCTTCCAGGGAACTTTTGAAGACACTGTTCAGAAGAAAACCACACACCCAAAATGACATCTTCCAGCGAGCTCACTTTAGATGCAATATGGCTCCAGCAGGAGAGGCATCTGGGAAATGTTGGACCTTCTGTTTAACTCTCTGTAGCCTCAGGCTTGGCTCCCTACCCAGAAAACTGGAATGCCACCCAAAAATAAATATCATGCCCTCAGGAAGGAGCTCAGTGAATGTACAGAGTGTGATAACAGCCTGTTTTTAAGTCAAGAATTGCTCTTTTGGGGGGTCTACCTGGCTACCCACCCTACTCCCTATGAAAAGGGATCCTGTCCTGGGAGGTGTTTGGATTCTTCCAGCCACACTGGGAGCAACTGCTTTACCCTAGTAAGTTGCTCCCATTAAAACTCCTATGAATTTGAATAAGGCTTCCTGTCAGTTCTTCAGAATCGACCCTGGATTTAGACTTTGGGGTTTTCCCCCATCAGCATGACTCATGCTAAATACCAAACCTACATTTAACATCTGACCTAACTGCAGTTTTAACCTCCAAGAAACAACTTTAACTAGTCTGGAGTTTTATGGTCAAACATCAGTCAGGTAATCTGTCACCTAGGCCCTCTCCATTCCCCTTAGAAAGAAGAGGAAATCGGCATGATAAAAACCCTTCCCATTCTCTTCCACCAAAGAAAAGATGTATGAGCCAAAATCATCCTTTCTTTTCTTTTGTTAATAATCCATTTCCCTACCCTTATTCCTGTAAGCACCTTCCCTTCTATACAACCCCGTGGAGCCTTTCTAGCAGCTGGGTGGGATAATGTTTAATTTATGGATTATTTAATACAGCTAAGTAGATCTTGAAGTTTACTCTGTTGAAGTTCGTTTTTTAACAACAGTCTGACAAAACAGCCAAGATGCCCAAACTATCTCAGGTACCATGTTCCTTCCAATACCATTTATGAGGATGCTAACCCCTTTAAGATAAAGCAGCATCTAGTTTACATTAGTAGGGTATGCAGTACCTTTGGGGAAGAAAAGACCCTCCAGAATAAGTAACCTTATAAAAGATTTATAAAGTATATTAGTTTCCCATCAGAGAAGACTTTATTTTTGTATCCTGTGTAATAAAATAAAATCAAGTCACTTCCATTTTCTGCTACATGTCCTGCTGGCTCAGCTCAAGTACTGCCTCAGCTTTAAGATGATTCAAAAGCCTTTCCAGCACCAAAGTGCTTTCCAATGGTGGACAAAATGGTACTTCATGTAACCATAGAACCAGTTCAATCTGGTCCTACCCTGTTTCTAACAAGATACTCTGTTGCTTTTCAGAGGACAGACCAAATCTGCAAGTCATGCCAAAGCTTAAGCATGTACAGTGGAGAGGAGTTTGACCTCCAGTTGTACCCAGAACCAAAGTTGCCCCTTCAAACCCCCTACATCCATCCATGAAACCAAAGGACCAGGACATGACCAGAACTTGGAACACCAGAACCCCTTCATAAGCAAAGGATTCATTGTCCAAAAAGATCCAGGCTGAAGCCCTTTATCATATCTTACCATGAATGGTCCAATTTCAAAACCCTCCTATTGAAACCTGCCCCACCAGCACTTCCACATACCAGCTTGTTCCCCCTAATCCCTTAAAACTCTCCTGCACTGAACCCTGGATGTAGGAGACAGATTTGAGCCTTGCCTCCTGTCTCGTTCCTGATCAACCTTACAATACAGCCTTTTCTCAAAAGCCGGTGCTATAAGATTGGCTTCTATGTACACTGTGCAGAAAGACCTTGCTTGGTAACACTTGGAGTTTCTCAGTCCATAAACATAAGAGTATGGAAGAAGGTGGAGCAGGGACGTAATGTGAAACAGATGAGAGAAAACAACTTTAAGGACAGCAAACAACTTAGTGGGTCTAGTCTGAACATTCTGAAAGACAGGAAAAGGATTTTTTAAAAAATGGAAAAATGGCAATTTTCATTTTTCAATAAGCCAGAAGTAAATTGAGTGTAAAATAGTTCTTAAAAAAGCATGAAACATGGCTTACACATTTTGAAACCTAAGAAATACTTGAAAAAGGACAATATATTGATATGAATGAGTAGAAATACCATTCTCCCTTCTACTCTACTTTCTTTTGCTTTTCTTTATACCCACTCTGTAAGAAGCACAGTGCCTCAGCATCTCTGGGTACAATCTCAGCCCTAGGTATTTGTAGGTCCCTTTCTCTGGGTGTAGGTGTATTTGGTTATGAGGGTATGTATTTGGGTGAGAGAGACCTGTAAGAGGAAGAAGCCACTGCTTACTCATTGTCAGGTTTCCATGGCTGGACTTCACAGCATAGCCTTTAGCCCAGTTTCCATATTTGGAATCTTGGCTTAAGATATGTTCTTCCAGCGCCTCTTGGTCAAATTGTCTCTGGGCTTTCAAATTTTTCCTTTTCTGTTAATTTTTTTAAGGGCAAACCACAAAAGTTAGAAAATTGACAGGTTACTATATGGGATAAAATGTGGCTTGAAGAAAAATGATGTGCAAGGACGCTGTAAAACGTTTAGGAGGCAAGAGTATCCTTTAATTATATTCCCAGAAAAAAATGCTTTTGGTCCACCACCGCAACTCTTGATATTTTAGCCCAGCATAACTTCATTTCTACTTAGGCTGCCCAGAAACCTTTCCATTCTTCACTCTTTGAGAAAGTTGTTATGGAAATAAATGCCAGAAGGATGTTATTTGGCCTAATTATACAGACCTGAAGCTGAATTCCCCATTCTTGGCCTTGTATTATTAAGAATAGATAGGCCAGAATCCTTGCTTCTACCAGAGCATGGGTTAGAATCACCAAGAGAAAGCAGTTCTCCAGGAGCGGCACCTGTGAAGGCTGTCAGAGCGACCGGAGTAATGGCCACCTTAATGTGTTGGTTCATACTTTCAAAGACAAAGCTAAGGGTGTGGGGCCAGGCATCACAGTCACCCCCAACTTCTAATACGTCACGTTTGCTCTTCAAGTCTGTGTTGCAGATTACCACCAGTGAAGTCCTGTGTTAAAAAACAACTACAACAACAAAAAACAAAGGTACACTCTAGTTTAAGAATGGCGACTTCAGCCAGACAATTTTATCTTGACATTCAGCAACAATTGTGCATTCAAAAGTTAAATCCTATAGCTGCACTTTGGATTTTTCTATTCTTCATTTAATATAATAGTCAAGTAATAATATCACAGTGGTAAATTGTGTAAGTTAAAGGAATTTTCCTCATACTTATATTTGTAAGTTAACTGGACCTTGAATGAACTTACAGAAACTTATTGAAATCTCTGGGTTGATTAAAAATTAATATTGCACATTAGTCCTGCAAAATATTTACCCTTTCTCTCACTCTGCACCCCCAGAGGCTAACAGAGAAAAGCTTTTCTAAAGTGTAATCATGAAATATAAAATTCTGCATTTTTGTTTCAGAAAAAAATTAAAATATTAATTTTTGAGAAGAAATAAAAGGGAAATTTTCAAAGTTTCCAGTTCTTGATATTATTCCCTAGTCATGAGAACTTGGACATGTAAATCTAATCTTCAGATTTCCTCATTGGAAAAGTAGCAATATCATCTGCCTTGCCTGCTTTACACTGTGCGTTTGAGAAAATGCATAAAAAGCACTTTGTAAATGATGAGATATAAAATAATGTTTGTACTTTACGAATGTCAATCATAGCCAGTTACGGACATTTACTTTCTTCCCTTCGGTCAACTCGGTGACAACTGCTCCCACACAAAGCCGTGTGCGTGCCTCCATGCCCACTCTGCACACGCCATTTTAGCGTTCTTACTGACTTAGTCCAGCACACTGTGCTTGTCTAGAAACACGTCTTTGTAATCCAAGATGTGGATTCACTCCCTTTTACTATTTACAATAAAAATTTGAATTATATGACATCTTGATTGTATGTTTTGATTATACTTACCCTGTAATAACATGTTTTCCTATATATCATTTTGCTTCAGGCTGCCTGTTTCTAACAGTGAGAGGTCACTGTGAACCCAACTCCCCCGTAACAATTCCTCTTTGCACCCCAGCCAAACGTATGTAACCATCACAAATTCTCTGTGGGAGTCTCAAACAAACCTGTGGCATATCCACATTTCCCTAGGCCTCTGCTTTTTTTTTTAAATTAGTATTTTAAACAAAGTGCTAACTTTTCTAGCCTTACTTTATGCCATGGAAAGGCTACTTTATTTAAAACTCTAATATACAATACCCAGACAGATTAGTGATATTAAAAACAACAACAAAATCTCTCAGGGGTACTGTTAGATTTTTATTCCAATTCGATTTACATTCTAATGGAAATTATAAAATGTGTTCATTTTTTTATTTTAAAAATGTGACTTAAATTCTTAATGCAAACTATACAACATGACAAATTTGTAGATCAAATTGAACTAGTTGCTTAAAGTAATGAATTTTTTAAACAAGTGTTTAAAGTACCATTGTCTACCTCCGCACCAAGGGTAACCCTCTAATCAGTGATCAGCTGTGCTGTAGTAGCAGGATCGTGCCCAGACTTGAGTCACGGAAAAACTGTGGAGCTTCTCCAGGCCCAGATCAAGAACCTTTCTATGCCTTTTCATAGAGGCGAATGGCAACTACGTCACCAAAAGTAAGAGTCTGAAAGATTTAAAAGATAACCAAATCATTTTAGATAGGAACATCAGGAGCTGAAATTTTTAAAGATTATCTCATATATAATTTAACTACTATGCAAAAGAATGACATTCACAAACGGTAAATGTTGCATAGGCTCTTCATTTCTTCAAACAAAATGAAATAAAACCCTTGTATTTATTGAGTGAATAACAAGTATATACAGTTCATGCCTGTAAAAGGAAAATGAAACAAAAACTGAGATTAGCTATCTAGATTTAGGTCAAAAGAATTCCTTTTGCCTTACACTATCAAAGTGATTGGAGCAAATTTGCTATCTGCTAAGAAAGTGAATGAAATTTTAGTAGGTTTTCGTAACAGTTTTCAATGCATGACCTAGATAACTTTCAAAGAGGTTTTAGAAGATCCAAACTATTGGGACAAATGGTATTTGTTTCAAAATCAACAGGAAAAGGCGAACACACAAATGTTCCCATAGCTTTGGCTGCCATCAGCTGCCATGCTTCATCCCATTGCACCTTGGTGGTTCAGTGGGTCCAGTGTGGAAGGAACATGGGTTCCTAAGTCAAACCCAACTTGAAGAATTGCTATAAAACCTCTTTACAAAATTTAGAGATTTTTTAAATTTTTTCATTATTTTCACATATTGATGTGAATTTCAAGAGTGTGTCCTTATTTATCATCCATTGCTTAATCTCCTTTTTTGAACTCAAAATTCCTGGATCACAGCCATCCATCCAAAGCTGAGCTATCCACTTTTCTTTATCAGGGGAAAAACGGAGGTAAAAACAGAAAGGAAAATTCGCATTGAGTTTTTCAGAGTTGAATACTTTGTTTTGACAATCACTGAGGAAAAATGTGGGCAAATATCTGTTAACACGACCGAACAACTGGCCCCTGCTTTCCCCTTCCACCCAAGAAAAGAAGTGCCAATATGAAAACCCCGTATCCCAGTCTAGAACAGCTCTGATTGCAGGTAAGGGGAAGAGAGTAAATAACAGCCAGTTTTCTTAAATAACCAAAACAAAAAAACTCTTCTGCCATTATCTTAGAAGGAATATGTAAAGCAACCCCACCTTTCAAAAAAAAAAGCAAAATGATATATTGACTATCCAGTGTGATCAAAATACCATTACTCAGTTCACACATACATACACAAAGGTGTCTGGGATGCTAGATTAGGACATAGTATTTTTCCCAATTTATGATGTTGCATATTATTAGAGAAATAATTTTTAATTATTTTCTATTTTATAATTTTTATGTGACTACCAGTTTTGAATAGGTATGTGTAAAAGGTACTTTATACATTAAAAGAAAGACTGGAAGTAACACCAATATGGTTCTCCCTGAAGAGAAATTAGAGAAGACTTTAACATTTTTACATTTGTTGTACTTTTGTATTTTGTTCTAAATTATCTGCACTGAACTTATATAGCCTTTATAAACTAAACTATAAAATGTTTGAAGATCTCTTCTTTATTATCAGAGTTATAAAGTAATTTTTCTGAGATCTATTAAGCTTGACATTCTTATAGGAATATCAATCATCTTTGTATGTTTTCATGATAGTTTCATATTTAGATTTTATTTGAGGATTAAGCATTTGCAGTGATCCTACAAAAATTCTTTTAAAGCAAGTTAGGTAAATCAATGGCAACATTTTTTAACTACACTAAGAATTTTTATCTTTTTCTATAGTTAAAGGAGCACAGTTGAGAAAATAATTAGCTAGGATATGTTTATTTCTTCTGTTTTAAATATGGTTAAAGAACCTTGCTAATGATTTAATGTTATTAGAGAAGGGAGGGAGGGGAGACTGAAGGGGGGAGGCAGGGAAGGAGAGGGAGGAGGTGAGAGAGGGGAGGGAGGGAGGGAGAGGAAAGGAGATTAGAAAAGGGGGAAGGGATGAAGGAAGAGAGAATTGCCGTTACTTACCATGACCATTTTGCCATCCTTAATTTCTCTCACAAAAGTTGTTTCTTTGCCATCCCATTTCTGTACATGAATGAGTTTGTCTCCATCTAGGCTAACAACAGACTGAGAATAACAACAAAATGCAGAAGATAAAAATAGTTACAAATCCAATTTCTGATATGAAATTCAAATGCAGTGATTTTTGAAAGAGTTGTATAATTGTGGGAAACTAATTATCACGTCAGTACCACATCCTCTGTTACAAAAATGTCGTATATTAGAAGTAAATACTCTGAACACCTGCTCTAGTAACCCTTCTTCTTTAAGCAAAGCCTTAGAATGAGGCAGGCTGTCTATTTAGTCAATCTGAGGCAATCCAAGAGATTAAATAAAATGCAATGATTCTTTCAAATAAACACTATTTTGAAAAACAGATTTGATATATAATGTGAAAACACATGGTAAAAAATAGATTCCTGTTTTGAGCTATTGCAAGTACCTATAGTTCAGAACATAACCTATACGTGCTAGAATGAAAAATTAGCCCTGATGTCCTTCTCTATGAATTGAAATACTGAGAACATTCTCCATTTCCCAACATCTAAAAAAGAAAGTAGCATCTGGAATCTCTCTCTTTTTTAATTCACTCTCCCTTATCCTCACCCTGGCGAAGTGGCTTCTTACCTTACAGTTTCTGTCATCTGCAGTGGTTTCATCAAATTCTTCTCCTAGACGGAAACTAATCTCTGTGTTTTTGAATGTGCTCTGAGTCCTGATCACCACTTTATCCCCCTCCTGACTGATGATCACTGTTGGTTTAGTCACATTTCCCACCTGCCTAGTGGCAAAGCCCACACCTAAAAGAGCAAAGGGAAGCAATACAGTCAGCAGCAACTTCCAAAATAGCTCACAAAGCAGAAAACTTTGGAATCCAAGTCCTAAAGTCTAAGTTTTGTTAGAGCATGTTTAGCCCATTAATCATTCAATACAACTACTGAGCTCTAATAATACATAGATGCCAAATAAGTGGATGCTGAAGAGAAAACGACAAAAGCACAGAAGCTTCCCATCCACTACACACTATTAGATGCACCATTATTTGGCCCTGGGCAAGAAAGCAAACAGTCACCTTAAAAATCCATTCCGTGGGAAACGCACAGCCTAGCATCCGATTATGACAATGTGATCTGTCTTTGTCACCTGCCAATCTAATGGGTGTAAAAGAAATCTGCAAGTATCTGAAGCTGTAGGTTAAGAAGAGGACATCTGATTTTTACCCACCTAGAGCCTTCATGTACTCATCAAAGTTCTGACTGTCCGTCAGCTTCCAGGTAGCACAGAAAGCCTCCACCATCCTTACCCTTTCCCGTTAGCTTTGAAAACCGAATAAGGACAGGAGCGAGGATTTCTGAATCCTACTGCAATTCAGAAGACCCCTTTGCACTTCAGAGCAGCTCCAGCCTTCTTATTTGGAAAAGGGGCGGGCAGAAAGCCAAGGTCTTAAATTGCAAACACACTCACCCCTCCAGTGTCCTTTAGAGAAGGCTGTTGCAGGAGGAGGGGTGGAGGGGAGGCTCAAGTGAGGTTCCAATCCTCTTTGTAATTGGCTCAGGCCACTGGGTTAGCGGAGTAGGTCGCGGTGCTCCCAGTACTCACACTGCAGCCCTTCTGCCTGAGAAAGCTCTGCGAGGATTCAATGGAGCTGGATGCAGGGAATGGACGGGAAAATGAGAGGGGGTCTTTCAGGTTCCGCTCGAAAACTTGGCAAAGGCAATTTCAGACTGTGGGGAAAGAAAAAAATAAACAATAGGACATTCAGATTGATTTCCGTTGGTGGCAAAGCTGGTTCCACAAATGAGGGCCCCCCTTAAAGAAAACCACTGAAATGCCAGACTTTTCCAAGAAGGCTGAATGGTGTCTTTTATTTTCTCTCATATTTACAGGAAGAGTAGAATACAAGCTAGGATATGCCAAACTAGAAAAAAAGAGGGGGGAAGATTTAAATGCCTTTCCTAGATTGTAGGGCTAGAAGGCTATTCTGACTATCAATGGGACACTAATTTGGGCCACTTCCCAACACAAACTGAGTAAATTTAAAGACCCCATTGTTCTTTCTAAGAATGTGAGAAGCAGACTGAGATGGAAAGGGGACCTAAGGAAGAGTATAGTTACAATTCAGTAACAAGGTATAAAAATAAAGAAGAATTTTTTTTCTTCTTTCTACATATTGTATAATCTGTATGGGAAAACTAGACAAATTATTAAGTAAAAGTTTAAACAACCTGCACAATAGACCTTTTTTTTGATTTTCCAAAACCACAATTACATAAATGCAATCTACGTGTTAGCTGGGAGTTAGCAATGGGGGAGGTTAGGAAGTGGAGGAGCAGTGAGACTTGGAAGATCTTCGACTTCATGTCATCCTGGCTCAAGGTACCCCAGACTGGCGAAAGGCCTAAAGAGTTTCAAGCAGAGTGTGTAAAGAAGGTCTCTGAACCTCCTCTTTACCAAGAGGTTCGTCCTGCTTTCCTAGTGTCCACCATGTAGGAAAAACATGTTCCCTTCTTGCTTTACAGAACAGGGGAATCTGCTTTGGCAATCCCTGCTCTTCTCTTCCATCCCATTGAAACTTCATCCACACTGCCTTTCAGTTTCCAAATAGGAGACAAAGCTCAGGACCCATCTTACTCCAACTGCCGGCTCCATGATTCTACTGTGGTGTCTCAGAGGGACCTCTAAGGTGCTCATTGAAAATAAACTCAGTCTTTCCTCACACCTAATCTTCCTCTTGGCTCCCCCATGTTTGTGAATGAGACCATGATTCACTCAACTGCAAAAACCAGAAAATGTCAAATTACTTCTAACACGTTACCCTCTGAAATCAATGTCAAGGCCTATCTATTTTGCTTCCTGAATATTTCCTTAACTTGTCCTTCTCCCCCTATCCACACAACTACCATCTTAATTCCAGCAACCACTGTCTTTTACTAGTCCTATGACAATAGCCTCTTACCTGTTCTTTCTGCAGCCACCCTGGATCCCCAGTCCTTCACTGCACTGAAGACTGAGTGACATTGTAAAATACAAATCAGCATCTTCCTGGTGCCTAATAGTGTCGACCATCTTTTCATGTGCTTTTCTGATGTTTATAGATCTTCTTTGGTGAAGTGATAGTTTAGATAGTTTGTTCATTTTTAATTGGGCTATTTTTCTGCTTACTGAATTTTAAGAGTCCTTTATATATTTTAGATAAAAGTCATTTGTTGAATATGTGTTCTTCAAAAATTATTTTCTTTTCCTTTCCTCAACTGTGATAATACTTTCATTAGTGTGTCAAATTTTATCAGTTATATACATTAATTATATGGAAATAACTTATGTCAATTATAGTATAGTAAAGGTATTTTTAAAAATCTGTATTTTATCTCATCTTTCTCCTTCTTAAACTCCAAATGGCTGTTTCCTGCTCTCAGGTTGAAGAGCAAAATTCCTACTATTGCCTAATTCAGGCCTGCCCCTCACATTTGAAGGACTTGAAGTAAAAATCCAAACAGAGGTTCACATGCCATATGTCTAACCAATAAAAACTATAGTTCAAAGGATGCTAACAACCAGCCAAGACTCAAAGCTTATTCCTTCACCCGTTCTGACAGGTTACCGTGTAACTGCCTGTGAGACTGAGCAGTAACACAGATGTGGTGCAAGCAGGAGCTGGTCTGGAACCCAGGGTTTCCCGTCAGTGCCTGAAACACACTAAACCTGGGGTTGGGGCTAAGTTGGACTTGGTGTTATATCAACGTGAGTCTGATAATGCTGGAGGCCACCATGAAAAACCAGAACATAACTATTCACGCACTGTGGCATTATTCGAGCCTTTGAGTCAAGTCCCTGAAGCCATGAACTTTTCATAACTTCTCTTTTTTTGCAATCTAGATGACTACTCAGTCCATGTATGTAATCCATGCTCTATGATAGAGGTTCTCAGACCAATTTATTTTGTTACATCAGAATATTCTTATATGTCTTATTTAGCATAACATGTTTAAACTGTAGAATGTTTAAATATTATTCTAAAATATAATAAATCATTCATGTTTTCATAATCCAAAAATGTAAGATCAGCAAGGGCGTGACCCATGTAATAGATATCTTCATCTTAGCTCCTATAGATTGCAGTGCTGAAATACTCATTCATAATCATTTATTTCTTCTACTCTTTAGGTAAGGAATATGAGCTGATGATATGTTTATTCTAACTTAAGCATATATTACTGTAATTCTGATTCTTTCATACTTTATATGAAATATAAAATCCCAGAAATTCAGAGACAGGTTTGTTGTTGTGTGTTTAGTAATAAGTGGAAGAAAATATTGCTATACAGATTTCTAGAGTAGAAATTGTAGCAAAAGCCACTTAACTATTTTGTAATTCTCCAAACTGACACATTTAAACTTACTATTTTCATTCATTATGGAATCAGTAGATTTATACCTAAGAATGCTTGCTTTCAAATAGTAAGTTATTTGCTCTGATTATTGAAGATTTTAGTAAGAGAAAAAGTGAAGTTATAAAGGAGATACTGTTTTCTACTAAGAGGAATTAAACCAATAGATTTTTCCCAATTTTCCCTATCTTAGGAGCAATTTATGATTTTGTTGTGGCTTTTATAACATAAATATATCTACAGGTTTGAAAAAGGAAAGATTGTGAGAGAGTGACCCCTTTCTCAGGCTATACAGACTCTAAATAATCCATCGTAATTATTTTTTAACAGTGAAATAAAGGGAATAAATAAGGAGAAGTTGCTTTGGGAAATCTCAGCAAAATTTCCATATGGGGCTGAATCTCCTGACATCTGCTTTATGACAATTTTTCCTTCTTAAGAAAACAGAGGTTATGAATCAATTTTTATCACTGCTCTTGAGGAAACTAAGCCAAACAAGGCCACAACACTATTTCTTATAAAATATCCAAGAGAAGTAAAATGACATTCAAAGTACTTGCCTAAGGCTCTTTATCCTACTAGATCATACAATAAAAATGGTAATAGAATATTTCTATAGTTGAAACACGTCATTACACAATATGATTGTAAACTGTCTCACGAGAGGCAACAGATAAGATCAGACAACCCCCTTTTTTGAAACAGTGCTGCAAAGTTACCTAGGGGCTCAACTGTCTGTCAGGTGCACACTTATCATTATCTCCCTCATACACCAAACAGCCAACCAGCTAAACCAACTTTAGGTGTCAGGAGTGATGGTTCCAACCTTTAAGCGGGGTTAACGTGATATGTGTAATGGAATTTGATGAGAGAGAGGGTGTGAAAAAAATTGTTTATTATATGTCCCTTGATGTTGTGAAATTTTTACACTATTGCACTTTTTAAAATGTGAAGTAGACCAGAGAGAAGATATGCTTCCAGGTGTGGCACACTCTTGAAAAGAAGTGTTGTACTGCTCTACTGGAAAACGAAAAGCCAGTAAAGACAGTAGGATGAAGTATTGACTACCTTTCCCATGTCCTCATTGTTTCCTATCATGCGCAGGTTTTCCTCCTTTCACTTCCCATTAGCTGAGTATTCCACTCTCCATATTTTCTTGGGTGTGAAATGTAGAGGAAGTCCTTGACCTGCTCTTAGATCTGACAAAGTGACTTTGGAGAGAAGTTTGTTCCACATTTGTTTTGAAGAAGCTTTAAGACCTCCCCTCAGGCTGTTTGTTTATATTCCACGACTCTGCCAAGAAAACTCTCCTCTCCAGCCCCTAGTGAATTTATACTTGTTTTTTAGAGGTTACCTCAAATATTATTTCCTCAAGGAAGACTGTTTCATAATCTTAATTATGTCACCCCATGGTTTTCTTTACATCTTTTTAAACACTCTGTAATTTTAATTAAATACTCTTGTAATCAATTGTTTGATATCTTTCTCCCCCGTTAGAACATAAGCTTCCTGTAGCATCTATTTTAGCATTCATGATTTTTCTTTCTTTTTTGTGCTTTAACTCCATTGTCTAGCACAGTGTCTGTTTAATGAATGTTAATGGTATGAACAATAGATAGAGTGAACACAAAGAATCAGAGAATTTCAAAAAAGTAAGAATTTGAACTATTGTACATATGGTCTTTTCTACGTTTCTACCTCTTTGCAACATATAGTATAATAATTTCCAGGGAAGGATACCCAAAACTCTTCCTCATATCTGTCATGTTAATTTTAGGAGAAAATTAAGGCTCATTGTTTTCAGGATTTTTCTATTTGAAGTAAAAGCTCATAGGGTAATCTGAGAAAACATCCAAGTACCTGATGTATTTATTAAATGCAAGAGTAGGAAGCCTTTGGGACATGCTGTGTATAGAAACCTGGTGCCAATGAGTATGCATGGAAATTGTAGTTTCAACGGACTCGCCAGTCTCCTTCTTAAGGATTATTGTCATTTGTAAATAAAACCTTTATAAGATTTTCTTTTGGGGGAGGTCTTAAAATCTTTGAAGATCTCTGTTAACTCTGCATATGAAATGCCAAAATAAATCAATACTTTGCATAATGATTGCCAGATGGATAGCTAAAAAAGGAAAGTATTAATCTGGGATTAGCTGAAGATTAAAGCAACCATTCTAGCTAGTTTAGAAATGAGGCAAAATATAGGGAATTTAATACTTAGAAAATTCTTAGAAGAGTTGAAAGGCTAGCTTTTATGCTGAGCTGAGCTTTTGGGAATACTCCCAGACACAACCACATCACAAAAACTGGCCTGGGAAGGAAACAGTTACCTCCACTATAGTTACAAAGCTGAGGAATCAGGAAGCTCTTTTCCTTCCTGCTGGCTCCAGAAATACCCTGCTTTAATTGTCATTCAGGAATGATGGAGCTTCACTCAGAAATATTGTAGGGCCATGCCACATGGGCCAGATCTCAATAGCAAAATGGATATCTGGGGTACATTTTCTCTCACCACTTAACAGAATTCTGAATTCAAGTCTTACACAAGTGCATATGACAGGCAGGACCTAAATCAAGTGTAGGTAAAGGAGTGTGGAAAATGTTTCACTCTCTGTTGTCTCTGCAAACCAGAGAGGACCACAGAAGGCCATGGAAACAGAGGTCAGGTGAGTCAATTTATCACACCCAATCCACTACTTGGAGATGATTGAATATATTTTAATAGGGCATTTTTTAAGAAGGCAGAATTTTAAAAAAAGATAGAGATTTTGTATGCCTGACAGTATTCCACAGTAGTAGTTCCTAAAACTGAATGATCATTAGAATCAACTGGGGAGATTCATAATGCATTTTAGGTTTTCCAAGAGATTTTGATAGAGGTAATCTCAGGTATGGCTGAATATTGCAGTAAAAAACAAAATCTTAGGTTAAAATCCTATGTATGCTAATGCATTTAATGACTTATGAGTTATAAAATAAATAGTATGTTTCAGCCTGCCAGAATCATATGGTAAATTTGCATTCTAATATTTCTTCAATGCTTAAAGACAAATTAAATATAAAAGACCAGTAATGTGGCTAGTTCTCTGACCTTACCCATGATTTCAGAAGTGGTGTGCAACTTATACCAAGGAAGCCTCCACATTAAAAATAATGTGTTAGGTGAATATGATGACCATTACCCATGGGCAGAGACAGCAGTGTGGTGATGGCCTGAGGGAAAGGTGGGGTGAGGACTAGGTGGAGGTAAGCGAAGTGGAGAGAAATCGGTGGACATCTGTAATAATGTACATAATAAAAATAAAGTTAAAATGATGATGATGATGATGATGATGATGATGCGTAGTGTCATCCTCAGCAAAGAAGAAACATGACCCAACTATTCCAGGGATAAAGTATGCAAAAACAACCTAACATACAAAGTTCTGTAATGCAATGGAGCATATCCTAAATCATAATACAAATTTCCAAGATTCATAAATTTAATCAGCACTCTGTTAATTTACATGGAGACATTTCTGAGGACACTGAAAAGTCTTATCTCAAGAGAGCATATGGGTCAACCTGCACCTTTAAATGGAGAACACATTTTCATACTCATTTTATAGAAGAAACAAAACTTTAAGTCTTTGCAACACATTATTTTAAAGATAATTTATTAGAGCAGCTCTTAAGATAGTATGACAAGTAACATCACAACAAATTACAAATAAGCCATTGAGATTTTTGGTATTTTGCACCCATGTTTATCAAAATCATAGTGTTATAAGCATATGTGAATGCTAATGATATAAAATTAAAATAAATTTGGGGTAGCAATTCCTTTTTTTAATTTCAAAGCAACTTTTAAACTGGAAATATCCATTGCACCCATTATTATCGTTGTATTATTTTTATTGTTGGTTTCACACACATAGAAGTAACTTTATAAATGTTAGTACCCACCAATTTGGTGAAGAGTGAGACTCCATTTGAGATTGTTAAAAAATGCCAGAATCTCATAAATTTAATGCTTTTTTATATTACTTTCCTATCCATTTGGAAATATTTATCATTTTAAAAATTATATTTGTGACATAAATATTTATCATTTTAAAAATAATATTTGTGACATAAATATGAATGATTCTATAGAGAAATTATAGTAAATTAAGGTGTTTCTGCAACTTAAATATAATCACCAAATATATATATTTTTCTGCCTTTTGGTACACATAAGAAAGTGTTCATTATTGAATAGTGAAATGATTCTATGTAAAACATATATAATAATACATTTTGTGTATTGATGTGTTTTTACAAATACGGCTTACAAAAAATATAATTGCATAAATTATACATTATAATTTTTCTCATAAATATAATCTATAAATGATAAAAAGCAGAAATGTTGAAAGACTATTAAATCTTGATGATTATATGCTGCTTGTATCCCTAACCTGTAATACTTAAAAAAAACTGAAGGTGAATAAATAGCATTATTTGGAAAACCTTTCATGTCCTTTGGAAGTCCACATCATCGTGATGATATCTTCAAATTTCCTGAGATGAATTTTCATGGGTCATTTCCAGATTCCTGTTGCTGTCAGCGCAGGAATTTTCGGGGTATGGCCTTGTAACCCTCATGTGCTCAACATGACTTGCAGTGCGTCAGATAGATGCGGAACTGTTCTTTATTTCCATAGAGAAAACGACTGAAAGGAGACATTTGCAAATTCGGCACATTTTCCTAAAGTTTTGGGAAGTCAAAGTGTACATTGCAAAAAATATGTTTGAATTGTATAATATCCTCACTCTTTTCCCCATTTTTCCTACAACCAGATTCCTATTCATTTCTTTTATTTTCATGTTCATTAACATTTTTTAATTCAATTTCTTGGGATGATATTAGCCACCTTTTATTTCCTTGACACCTGCCAATCCATGACTATACTGGTAATTACTAAGGTATTTCCCAGCAAAATTCAGGTCCTCTCTAAGAGAAAATTCTGATTCAATCTGGTTATTATCTGGGACACGAAGTTTGTTTATACTCCTTGGTTAATTCCATAATCTTATCATTTGTCTATACATGGTCCATTTTAATTTACTTGGTAAGTTACATAAGTAATTATTTTCATTTATATGATAAATAAACACACATAAACCTTTCACCCAAAACAAAGCCTAAGACTCTGACAACAACCAAATGGGATTTCTGCATCCATGTCCCCGCTTCTTTCCATCTAAATACTGATCTTCCTAAATCTCGTGTTCATCACTTCCTTGATTTATTTAGCTTAAATGTAAGTATATGTTTTTCTAAAACATATATTAGTGTAGTTATCTTTATAAAATGCTTTACACATTATATAATATCCTGGAAATTAACATTTACATCTGCAATATTTTTGTTGGGTTTTTTTATACATAGTTTGAATTATAATTGCTGGGTCATAGGTTTAGATAATAATGTCAAATTGTTTTCCAAATTGGATTTAACCATATAGGCATTCACCAGTGGATTCACATCTTCCCCAACACAGTAATGACAGGTTTTTTAATGTTGGCCAATCAAAACCACATAAACTGATAATTAAATTTGTTTTGATTTATATTTTCCTAACCACTAATGAGGTGAACATCGCTTCATGAGTTGATTGGCCTGTTGTTTCTTCTTCAGTGAAATGTCTGTTTATCTTCAGCTCGTTTCCATGTAGGTTGTGTTTCCCTTATTATGTATTATTACTTTAATTATTTCAGAGTGTGGGTGTCATGAATATCTTCTGCCTGTCTGCAACTTTCGCTTTCTTTAATGTAGCTTCTGATAGCCAAACCTTTCTTTCAATATTTCCAAATTTATCAATGCTTTATTTTATAGTCAATGTGTTTTGTGTCTTGTTTAATAAAACAACCTACACAAAGCCCCAAAATAACCATCTATGTTTTCTACGAGGAGTTTTAAAGTTTGAACATTTGAGTCTTCAACTATTTGGACCATTATAGTTGTTTCTTCTTTTCTGAACTTTTTGTCTTTCCCCTCGAACACCTTGAAATCAGAGAAGGACCAGAAGTAGTATATTGCACCCTAAAAAGTGTGGTTACATATACATAAAACCACTTAAAGCAGTAAATTATGAATATGGTAGTTTTTCCTGCTTATGTGTCAAAAGCATCAGAGAGTTAGGCAGTAGGGCAGAGAAGCATATTCCAACTCATTACACAGTGGTTTCACAACTGGTAGCTGATCCTAGCAACCTCTAGCTAAGCGAAGCAGAACTTCACAACCCAGGGATTAGCATCCTTGTTGTGCTCAAATCCAGTGTGTAAATAAATTAATATAATAATCTCTGACTGCCCTATATTATAATACTACGAGATGATTTTCTTGTTTTGACTTTGAAAGATTACTAGTTAGGTTCAAAACAGAGGGTTCTTCCATGGACTGTGTATTTATCTTTAGAGAAATTATTTAATCTCTTCAGCATTTCAATCACAGTCTGGAAATTATGGTTGCTGCTCTGGATCATCAATTATGTTCCTTCTTCTCTGATGTCCTAGGGCTTTTGGGTGTTTCTACATTTAGTTGGTCTGTTTTCAGATATTAACAGTCACCCAGCCACTTTGAAGAGGCCTCAAATCTCACGACTCATGAAGCAGGGTCACCCTGATGCATTCAGTATTCTAAGGTAGGGTAACAAAAAATTCCACTAAAGTAAAACTTTGAGATAGAAAACACTTTAAATCTTCTTCTGAGGATGGAATTGCGAAAGGGAGAAGGAACTAAACAGTTATGATTGATTTTCTTGGGTAAATCAAGATAGATTTAACATGAAAATTTTGTAAATTTTGCTTCAATAAGAGTTTATTAAAAATCTAATTATTTAGTTAATATAGAACTATATACCAATTATTTATAAAACTACAACAGCATTCATTTTAAGCTGTTCTGGTGATCTATGCCAAACTCACTCTTTTCTTAAGTGTTATGACTAACAAAATGGCCATAATCTACATCAAAGGAGAAGTTCACCAAACACTGGGTTTACTATTCATATCAATTCTGAAACAAGTAGTCCATTGAGGAAGTCACACTTACAGTTTCATTTTTCATAGATATCCATCTTTTCACTTGTTTTGTAGCTTTTGTTAAATCCACTTTGGCAACCATAACAGTCTTATTTAATTTAGATAAAATCATTTCAATGAAATGTTATAACAAATTAAGATATTCCCTATTATTTTTAAAAAGCCACTTATAAAACATCAATTGCCCAACTGACCAATTTAATAATTAATGTAAAATAATCATCAGTCATATTTTTGTAGTCAAAATATGAAGTAAAAAGAGGCAGAGCTAAAATGTTTTTTTTCAATTAATCAAGAAAATAAAGGGAAAAAGGAACAAAGAGTAAGATGGTAGAGTTTATATCTATCCCAAGTATACACTGCCCACAAAAAAATTTTATTTAAATATAAAGTAGCATATGTTAAAAGTAAATGATACCAAAAATATCTTGCAAATGCTAGTCATAAGAAAGCTGAAGTATTGTGCTACTGTGAGACAAAGTGGATGGGACAAGGAACTTATCAGAGACAAACAGGGACATTTTGTGAAGACGAAAGGGTCAGCTACTCTATGGCTATTTCTTGCAAAGGGACGTGAGGGAAATCCATCTTAGTTTATTGAATAGTTAGATGTGTGCACTTGTCAAAACTATCACACAGTGCACTTTAAATGGCTTTATTTATTTTACATACATCATACCTTAATGTAGTTAAAAAAGAAAAACTATGGCCACTTGCCAACTGAACCATAAGTGGGCTAGAGCAGTATTACTGCACAGTGATTCAGAACATACACTCTTTGGCCAGATTGCCAAGGGGCTAAATCCTGCCTCTACTCCTTACTATCTATAACATTAACTAAATTTTAACTTATCTGTGCCTTAGTTTTTCTTTAAAATTGGTATTATCATAGTTAAGTGGTCATTGGAAGGAACACAAGAGCTGATACAAATGAAGTGCTTATAACAGTGTTATAACAAGTACTCAATAGTTGTTAGCTACCATCCCATTTTGCATCCTCTGCTTAATCCTGATCAACAGTGGATTCTTCTGACAATCAGTAACTGTTTTAATGCAGCAAAAGGAGAAAAATAAAGGAAGAGGAGTAAGAAATATAGCTCTTTATTGGAAATCAGTTTTTAAACTAGGAATTAACTAGAATTAATTTGCATGCCTAGATTTTTTTAGCTTGAGCAATGAGAAACCTCTTCTTGTAATTTGATTTGCATAGTTTGCACACACCCTATGAGGAAAGATAGCAACCAAATACAATGTAAAATTTTTGCCAAGAATTCTTGTAACTTGGTTTGGAAACTCTCAGAAGGAACTGATGGGCTCTCTCCTGTCACATTCTAGGCATAAGGTATGCTTAATATGTATGTTTGAATAAATAAATGAGTGGGAGGGTATGGGAGTGATTCTAAGTATGTGACACCGGTGACTCTGCTTTATAACTTTGCAAAGGAAAAACACAAAGGAGAACAAAATATGATATTGGTTTCAAGGGAGCCTGTTTCAGAAACTCCTTAAAGCCCTGTGTAGCTCTAAGATTTTCCATTGCAGGACTTAGAGACAGCTCTGCCATTCTAATTGCTGTCCTATTGGGTGATGGTCTCTAAATATATTTTATTTTGCGCCCCATCAGTAAAAAGTTTGTCCATCTCATATGTGTGTATTTATTTATTCATAACTTACATGCACATATCATGAATATTATAACACATATAAAATGCAAATTGAAAACAATGAGATGAAGATAAAATAATACTTTTATATATTGTCTTTTCTCCTATTAAAATTAGCACGATTGTAGCTAGCTCCATATTGCTGTTAGTTACTATTCCAAGACCAAATATAAATATGTACTTTGGGTTGAGGATTATTTTTCATAATAATAGATATAATTAATAAGTCAAGAGGTCTTCTTGTAAACTTCTTAGCCAACTTTTCCTGCTAAAGTTATTTTTATGTTCCCAATTTACACCTTAGAATGTGGTTTACAACTTATACTAAGAGTAGAACACATATTAACACTTGTTTTTGTTGTCAGCTTATACATTATTAGAACTATTCTAAATCCTCAGTTCTGTAAAGACATTTTTTTAATCTTTTAATCTCTTTTTATAATGCTTAGCTTAAATAAAAATACATTATTTATAAACTCACATCATTGGGTCCACATACAGATAGTAAATCATAGCTGAAATGGTATGGAAAGTGAGACTGTCACTGTCCATTGTGTACTCTCTCCTCAGGACACTTTGTGACAAGTGACTGTCTGACGTGCCTCAGTAAATGACCCATGCCAATCCATATAGAAATCTTAGTAAAGATGAATTTATAGTTCACTTATATAAAATTAAATGTGAATGGGAGTACTAATATTTTCTTTTGGAACTTCAATATTTTGCAGACCACTGGGATTCATGTCATGTACCCTCTTTCAGAACTCAATCAGAAAAGAAGGTCCATAAGCCACACATCGAGAGAGAAGTCTCAAAGATAATGGGTATAAATTTGCAGGCCAAACCTACATATAACAATGTATATCTTTGTTTTTATGTAAGTGAACTTGATTATTTACTCACCTTTTCATATTTAACTAATCATAAAAATTTGTATACAGTCCCTTTTTTCTGGAAACTTGGTGAAATTTGTGATTACTAATGCATTTTAGGTTTTCATTATGTTCATTATGATCAGTTCAAGGATCCTCACTTCCTCCTCCATGAGACTTCATCTAGGATCTGAAAACGAAGGATGAGGTGAAAGGGCCAGGGGCCAGGAAGGAACTGGCTGTCATGGTGGCATCACAAATACCTGGTCCCCGGTCATCTTCTTTGGCATTACATCTGATGTCCAAGGTTGTATCTTACGGCCACAGCACATCTGATGCTGACATTTCCTGGCCCACAGGAAGGGAAGGGCAGTGTAATGTAAGATTACAAAATATTTGGTTGGGGCAAACTTGAATTGTGATTCCACTTAGTGCATTGAGGAAATGAAAGAAAAAATTGTATTAGGAGGGTGAAGCAACATTTATCTTTTAGAAATCATGAGTTTAAAATGTCTATTGTGCATTCAAGGCAAACATCAAGTAGACTTTAAATATGGCTGTCTAGAACTCAGAAGAGAGATTTATAGTTAAAATATACATTTAGGAACCACCAGAAACATATAATTGATCTTTAAATCATGGGACTGAATTAGATCATCTAACTTTTGAACCCCAAGGAGTGAATGTAGAAACATGGATGAGTGATTCGTTAATAAATCAGTTGAAGTTCCAGACAAGGAAGCTGAGAAGTGGCCAGTGAAATAGGAGGAAAACTAGGCCAGTGCCACCTAGCAGAAGCTAAGGGAAGAAGAACCTCAAGAAAGTATGACTGATTAATTTAGTCAAATGTGGACTAGAAATGTGGAGAGATAAAGACAGTTATCTCCAGACTGGGTAACATGGAAGTCATGGATACTTTCGATAGGAAACATTTCTGTAGACTGGGTGACAGTGGCTTTGAGAGAAACTAAGACAGAAGTTAGATACTGTGAGTATAGGGAAGTCTTCTAAAAAGTTTGTCATGCAGATTGGTGCAGCTGATACAGAGAGATCCGATCTGATCACTGGGAAGGAGTAGGGAGGGGGCAGAGAAGGAGGCAATGGTAGTCAGTCTCAGATGGGGTTGGCTGACAAGCTGAATGCCTCCAGAGCTTGTGGAATTGTGGACAAAAAGATCTGAAATAAAGGAAGGACTTCGGGGCTTTCAGATGGGCGGGCTCTCAGGCTTGCTGACTCCCTCTTCCTCTAGGATAATGGGATGATCGCACTGAAGCTGCCTGTATTTCCGGACAGATGGTATTTTAGATGGGAAGGAACTCGGGGTGGAGCCCAGTAATGGACTGGCCTGGCACAGTATGGCAGGTTTATTTTTCTTTGGATGTTCTAGAGGGAACAGGCTGTGAGGCCAAAGCTTGCCATTCTTCCAGATTGTGTAGGCTTTGTGTCTTATGTTGTTTTAGTTTGTAAACTAACCCTATAGCAATAAGATGATTAGAAATTAACGGGGAAATGATAGAACTCAGATGTTAAGAGTTTAGCCTTAATTGATAGCAGTAAGTGACAAATTCGCATGAAAAGCTGTCATTCCCAAACTGTGAAGCTTTTGAATAAAGACTCCTTTCTTTTATCACCAAATCTTTGCCTCTGGAATTTTGCCTAGAGGGGGGTGGCGGGCAGCAGGACCCCATTTTCAATTTGGTAACATAGCTACTGTGGAAAACAGTAAGGAATTTCCTAAAAAAATTAAAAATGGAACTGCCTTGTGACCCAGTGATTCTAGTGTTGGGGTTATACCCCAAGAATCCTGAATCACCAATTCAGAAGAACCTATGCACCCCAATGTTCATAGCAGCACAATTTATAATAGCCAAGTGCTAGAAGCAACCTAAGTGCCCATCAGCAAATGAGTGGATAAAAAATCTGTGGTTCATCTGCACAATGGAATACTACACAGCAAAAAAGAAGAAGAAGGAATTCCCACACTTTGCTTAGCATGAATGGAACTGGAGAGCATTATGCTAAGTGAAATAAGTGAGGCAGTGAAAGACAAATACCATATGATCTCACCTATAAGAAGAATCTAATGAACAAAATAAACTAATGAGCAAAACAGAACCAGCAACCTGAAAACAGGAAACAGACTGACAGCTGCCAGAGGAAAAGGGGGAGGAGGGAATAGTGGAAAGAAGGGGAAGGGAGTAGACAAAGAGCATGTAGGAATGACCCATGGACATAGACAACAGGATGGGGCTGGACTATGGGAGAGGCGGATGGGGCAGGATAGAGGAGGGTAAAGGGAGAAAAACTGAGACAACTACAAGATTATGAACAAGAATAAAATTTTTTAAATTTATAAAAAGTTTGTCATAAAGAAGAATCCATATATTAAGAAAGTGGTTGGAAGATTATGTGGAATTACAAGAACTGTTATTTGTTTTATTTTGTTTTTAATATGAGTGATATTTTGACACATTGTTGTGCTAATGAAAATTGAGTAGTAGATAAGGAATGACTGTAGGAACAAAGAACTTAGGTGAGCAAGAGAACACAGGATCCCAGACATAATTTATGACACATAAAAGGAAGTATAGCAATAAGTTATGGTGTAAACCCAAGTACTGATAAAAGTAAGGAAGTGAGAGGGATAAGGCACAGGGCAGAAATGGTAGACTGAATTGATTGGAGATCCCTGCTGGCTTAAAGGACTGTTGGGTCAGCAGTATTAGAAGTAGTGAACTATAAGGAAAATTGTTAGGTAAGATGATGGAGTATATGAGGGTTTTGCTGATGATGCACTGTGAATTCCTGGCACAGTGAAGTTTTAAGGGATTGGAGAAAGGCTATGTTAGAGCCATAAGGGGTGAGATATAAGTTATAAAAGATGACCAGGGAGGCTGGGACATCATGGGTAGTAAGACCATTCCTAATGATTGTCTGCAAGGGGCTGTCAGTTTAGTCCTCACTGAAGTCTCTTGGAGATGGTGTGTTTCACTATCTGTAGTAACAACAAAGTGGAGTGGTGGGAAGCAGTGGTGGTCTCAGCAAAGGTACTGTCAAAGTTCAAGGAGACACAGCGACATTGCAAATCAAAATGCAATAGGATAATACATTTTCTACTGTTTAACCAATGTGTTTTTCATCCTGGAAATTCTCTTTTACCCCATTACTCTTCCAACTAGCCTTCAAAGCAGCTCTTACTATCATTGAGGAAAAGGGAGATGGGGGGATGGGGGAATGATGTGAGACAAAAAAAAATTAGAAGTTAATGCTTTTGAGTTGGAAAGCCTGATCTTCTGAACTGCTTGATGGTCTCAGGGAAAATTAAGAAAAAGAGTATAATTTCAGGAGATAAGACCTTGAGAAGTAGGAAGGACCTGAGAACTGCAGGCCAGTGAAGGAGATGCTTTAGGAGCAGTAGGGACATTTCTTTTATTGAAAGAGATGGGCAGGAAGAGCACGTGGACACTGAAGCAGGGAAGCCAGTAGATTTGGTGGGAGAAGATGAGGAAATATTTGCCTGGTTTTCTTTACAAAATATAACATAATCATGAGCTAAAAATGAACCTGAAATGAAGTGAGATTAACTAGATTAGCAGAGATTATTACTTTGTAGAACTCCTATTCGAAATGTGGATGAAAAAGGGGTTCTGTAGAAAGTAACTGCATAGGGTAATCTGATCATAAATTCCTAACTAGCTAGGCATTGTGGATGGTCATGCCCCAGGCATATAACTTGTTTATTAAAAGGTTTATCTTTACCTAAAGCAACCCCTGCTCATTGTTTCTATGCATCTAGATTAACACATTTTTGAAAAGCTCCTTTTTAGACATCTCCTTCTCATATATAATTTTAACTACTCTTTAATCCAGTTCCCTCCTTGCTTTCTCCCACCCTCGTGTAATCCTCTCTACATCTCTGTCTTAATTTCTAGTGTATAAAACAAACTGCTATTCTCTGAAGCACTTGAGATCTCTCGACCTGGCTGATGGCATAAATTTGGCTAAAGTAAACTCTAAAAATAAATTCTCCACAGGTTTACACATTTCTTACATCAACAGAAACTAACTTTGAAATTAGAAATATAAAGTTACATTTTTTAATACAACTGGGTCTTGTGGGCTAATAGTGGTAGCCACTATGCTTAGGAGCCTTTCTATAATAAATACATGCACGCTACAGAACCAAATTATCTTCAGGTGATAGATGGGAGGGAATTTTCATGTGAGGATGAGGCAGACTCCAAAGTCAATACTAATTTCAGATAAACCACTGCGTGTGGGTAAATTATTGAATGCTTTCAATTTTCTAGGTAGTTGCATAGGAATCTCTCTACAAGAAAAGAAACAAGAGGCAACAAAGCCTTGTAAATTGCTGGGACACATAGTCCATTCTCTAAATCTCCAGAGAGCACCTAGGAAGGAGCGAAAGTTATGTGTCAAACCCACTCCTTAGATTCTGAATTTCTTTTAAAAGCTGTCTACAATAGCACAGCAGGATGGAGAGGCCCCATTACCTCATGGAGCTGCCATCAAGCAGTGGCCTGGGGTCTGCACTGGGAGACAAACTGTACCTTGGAAGGGGAGTTTGGACTTGTGATAAAGCCAGAAAGAACCACTTAGTCCCAAAGAGAGAATTGTTCCAGACAGCTGCTTAGCATTTAGTCTGGAGTAAGCACTCTTTGTTTTGTTTGCCTTTATAGAAACAGCATTTTGTTCTTAGTTGAGACTCTTGAAAAGAAACCAAAGATAAAAACAACAGAGACCATGCAGACTTCGGAGGACTCAACAAATCAGAAAGGAGCCAGTGGCTCTATGTAGCCTAAGCTCAGCCAATATTTTCTTGAAGTAGATAACTGATAGACTGGGCTGTCACCATGTGGACAGAGTGGATCTGGTTAGACCTTGAGTTGGGAAATCAGCTAGATTGCCTGTAAACTGTGAATGCTATAAAGCTGAGTTGGCAGAATGGAAGAGAAATTATCCCAAATCACACTTATTGTCCTGGAGTAACTATTAACAGAGTCCCCTTTCACTTTCAAAAGTGTCAGTAGCTAAGACAAAGGGTGCAAATCACCCAATTTATAAGCAAAGCTAACTCTCATGAAGGACAGCTTCATCCTGCATCATGACCAATGTCCCCAAAGGAGGGATAGGAGGGATCAGAGAGGCCCAGGCCAGCACTTAAAGGAGGTAAGCCTCTGTCAAATGACTGGCAATTCTAGTCAAGGGAGATGCATATAGAACGCACTATTTAGACTTAGCCCAGGAGAGGGAGAGAAAATGTAACCCAGAGAACCACAGGCTTCACTGCATAATGAGGAAGTTACTCCGTTTGAGAAAAGATTCTGCACAAAAACTGGTTCTTGCCCTTTCGATTACACACACAGCAAAAGCACCTAAATGAGAAGTCATTTCTTTTTCAGAGCACAGAGAGTTGTAGAACAAAATAATATTTTAAAATATAAAGTTTGGGTTCTTTTTGCTCCTTGGCCTTTCTTTCAACCAAATTAACAGATTACCTGCTGGTCAAAGCCACCAGAAGAGGTTTGCCCACAGGAAATCGGGGAGTGGGGAAGAAATGGAAAACTGGAGTGGAGCAAGTGGATTCGCAAAGACAGAAATCAAATAACTTGGGTTTGGGTCCCTGCTGAACCCCATGTCCTCTACTGTCCTCTTTTCTCCAGGCTGAGTCCTGAGATGTAGTACAAGCAGAAATCCTACATATGACTGGAAAGATCTGAGAGACTATGAGTTGGCTCCTCATTGCTGGGGTGGAATGAGAGGTGGTAGCAAGCTTTACTGGGTCCCCATTTTACCCAGCCACACAGCAGAACATTAGAAGAGAGGTGGCCATTTGCATTACTTAAGTAGATGTGTCTGACATGAAATTTTCCTGAGCTCAGTATGTTCCAAATGACTCAAAGAGGTGTGGAAATTGGTAAGTGTGGAGTGAACCCAAAAAGGCCTTGGAGAGAGCATGGGGTAGTAACCTGAGTGGAAACAGTAAAGGAGTGTGACTGCTCAGCTGGCAGGCACAGGTGATGAAAATCAAAGAGTAATACACTGGCATCATCTCTTATTCCCTCAGGAACCACCATTATAACCTGGAATGAGGCCCAACAGCAAGAATGAGGGTGGAGGCAATAATAATGGTAGCAAACACATAGGGCTTTCCCCAGACCAGGCATTATTCTGTGTAGTCTAATTCTCACATCTCCCCTATGAGATAGGCATTACTATAAAACCCATCTTACAAATGAGCAAACAGGCACACTCAGGTAGGTTAGCAATCCTGAATTTACTTCATGAGGTGGAATTGACTGACATCGGTTTTATCATACCTTCTAGGTGAGAGTGTTCAAAGAAAAACTTAAGTGTACATATTTATTTATGCACAGATTTGTTACACACCTGCATTTCCACACAAAGGTTTAAACCTATTAAACAGATGTCTAATATGAACTTTTTATTATGTTTGTTATGTATACCATATAACAAAGAATTGAAGTAACGGCATATTTGGCAAAAAAGAAAAAAAGAGAAAAAAACACAGAAAAATTCATAGTAAACTCAAGCAGCCCAGAATAAGAAAAGCTCCACAATCTATCCTTTCCTTATCAGCACACACCGGTTCTTTCCACTTTCCCTTACTCTCTCCTCGTCAGCTACCTTCTGACTTCATTTTTCTCTAGTCATGGGCCTTGCCCTGCAGTAAATTATTCCAGTGTTCCTTTTATCATCACTGTAAACTCTTTCACAACATCCGGGTTTAGACCAAGCTTCTTCTCTGTCTGTCTTGCCTTTAACACTACTGGGTCCCAGAGTCAAAATAAAAGCAGAGACATACATACTATTAAATACATGTTCTGTCTCCCAGCTTTGACAAATATACCTTCATAATCTAACATAATATTTTGAAAATTAGCAAAACATGGAAGGTGAAAGAATTTAGTTATTACTGCATGTTTTGGATTGTACTACTAATAAACTATCAATGTGTGAATGAATTATATAATAAGAAGTACAATCTATGAATTATTATATGACTATTCTACAAAATATATTTTTGCTGTCATTTAAACAAAATAATTATGTAGTAATAATCAAGATTTTCTACCTCCTTGGTGTCCTATTTGCAGATTATGAAGAATTAAAAGATATGTAATTCTATTCATTATATACAAGCTTGAACATAGCTTCATTAAAAGTAAACTAAAATTAATATAAAAATTAAAATTATTTTCATATGTTTTTAAAGCATTTTTCCTGAAATATCAACACTGTATAAAATTTATAAAGCAAATATAAATTTAAAATTGAGTGTTAAACATATTAAAAATAATAAAGAGCAACAATTTTATTTAATTTTTCAAAGATTTTATTTATTTATTTTTAGAAAGAGAAGAAGGAGGGAAAAAAGGGAGGGACAGAAACATCGATGTGAAAAGGAAACACTGATTGGTTGCCTTTCATATGTGCCCCGATCAGGGACCAAACCCAAGACCCAGGCATGTGCCCTTACTGGGAATCAAACCAGAAACCTTTCACTTTGAGGGACGGTGCCCAACCAACTCAGCCACACCAGTCAGGACCATTTTATTTAATTTTTAAAGTTTTTATAAATCTTATGTATGCCAATAAAATTAAAACTACTCAGAATTCGAACATGCAATCTTCACCCAGTTTGAGCTGGTAACACAATTCATGTTACATATAAAAGTAACATAAATTGCTTAATACTATAAAATGTTCCTTGACCATCAAGTGCAACTGTTGTGAATTTTTATAATTTATAGTTAATGCTGGAACCACAAATTATGACATGAAAATAAGCAAGAAACGGTATGTCTGGTATTAAGGGAAATGATATTTTATAATAGAAGAGTCTACTGCAATCCAACTGCATGTGAGATAGAATTTGACGAGTGCATTTGTCTTTTATCTCAGCTAAATGAACCTCCTCAACACGCCCTGCACCCAAAGCATGGTTTGTCTCTGTCAATGGCAAGGAAACTGCACACAAACTTTCAGGCATTAAGCATTGCTGCCTTTCGTTTCAAGAATACAGGCTATAGGCAATGATATCTATGGAGAAGCGATTCCTTGGCGCCTGTAGGGTATTAGTCATGAAAGTGGTATTTAGGGTTACAAGCCATGCTACTCCATCTAGAAGCATCCAATCCCTAGAAATAGAGATGTACTTCTTTTTACTAACTAACATAAACACATGAACATATACACAGATGTAGGGAGAATATTAATGATCAGTTAGTTTCCAGTGTTTTCATCACGGTCTTATGTTCTTTAATAAATATGTGCAGTATAATGATTTTTTTTAATTTAGGGAAATGAAGTGTTCACTTAGTTTTTGTTGATTTGATGCTTTGATCAGTACGAGTATCAAATTCTCCTTCAGTCGAATTTTTCAGGGTTCAGATGTGGCCAGCCCTCTTTGTTCCTTGCCACAGCAGGGAAAACAAGTGTCAGTCATTGATGACCCAAGTACCTTCTTTCTACAGCTAAAGCTTTCAGTACCAGAGCCTGTCTCAAGTGAGACTGACCAATGTATTCCAGGAATTATTTGCTTTGAGAGGCAACAGTTTCCCCTGTGGGATGTTTAAACTGGGAGGTAGGAGTCTGGGGTCATCAGTTGCTATTCTTCTATCAGTCACAGGTCTAGTCCTACTGTGAAAAATCAAGCTAGGCAGAGACAAGCAGAACCAAGGGTGACATAGCTTGAGCTCCTGGACAGAGCCATGAATAAAACCAGATACAGAGGACTAAAAAATATAGTCAGAGACCAGTAGCATTATTGAATGTCCTGGACCCCCATTTCCAGCGCTAGTACCTCTGGACTTAAAGTTACATGAATCAATAAATTCTTTTTGCTTAAATTCAGATTGAATATCTGCATCTTATAATCAAAGTGTGCTGACAATGCTTTAATCTATAATAACTTCATTACAATGATTAAACATAGATTCATAACAGATACTATCTATAAGTGCAAGCAGTGGGTAGAGGAAGAAGCAATAGTGGTGGGTTCTGTCCTCAGTGGTGACACGAGGGATACAAACGGCACCATCATAAAAAGTGTGCATTGCAGAGCTCACCTAACTGGTAATACTGAGTGATCTGTGAAGCAAAGGTTAATTAGTTTATTGTCCTCAAATAACAGATATTTAAGTGTTGGATTAGAGGTTTGAATAGAGTGAAAGTACACACGGTGTGGGTGAGTCTGCATGATGTGAAGACAGAGTCACCATTTCAGTACTTCCATCTCTGCCACCTGCACCTTCTTCGTGGTTCATGCTTTCCAGAGAACTCAGACCCTGGGCTTGTGGGGAAAGTTGCAGTATACCGATTATTTTATTTTTAGAGACTGAGATGTCTCATTGTAATGAGAAAATTGAGACAATTTATCTCTATGAAAAATAAAAGAAAATACTTGGGGAAATTTAAATTGTCAATCTGTGTGACCATTTGCACCTATGTAAGAAATAGTAAATAGAGTTAAAATAGAGGTTTTCTCTTTTTTTTCAAATGTACACTACCAAATCATTAAATTTTAAAATCCTGATAATCGGTTGCCTGAAAAACCACATAATTCCAACAATAAAGTTGAATTATGGGACTTCTGTTCACAATGGTAACATAGGTAAACTCAGTTCACCTCCTCAAACAACTGCATCAAAATTAAAACTAAAGTACAGAACAACCATTATTCAGAACTGCCAGATATAGAGCCAACTGGAAGTCCTACAACTACGGAGTTAAAGAAGAACCCTCTTCGAGACTGGTAGAAGGGGCAGAGACTGGAATGGGCTGGTCCCACACCAATGTATACAGAGAATTGGGAGGGATATTTTGGGAGTGAGGGATTTATGCCTTGCACCAGAACCTATAGCCCAGGGTTCCAGTGCTAGGAAGATTAGTCCCCTTAACTTCTGGTTGTACAAACTAGTAGGGATTGAGGCTGTGGAAGAAAAACTGCTAGATTCCCAGACAGTTCCTCTTAAAGAGCCCATGCACAGACCTACTATGGCTCACTGGGCTCCAGCATCGAAGCAGCAGACTGACAGGCACCAAAAGCAAATGGGAAAGAACTGAGGAGTCTGGCATAAGTCATGAGCTTGGAGGGGGCAGCTTTCTCCCAGGAAAAAGTGCTGGCAGAGGCTATTGTTCCTTTTCTGAGCCTTCCCCCAACAGAGCAAGCAGGCAGGTGCCATATCTGAGACTCCATCAACCTGGCTCATACTGTTTCTCCCAACCTGGTGATTCCCTGAGGCTCTGCTCCACCCAACTTTTAGACCCACCCAACTTGTTTCCAGTGGCTTTTCCACATAAATGGTCTGTCTTGGCTTATGTTTCAGCCTTTCCTAAATTCTCTCAAACAAGCAGCATCTGGCCTCAGCGTGCCCCGTGCCTATTGCTAAGTGGACCCAGGCTCAGCACTAACAGTATCTGGCCTTGGACTTACCTGGGCACCCCCAAGCTCAGCATATGTTGCAGCCAACTGCAGATTGTTTTGTAGCTTATTTGGGTGACTTCTGACAGAACACAAGTGGCAGCTGACCTTGGACTATACCTCCCAGGAAGCTCCAGTATGCATACCCAGGGAACAACCACAGACCACATCGGAGCACCACCACACAACCACCTCCACAAGTGACACTCTGAAGGGATGGATTCAGTGGGCACAAGAGCCCTGCTGAACACCCGATCTGTGGAGAGGGACCCTGCACAGCTGATCCTTCATTTTGGTGGGAGGTTGGTGGTCAGTGGTATGAACCAGTCCTTGCAGCTGAATGGCCTTGGTAAATCCTTCCCACTGACCTGCCAAAAGCAATCAAGGCTCAACTATAAGAGGAGGGTGTATACAGCCAATATGGTGGGTGCACCTCAACTACTCAGTTTGGGTGATATGGGAGGCTATGTCACTGGACCATACAGGACATTTATTATATTAAGCCATTCTTACAAGCCAGGAAGTTATAGCAGTTCTACCCAATACATAGAAACAAATACAAGAAGGCTGCTAAATTGAGGAGATAAAGGAACATGGCCCAAAAGAGAAAAAAAAATAAAACAAACAAAATAGAGACAAGCAATCTATCATAAGCAAAGTTCAAAACACTGGTTATAAAGATGCTCAGTGAACTTAATGAGAGCTTCAACAACATAAAAAAAGAGATATTGAAAGGAACAGTCAGAAATGAAGGATACACTAATTGAAATGAAGAGCAATTTGCAGGGAATCAACAACAAAGTGGATCAGATTGAGAATCAAGTCAAGAATTTAAAATATAGGGAAGTGAAAAACACCTAACCAGAACAAGAAGAAAAAAGAATCCTAAAATGAGGATAGTGTAAGGAGGCTCATGGACAAATTCAAGCAAGCCAACACTCACATAATGGGGATAATGAAAGCAGAAGAGAGAGAGCAAGAAATTAGAAACCTATTTGAAAAATTAATGACAGAAAACATCCCTAATTTGGTGAAGGAAATAAACATGCAAGAATCATAAATACAGAGAAAGTTTTGATGTTTGCCAGATGGAAGGGGTGTTGAAGGGTTGGATGAAAAAGATGTAAGTATTAAGAAGTACACACTGGTTGTTACAGAATAGTCATGGGTAGCCAAAGAATATACATGCATAACCCACGGACATAGACAGTGATGTGGGGATTGCCTGAAGGAGTGGGGGTCTGGGTGGAGGTGGCAAAAGGGGAAAAACTAGGACAACTGTAATAGCATATACAATAAAATATAATTTAAATTTTTAAAAACTTGAATTAGCTCATTACCAAAGAACCAGAGGAAAACTCTAATTTGATTAAAGTGTTTTGTGACACTATAATGGAAATCAAGAATTTAAGTCTTCATACTGCTTTAAAAGAATTAAGAACTACAATAGGAAAAGGTTTTTCATATGAGAGCATTGTGATAACCAGCTTGTTATAAGTAGGCTGCCATTCTCATCAAATATGTAAAAAGCTTAAGCTTGGTAAATCTCACTCACTGGAAATATTTTATTCTGAATGAATTTTCAAAAAACCTATAAGATACTATGAAAGTACCTATAGATAATATAAATTGATGTATTATTACATAGTGTTTTTTATTATACATAATTTATCAAATATAAAAGTATTTTCTTGGTTAAAGAATATGTTTTATGTCTATTATCTCTATATTTCTTGGAAATTATGTACTCTAAATATAAGTAGCTGTAGATTTGTTGTAAACATATTAAATAACCTAGAATATTCTCCAAGAATTTTATATAAAATAATAAACAATGTGGTTAATTCATATAGTTATATGACTAGTAAAAATGTTGTGGTTTTCTGCAAATAAATAAGTTCATTGAATTTAAGCATAAATTTGCAAGCAGTTGTGCTTTTAAACTATATACCTCAAAATTTTAGAGGCCTGTGGGATTTCCAAAATTAAAAAAAATTATTATACTCTAAAAAATACACCAAATTAATTTCTCACTTTTCATAAATAGAATCTCATGTTCAAATTTTCAAAATAAGATACAGAATTTTTAATGAAGTAATAATAAAACAGACTCTTTTACAAACATTGGTAAGTTCGCTGCCTTTGCTAAAGGGTTAACATTCTAGGAACATTGAATTTATTGGGGTTCCCAAACTTAGAATGCTAGATCTATTTCCCAATATTATTAAAAACTATTGAGAGCAGGTTAGGGGCTCCTTAAGATTTCATTAATACATTATCCCAATTGTTTATTAAAATATGTGTCACTATACATTTTCACCAGCATCAGAGCAACAATAATATATTAAGATTAAACTCTCGATATATGCTACATACAATGTTAAGCACATCAGAGTAATCTTATTTAAAGCGTCATTAATCGCCCTATGGGCAAGTGACGCGGTTATTCCCAGTTTACGGTGGGAAAACGCAGACTCGCCCAAACCTTGCAGTCTGTGTGAGAGGCTCGACAACAACGGGACAGCAACACCCAGCGACTTTGCGTGCCGCAGAGCTCCTGCTCTTAGCCGACGTACGTACTGTTTATCGTGACTAAGTGAACAGTCAAAAATTAAATTTGCAGTTTTTCACATTCTCATAATTTTTTCAAACTTTTGTTTTTCTTCCTTTGTGAACTATTTCTGGTATTGTCACTTATTTCTTTTTTAATATGAATACTAATGCTTTTCTTATTGTTTTGTATGTCTAAATAATTGTAAATTTTTCTCAAATTTTTATCGTTCCTTTGATTTCATGTAAGAAATTCTTTCTTAAATAGTAAAACTTAAAAAATATTTTCAGAATAAAATTATTAGAAGGGCATCTAAGCCAATTCCCTAATATAATATTTGAGGAGAATCAAGGTCATACACTCACGTAATTGCTTTTTTAATTTTATTATATTTAATTGATTGTTATTACAGTTAACAATGTTTCACCCTTTGCCCCCCTCCAAGCGGCACCACCACATTGCAACTTGGAAGGCAGCAACTAAGAAATATACTATATTACCTTTATAATACAAATTTGATTGGAATTTTCAGAATTTTTTTAATGTAATCATTCTTCAATTATATTTTTTTTACTCTTTTGTAAGGTTTACTTAGAATAAAAATGTGTGGCTGCCAACACTGGGATAAAGACCTAAAAAAATGTATACATACGTACATAAACTATTCCTAAATGATTTAAAATAAGCAGAGATATGATATATATACCTGACTTTTCAGTGTTGCCTGGACCCAGTAAAATAAATAAATAGAACCAAGACAAAAATCCCACCTATTTTCTTGACTTCTCTGCCCTCTTTAATTTTGGAAAATATCTTGGCCTTAATCCAGATAGGTGGCCAAAGGTTAAGTATTTCATTTGCTTTACTACTACTAGTCCTGCTTTGAACTTCTCAGACTATACTTTGTTCTATGTTGGATGAAAGTAAGGAGGGGTAAATGATTGACAAAATGAATTCCAAGGAGGAAATTCAAACATTTGCCGAAAGCCAAAGATACTTTTTCCGTTTTATGCTATGCCTTTGCAATTTGTTGTCCATAAACATAAATATTTATGGTCTAGGATTCATTCTATCCTGCAGAATAGAATATGGTTTCCCCTTATAGGAAACCTGTGTTAATGTCAAGGAAAACTTTGGTGATATAATCAAGGTATGTTTGCAAACAACAGCAGAAATTCTTACACTCTTAACTTTAATTTTTGTTTAGGAAAAAGAGATGGTGTGAGAAAAGTGGCTGAGTTTGGGAGCTTTCGTCTCATTGCTTCACTACTCATTACGTAAAACAGCCTCGTTTAAACCCTGTTGCTCCTTCCCCCACCCCCCCACACTACTGCAGACGCACACGTTCACAGGCCAAGAAGTTAGCCCAGGATACACAGTAGAAGTGGGTTTATTTGTAAAAATGTAATATTAACATTTCCTGAAAATACAGTAAACTTCAGGAAAGACAAATTCAAATTGGAGCAGCCAAGCTTTTCTTCATGCTTTTGTTCTTTAATATGCTATGATTTTTAAAAAAGCGAACATAGAATCCATAGAAGCTACATACAAATGGAAGGTAAAAACTGCTTTGTAATGTAAAATTTCATTTGTCTCTATACTACATGACCTCAGGTGTATCAAGTTCTTTACATGGAAAAATGTTTTCAGCAGCATACTTGTCAAACTGTAAAGCTGACGTCACACTGCCAAATGGACTTTGAGCTGCTTCCTAATTTACTTTTTCCACGGTTTGTTGCACAGTGTTACACGTACTAATGTGCCATCCTAGACTAATCTGACTTTTCAAAAATTTCACCCTTCTGTGTTTCAATCTTACTATTTCTCTCCTATTACCCTCCAAAATTGTTGAAATCAAATTCTTCTACTCTTAGGAAAAATAACAGAAAAATGTGGTGCTCATAACTATTACATCTGAAACGTGTTTGTTTTCCAGTTGATATTGGCAGAGCCAACAGACCCTAAATACCATGTGCTCTTCAACAATTATTCAGTACAGACAGAACCACTCCTAGTCAAGTTTCCTAGGCAACCATTTGGTAAAAATCTGCAATTATATCTTTTCTCTCACTTTTTGAGATTGATCAGTCCCCCTCTTTTTCTAATATCCATTCCTCCTCACATTTTATATGTTATCTTTAACATTTCTTTTCCTCTTGCTTTTCTCTTAGCTCTTTGTTAGAGTAAGTAGTTAGACAGGATATGAGCAGAATAAGAATGAGAGGCCAGGTACAGAAGGTCACCAGGGTAGAAAGCCCTGGCTGCCTAGCAACAGGCAAAACTGGGAAACAAGTGTTATAGGATGGGACCTCGCCCCCAGGGTAAACTTTCCTCCCCTGGCATGTTGCTGATCATGCAGTTCAGATCCCCTGACCTTTCATATTGCTGGCCATGTGGTTCAGACCCTCCCCTGACCTTTCTTCTAACACTGGGGTGTTGCTAGTCCTATGGTAGATCCTCTTAGACAAGGAAAAAGCGGGCCAGAGAGTAGCTTCATACAACTCCCATACATGCCCTTGCACAAGCACTCCCTTAAACATCAAGCTCTCAAGACAATGAGATTCCGGTCACCATCAAATAATCTTAAGAACAAAGCCTTAGGTCTATGCACAAAGATGGTCCAACTAGAGATAATATCCAGGCCTCTGTTGTGTTTCAGCTTCAGGCCCAGAAAACTAGTAACACCAGTCTAAGTAATGCCACGGCTGACATCAGGACCATCTGCAGGGACTAATGACCACCTACCCTAGTGCAAACCAATTAATAGAGACCATGACACTCGGAAGGCTGATGGAATTGCTATTGAGATCCTCCCCTGAATCCTTCCCTAAAATCCCCACCTTTGAAAACCAGATAAAAGCCCTTAAGTTGAAGGACCCGATGGTCCCTCTCTTTTGCTAGTGTACCCATGCCTTTCCTCCCCTTTCCTCTTCCTTCAAGTTGTGTAACTCTGCTTTCTATCTCCTAAGTTCCAAGGGCCCTTCTTTTCCTCTGTAACTTGTTTCCTGAGTTCACACAGCCCAGCTGACTCACTTGTTCTACTCCTGTGACTGTATAAATAAACTTCCACTTGTATTTGAGCTCTTGGCTCTGGATTCTTTCTTAGCTGCACTCAAGGACTGAGGTCTAAATGAGCCAGCAACAACTGGTGCCATTCACTATTAACATCTTTGCTTCTATTAATTATCTAATTTTTCCCCCTTAGGAAGGCGATCAAAATAAATACTTGCCTTTAAAGTTAGCCTGTTAATTACCATCTGGTTACCCTTTTGTTTCTTTAAAAAAAATCAACAGTCAACCCTTCATGATTATGGAAATTATGCTCATTTATACTACCAGAGCATGGTTGTTAAAAATGATTTTTAAAATCTAGCTTATTAAAATGCAGAAGTCTTAATTACAGAGACAACAGTGATTCAGATTCTAATTTCCACATCTGCCTGCTTCTCTGAAGGCCAAGGGAATTTGAAATGCTATTTCTTAAGGGTAAAGAAATTTTCATCTAAGGAGAGACTGTTTTTGTTTTCAGATTACCAGTTATGCAAAAGGTCAGTCAGATATGCAAGAAACACATCACGTGTTCTGGGACAGAAATGTGAGAATGTTGACTAGTCATTTGTAAGGATTTGGGATTCTGACAGCATCCAGATCTTGCTCTCAGGTGTGGAGATCTTTTCAATGAAGTTGGCTCGATTTTCTTAGGTGCCATCCATTTTCTGACTGAGAATAAAGTATGAAATGCTTTCATTTACCTAACTTAACAAAATAAAGATGCGTGATAAAGTTTATCTCTACTACCCAAAAAATATTTTTCTGAAGCATTCCCATTGCCTACACAATAAGGTCCAGATGCTTTCACCTGATTTCCCCAGGTCTCTAGAAATCTATTCTTAATCTCATTTCCAGTTGTACTTGCCAATATCCCACTACTTCTCTCTGCACCTCAAACTCAACCACATCTGCCTATTACTCTCCAAGTAGGCCTAGGGCAAGCATTTCAGCCTCTCAGCCCCTTAGCCCCGTCGGAAATGCTCTCCCGCCCTCACAGATTGTGCTGCCCACGCCCTGCAGCTCGGCTTGTCTTCAGAGAGGAAGTCGATCCTCCCTCTACGAGAATGCCCAGAAAGGCAGCCACAGGTGGTTTCCCTTCCTCCCTTTTCTGACTGCTGTTGCCAGAACCTCTCAACTGTGGTAACTCCAGAGCCACAAGGATGAGAGGAGGAGGAACAGAAAGATTATTTCGAGGGATGAAAGACTTAAGGGAGAGAAATGTCTTTATATGGTCACTGGCCACTGGTTAGTTTCTTACCGAGTGTAATGTTGTGTCAGTGTGGAGTTGCCTTTCTCCACATCTTGAAAGCAGCAGTGAGGAGAGAGTGAGAACAGCTTTAGGAAGGAACACAACTGAATGAATTTGAGTAAGTAAAAGTTTTATATAGCATTACTTGCTATGCAGACTCTGATCATTTCAATTTAATACTAAGAAGTTTTATTATCACTCACGTGTTAAGTATGCAGTTGTGAAGACTGCACACACACTGTCCAGTCAACTACTTCTCAGCACAGAAAACAACTTTCAAACAAACAAAACAAAGTATGAATTTGTACATATGCTACTATTACTAATATTTTTATTTTGTGAGTTTTAGTCTCTCAAAATATCTCTTAAAATGAGTCCAAAAGTAAGAGAACATCAGAATTAGGTAGAATGTAGAGGATATCTCAGTAACTTTATTCTACACAAGAACACTGAAGTTCTAAAAAAATTTAAGTTATTTTGAAAAGAACCTGTGAATGGGAAAAAAAGTGAAACACCCTTTCTTCTTCTTTTGGATTTTCTGTCCCCACTCATGACAGAATCATGAAGTCCCCATGGCCTCATTTTCTGCTAAGAGATGAATATGTTATCTCCCCGGGTCTCTGCCCTTCTCCTCACGCCTCCTCGACCAACCATCTGGATGTCCATTGCTTCAAGGAGGCAGGTGTTATCAGTGGAAGAATTGATTTCACTTTGTTAATTACAGTGGCGCGGACAAACATGTGGGGAGGAGTCCCAAGGCCATTGTGGCTGTGGGGGGAGGGGAAGACAGGTAGAAAGACGTGTCCGTGGAGGGCAGGATGGTGTTGAGAAGCAGGTGAGCTTCTGTGAAGCTGCCCCAGAACCTCGTGGCTAAAGCACCCCTATCTCAGAATTTAGCACTCAGGGCAGAGGAAACTAGCATTTCTTGTTCTCCCTCTATATTTAGTGTCTTTAAAAAAAAAAAAATCCCAACCTTGATAAGAGACACTCAGAGATGCTCATCCCTGCTTAGACCAAAGCCACCAAAGAGAGGCAGTGAGATTCAGGGGCAGCCTGGAGGGCGGGGGCAGGGGGGCATCAGTGACAATACACAAACCTGAAGAAAAAGGAGAAAAGGGGGAGGAGGTAAGAGCTACTCTGTACCTGCTGTGTACCCTTTGAATGGACTTTGTTTTAAAGTCTTATCTTTAAGCACATCCTCAACTTTCATCACTATCTTAACCTTTCAAATGATCTCTGCCTCAGTTTCCTCAGCTGTAAAATGAGAACAATACCTACATGACAGGGCTGTATTAGAAGAGTTAATATGGGTAAAGCACTTATTACAGAATCATATCTGGCACCTAGGAATTGCTATAGAAATGTTTGTTCTTGTTTAGGAAGATGATACAAGTTAGCGGCGAAAAGCAGATTCTGGAGTCAATCTGTTTTGGTTTGAAACTTAGTGTGACCTTGGACAAAACCATCTCTGGTCCTGTTTTTTCACGCGTAGGGCTATTGCAAGATCTAAATCAATAACACATGCCACACTCGGAACAGTCTTTAATGCATATTAAGCATTATCCCCATTCTCTCCCTACTCACCTACACGTGGCCCATCAGTGAATACAGGACTTCTTGGCCGGTGACAGCTCTCCAGAGCCATCGAGAAGCTGTGCTGGGACCTTTGGCCCCCGACAGGGACTTTGCCTAGGCTACCCAGCCAGCATCCCCTCTGTGCACCCAACTGCCTCACACAACAAATGTGGGGTTGGCAGGGGAAGTTTTCCGTGTCTATCCCTGCCCCTGGAAAGCCAGGAATAATCCCTTAGTTAACCTTCATTCTGTTTTCATGAGCCCCGTTTTTCTCCAAAGTGGAGGGGGAAACTATTTAAGTGATAGATAATGTTTTAAATTAAATCAATAATAAAGTTATACATTCACAAACCATTTACTTGGGTTCAAGGTACAGGGGGCTTGTCAAAAGTCTCAAAGGAAAATTCAAAATAGTACATTTTAAAAAATAAGAGTACCTTTATATTTAAAACCATCAAGGGTCTGTTGTAAATCTAAGATTGTTGAATACTGGGAAGTGTTTTTAACTTGATTTTACTGATTTATGTGCATGACTATTTTAAATTTAAAAAAGGAAAGAAATCCAGTTACATGGAAGTAAATATTCTGGCCTTTGCATTCCTAATATATATTATTTTTTAAATTCATTAGATCACTCTCTTTCTTTATCTAAGAACACAGGGTATCCTAAATAACCGATAGGCAAAGATTAGCACACTTTTTATCACTTTCTATTATAATTTCCTTTTTGTACAGCCTCTCAGAAAAATTGTGGTTGAAATACTATAGTTTGTTTGTTCTATTTTGTGTTTTCAATAATCCTGGTCAACACACCTAGCAGAACTGGTAAAACGAAATAAAACAAACTGGAAACCTTAGGAAACCTAATTTGACTTTTGTGAAGTGCGTCAGAAGTGTAACGCCAGCACCACCTAGTGTCTATTTTGAGTAAATCTCTCAAATGAAAACTAAAGAGGAAAACAATTTGTCCGAAAGCATACAGTCAAGTTAGGTTAAATTTAGGTTAAAATTCTGGAATAAAACCTACATTTATTTATTAAAAAGCACCTGATTTTTTCCTGTTATTTCCCATAATATCACATAGCAAATATATAAAAATCAAACACTTTTACTAATATAAATTCAAGTTTGGCGAAAATTTTATTATAAAAAGGTAATATTTAAATGTCTAATATGTCTAGAGAATTGTGAGAGCCTTCACGGAGCTGCCAAAGTCAATTTCCTATGCTGTGCGGTGTGGCAAGACCTTTTTCCAATGCCTTGCTTTGAGAACAGGTGACCCGCACAGGGCACCTCCGGCGCTTCTCTGCTAGTCAGCACCGCCACACATCTTCACCCTCGGAAACTTGTCTGTGTGGAGCAAAGGATCTGATTCCGTCTGCCTACGTGGCCCCAGTTTTAAGAAATTTGTAGTATAGATAGCTATCAAAGATATTTATAGATATTAGGCAATCCCTAAATCCATTCTCTTCATCTGTAAAATGAGAAACATTAACAACTATTTTGTATGATTATTCTAAATATCTCCCGCAGAAGGTCAGTGTGCCCTTTCCACAATCCTGATTGAGTGTGGCATTTCTCTGCTTTCCAGTTCAGCTTTTATCCCCTTTGCCTCACGCTGGGTACTACCTCCTGTCCAGAGATCCACCGGCTCCTCACCACTTTTCCATTCTTTCAGGGTCCTGCAAGTTGATGACCAATTGTGCTTACCAGAGAAAACCTTTTCTGGAATAAGGTAAAAATATGAATGAATGAAAGAGGGAATGAATGAAAAATACCAAACAAAGGAATAAAATTGCTGTGCTAAGATAGCAATGCTTTGTGAAGGCTTATGTGATGTACTACCTATATAATAAAACTTTTCAATTTTCCATGGAATCCAGACAGATTTAATAACTGAAATAAGCCTGTCAGAGAAAAACAAGTACGATATGATCTCACTTATATGTGGAATCTCATGAACAAAATAAACAAACAAACAAAACAGAAAGAGACTCAGATACAAAATGACAGCTGTCAGAAGGGAGAGGGGTTGTGGGGCTGGGGGAAAAAAGTGAAGGGATTAAGGAAAAAATCCCCCCAAACCCAAAACCCCACAGACAGAGACAACAGTATGATGATTACCAGATGAAAGGGGACACTGGGCCTTCTAGAAAAGGGTAAAGGGGGATAAATGGTGATGGAGGGAGACTTGACTTTGGGTGATGAAAAGAATACAATATACAGGTGATGTATTATGGACTTGTACACTTGAAACATATATACTTTTATTAGCCAATGTCGCCCCAACAAATTCAATAAAAACTTTTTTAAAACATACACACACACACACACACACACACAAGATTCAAGGATGTGAGGGTCTGGAGCAAAGGGACCTCTCAGTGCAAGGGTACAAGAGAGGCAGCACACTCCTGGATTGGAGGACCCTGCCTCCCACCGACTGCTGTTGCTGCTTTCTTACCTGCATGAACTCCCAAAGGCAATCCCCAAATCCGTTTCCTTCATCTGCAAAATGAGAAACATTAACAACTGTTTTGTATGGTGATTATTATGAAGCTTCAAAAGGACCTACTGGTGTGTTTAGTAATCACCAGTCACATGAAGTGTGACTATAATAATAAAGTTATTCCTGTCGATGTGTGCTCAATAAGAAGTCTGTTCCGGGATCCTAACAGGCAGCAGCAGCATTTTCCCTTAGCCCTTCGTTTGAGCCAATGCTGCCATTTTAAATAGCTGCAAATTTTTGTGCTGAGAGTTGTTACCAGTAATTCTGAAAAAGAAAAAAATCCACTCTGATTACTCAGTCCTCGTTTTAGCCGGGGAGTTGCTGATCATGGAAAGAAAAGAAATCAAGGAAATAAAAGGAAAATCTACTTTAGCAAATAACGTAGAAAAATATCAACAGGTGTAGGCCATTCACCTTAGAGTCACCACCACCCTTTTTGCTCATAAAATTAATAATAATAATAAACCTTTTCTATGTATCAAGCACTTTCCTTAGTGATTTATCAGTGTCCACTAATTTTATTTCAATAATAATTCACCATTTTTCACACTGAAGAAGTTGAAGCACAGAAAGTGAAATGACCAATGTCACAAGAGCCAATGGTAAAGCTGCAGTTTGAACTGGAGGTGTCAGTTGCCACAGGTGAGGCATCAGGCTAGCGTACTTCAGTAATTCTTCCTCTTGTCCTCTCTGTCTCCGCCATCATCTGCCCAACTGCCCAAGTCACTTGAGCTGGCAAAGCTGAAGCTAACGCAACGTTTCTTTTTGCCTCCCATTGTAGTCACTCACACTCTAAGGAGATGCAAATCCTTCAGCCAGATTACAAAAATATCTTTTGGCACATGACACAGAACAGTTTCTTTTTGTTCTTTCTCCTCCTTTGTACAGAATCGAGTTTCCAGATAGCTGGTTTATTATCCCCTTTTGTCTCAGCTTATCTGACAGTATTAATTAAGACTCTACAATCATTAAAGCAAGAGGCTCATAAAAAAATGGCCAAAATGGGCATGGACATTTTCTTTAATGAGCCTCAACTACCCGACTACGCAGCTTTGTTGAAAGTGTCTACTTGCTGTAACAAAATACTGTACCATACATTCTCCCGAATAGCTTGATTTTTGAAAAAAGAAATTGGTAGTTGAAATTCAACTTTTCAAAAAATCCTCCTCCGAGGATATATTTATTGATTTGAGAAAGAGAAAAAAAAAACATCAATGTGAGAGAGAAACTGATGGATTGCTTCCTGTGTGAGCCCTGACCAGGGGAGTATCAAACCCCCAAACTTGTGGTGTATGGGGCGACGCTCCAACCCACTGAGCCACCTAGCCAGAGCAACTTTGTCTTTAAAGTACTGATCTCTTCTTGTTCCCTTTTGTCCGAATTCCTTCTCAGGAAAAAATATCTTCTGTTGGCAAATATTCAATAAGCTTGATGATACATTGTGTAACACAAAATACTTATAAGTATGCATATACTGGGATGTTTATGTGTGCATTGGGATGAATAAGTGATTCCACATGTACAGCATTCGGAATGTATGTCATCACTAGCAATAAAGAGGAAGAACATGGCTTCATTTCTGGCACTCTAAATGAGAGATAAGCACTAAATACCACTGTGACCCAAGAGATGTTGATTTCTTTCTCTTCTACATTTTCATGGAACAAGTTACTTATTTAGATACTGACACAAAATTTTGTTTAGTTGCAATAAGTGCCACAAAACACTAGTGAGCGACTCATTATTAAAATGTTGGCAGCTCATTAGCATGATTGAATTGGCATTAATGTGGTAATTACCATGAACTGCCAACTTTCATCGTAGTGTCTTCCTTGTGGTAATGCAGAGGAAGGCAGAAGATGGCCAAAAGAACACATCCAGAGGTCCACCACCTTCCCTACCAAAGAAAAATGGCAAACGCACCTGGAACAAAAATGATGGTGGTGATAGGTAATATTTATTGAATAATTATTCTTTGCCTGGAATTACTGAAGTGTTTTACATATACAGTGAGTCTGTCCTCACTTAATGTCATCAACAACTTCTTGGAAACTGTAACTTCAAGTGGAATTATTTGTAATGACATCAAAATCCCTAGGCTAATTGATATAAACAAGAGTTAGGCTCTTACAATTATTCCTTGTCACAAAAAAATCACCAAACTTCTAAATCAAGACCCAAACACTGCCCTGACTGATTGGCTCAGTGGGCTGAGCATCATCTCACAGACTGAAAAGTTGCCAGTTTGACTCCCAGTCAGGGCACATGCCTGGGCCATGGGCCAGGTCCCCTGATGACATCAATGTTTCTCTGTTTCTCTCTTCCCCACTCTCTAAAATTAAATAAAATCTTTAAAAAACAAGACCCAAAACACTCCTAATACTCAACATTAAAATAAATGTAAGCTATACATAAAGTTAAGAAATACTAATAGAAACAATTAAGAATTATTTTCCAACTCACTTGTTCTAGTTCAGGGGTGCAGGTGGCTGGCTATCCTGCTAACTAAGGGCCCAAGATGGCAACCAACCCTGGACAGAACGCCCTTCCATCGAAGGCGCCGTCACACACACCCCACACTCGCTCAGACTGAAACAGTTAGACACTCCGACTCAACTAGCACGCACACCATTGGGCTGTAAGAGGAAGCAGGAGCACCCAGACAGAACCCATGCAGACATGGGGACAATGTGCCAGCTCCACACAGACAGTGACCCTGACTGGGAATTGATTTTTTTTGCCCCTCATCAACATTGTAACAAGACGACATTGAACAAAACCAGCTTATTTGAAGACTTACTGTGCTATCTCATTTACTACTTCCATTAGCCCTATAAATTACGCATATTATTAATACCATTCCAAGAGGATAAAATTGAGACCTAGAAACATGATGTAAATTGCCGAAGATCACACAGGTAGTGAGTAGCAGAGCTAGAATTCAAACCCTGATCGTCTGAAGCCAAAATCCACGTGCTTGACAGTTAAACTGCACTCCAGGATTTCTCAGCCTCAGCACTACTAATGCACATGACCAGGTAATTCTTTTCTCTGAGGGTCTGCCTGATAGGACTGTGGGATGCTTAGCAGTTCAACAAACATCCCTGGCCTCTGCCCACTAGATGCCAATAGTGCCTTCTCTCCCAGACCCCTCCCCTGCTTGTGGCAGCCGAAAGTGTCTCCAGACATTGTAGATGTCCTTCAGGAGGCAAAATTGCCACCACCACCCCAGGCTGAAAACCATCCTTCTACTTTAAGCCTTCTTTATAATGATTGTAATATCCTACCATTAAATAACTCAGAAATACCATTTTAATGACTAAAATATGTTTTATTGAATATTAAATTAGTGTCACACCTAAAATAGTATTTTTGATTTTTTAAAAATCCTGACCTGTGATTATGTCTATTCATTATTAGGGAGAAAGCGGGAGAGAGAGAAAGAGAGAGAGAGAGAGAGAGAGAGAGAGAAGGAAACATGGATTGAGAGAGAAATACCAATCGGTTGCCTGCCGTAAGTGTCCCAACCAGGGATCGAACCCAAAACCTAGGTATGTCCTCTGACCAGTAATCAAACCTGCAACCATTTGGTATATAGGATAATGCTCCAACCAACTGAGCTGCCCAGCCTGGGCAGTACTTTTGATTATTTTATAAAGAAAAATTTATATTTGAGAACTTAAAACAATCAGGTTCTTTGAAATCTACCTCTTTGGTGTATTTTACGTATAAAGGTAAACTTCATCAATGAAATAGTAAGAAAGAGGTGTTTTATGTTGCAAAGACTCTTACCTCCCTGCTTTAAATGCACTGCTGTTTTCTACCTGGTGTCCTTTAGAAGATACAAATGAAGGAGACTTGTTTCCATAACAGATTTAACAGTGAAAAAGTTTATTTGATCACTGTATACAGACATGGCCTAAGTTATAATCAAATAAAATAAAACTGCATGCATATATACTTGACAATAAAAATAAATTCATTAGTCAATCATTTTAAAATTCATAATTCTATTACTCTCCTAAAATGTCTAATAAATCAACACAAAGGCTTTGGTTTTGGTTTTGGTTTTGTTTCTTTTAAAATATATACTTAAATATATATATTAAAAGCAAATATTTTGCTATTTCTACCTATATCATTCACCAAATATTTAAGTGCCTACCCTTAGGTTACCTACTTTAGGAAAGATATAAAAATTAAAGTCTGCATTCCTGAGAAAATTATTTTAGAAACTAGTCATATATACACAACATCCTAAGAATAAGAAAAGACAGTATAAAGCAACTAATAAGGTGTTTTACATAATTCACATTAAAGAAAAACATACACATACACACACCAAAGTCAAGGAAGATAGTGAAATTCATTTACTAGGCATATTACATATAAATAATTTGTCACAATTTTTACATATGGAGAGTCCACATGAAAAATCACAGTATGCATAGACTAGAAGCGATGTGTATCAGACAAAAGCATCATGGAGAGATTTAGGTTGTTAAGCTTTTACTGTTTTTCCCCAAATCATTTTAGGGTTTGGGACAAAAAAATGTGGTTAAAAGCAGACATTCTGTCCTTATGGTTTTGACCTATTATTCCTTCTAACCATAAAACAGAAAATAAAAACAAGCAAGAAACACCATAATTTGCTACAAATTCCATAAAGTTTTAATTAATGGTGTTTAGTTTATAGTTACTGAGACATGTTTTACCCACTATCATTAAAATAGAATTAAGAACACATCTGGCTAAATAAATCCAAAAGAGAGCAGTGGATTTTTTTGAGTTTATAGACAATGATAACTATTTAAGTGACCATACATTTTTAACCTTTTCCTTGGGTGCAGTTTGGAAGTAAGCTGCCTTTTAATAACCTACATGGGGCATCATGGTTGCGATCCAAGCGAGTAGCATCATGACAAAAGTATCTAATACACACATGTTGCTTAGGGCTGCACAGTTACCATAGCTACTACCACATCAAACATCTCAGGAAAGCAGAACCACTGGTCTTTCAATTTGCAGGAAGTCAGCACTTTCGGTTATGAGCCTTCATTTTCCTTCATTAGGGGGCTTTTTCGATTGGTCTTGTGTTGTTTCTTCATTGTTCTTTTTTACATCTAAAAATAAATAATTTTCATTCCTATATTGAATACATTAAGATACATTTTATGTTGCATTGTAATAAAACCATTGGTCTTTTTCTTTTTTGTACCCCAGTCATTTTCTACTTGGTTAAGACATATTTTGTCATCAGTCCAGACTTGGAAAAGACACAAAAAATGTCAGGTCCCAGCTTTTGGGTTTTATTAGCAATTGGGAATGATTAATTTTTAAACCCTTAATAATATTTGTAGTTAGATAATTTTTAAAATAGGCCTTGAATGTGTTTATTTATAGCTGTTAAAAAAACATTATCTCTTTGTCCATGTATCTACCTACATCTGAAAATGCATTTCCTTTTTGTATTCTTTAATATCTGGTATTATATATTGATTGTATTTTTAGCATTTTAAGTTTCTTAGCTGATGTCTTTGACTTTATTTCAAAATGACTTAAAGGAACATATAAAAGTAGTAAAAATATTCTTTCAGATAATGGTTTCTTAAGTGACTAAAACAAAATGATGAAAACTACTTACTCTCCTACAGTACAGTTGTTCTATTTCCCTTAGCTAAGTAATGTCAATGTGTATTAAGGTTTTGTGTGTTTATTTTTGCCTTTTATGTTAACAAGTAGCTTCTCTACCTCAGTAGCTGAGGAGGGTTTTTCAACAGCTACATCATGTTCTGATCATCATAGACTAATCCCCCCTTATCCACCCACAATTTCACTTTCTGTGGTTTGAGTCACCATGGTCCAAAAATATGAAATGGAAAATTAGAGGTATAAACATTCGTAAGGTTTAAACTGCACCTTGTTCTGAGCAGTGTGATGAAATCTCATGCCATCCTGCTCTGTTCCACCTGGGACGTGAACCATCCCTTTGTCCAGCATCACCAGGCTATAAACACTTCTGCCTGTGAGTCACCTGGCAGCTGCCTTGGTCATCAGATCGAGACATCAGACCAACTGCTGTGGTATTGCAGGGTTGTGTTCAAGTAACCGTTACTTTACTTAAAAGGGCCCCAAAGCCAGTCCCATCATTTCTATTCCAGTATATCATTATAATTGCTTTATTTTATTATTAGTCATTGTTATTAATTTCTTACTGTGCATAATTTATAAATTAAACTTTACCATAGGTGTGTATGTATGAGAAAACATAGCGCATGCAGGGTTTGGTAATATCTGTGGTTTCAGGCAGCTACTGGGGGTCTTGGAACATGTGTCCTCTAGATAAGGGGGAACTTCTGTTATATGACATTTTCAAACTTACAAAGCCAAAAACATTACACTTGTTATATTTCTTTTCTTTTTATGTCTTTCATCTCTTCTTTCATCTTATGTGTATACTATTCTACTTTTACTTGTAGTGAACCAGCTGAGAAGTGCAATGACTTTTAGAAAAAGATGAGATCACTGTGGGACTCCAGGATCTGACCACAGTCCTGGCCTAACAGAGATGTATTTATTTCATAGGGATCAAACCAGGAACATTTGTAACTTTAGCCAGTAATAACTTCCTGAGGCAAAGAACTAAGAGCCCTCCTCTGGAGCTTGCATTAATGGGGTAGATGTGCAGAAGCTTCCAGCTCTCTTTTGCTAATTGCCACCAGGAACAAATTTCTACGCACACAGAGTCCACTTTGACATCTAAAATGGGATGCCCAGGCAATTCCTCTTCAAGGAATATATTCAAAGAAACCCAACACTAATTTGAAAGAATATTTTCACCCCATATTCATTGCCATATTATTTATAATAGCTAAGATCTGGAAGCAGCCAAAGTGCCCATCAATAAATGAGTGGATAAAGGCTATGATGCATTTACAAAATCAAATACTACTCACCTATAAAAAAGAAGGAAATCTTACCTTTTGCAACAACATGGATAGACCTGAACAATACTATGCTAAGTGAAATAAGCCAGTCAGAGAAAGACAAATACCATATGATCTCACTCATATGTGGAACCTAATGAACAAAATAAACTAACAAGCAAATTAAAAATACAATCATAGATAGAGAGAATAGACTGACAGCTATCAGAGGGGAAGGGAGTTGGGGGACTGAGTAAAAAAAGTTAAGAGGTTAAGAAGAAGGAAAAAACAGGCATAGATATGGACAGAAGTATGGTAATTGCCAGAGGAATGGGGGTGGCAGAGGGGAAGGGGGAGACAAATGGTGGTGGAAAGAGACTTGACGTTGGCTGGTGAGTGTACAATGCAGTGTGCGAACAGTGTGTTACAGTTATATGCTGGAAACCAATGTCACTCCAATAAAGTCAACTAAAAAAAGGAAACAAATAAAATGGGGCCCAAGCCACAGGTATTTTGGTAATGACTTAAAATTGAAACTATCTTTAACCTTTTTGAGTGTTTTTTAAATGAAGAAATGCTTTTAAACCTTTATTAAAATTATCATTATATTTAATTCTCAGAAAACTAAACTCTGAAAGCTATAGAAACTGTATGTAAACCATGGGAAGAAAGAACCAAGGTTTTCTTTCATTGGCTTGACAGTTCTCCTTTTTTCTTAGTTCAACTACTGGTTGAAGAATGATCATCTTTTATACAAATGCCTTAAAGATCTCCTCTCTAGGTGATAAGTAAACTTCTTCTAAGAGAAATAGCTAAGCTTATAGAATGCTGCAGTGAAGCAGAAGCTTCCAGGATGATTTGTCAATGGATGGCAGAAAAAAAATTATATTGTTTCTGAGTACTTGATTAATTTTACAAGTGCATTGAAGGAAAGGATAATTCCCAGTCAGGAGGCCTGTACATGATAATACACATCCAATGAGTAAATAAATGTCGTTTCCACCTATACACCATGAGATAAAAAGATGAAACTGTCCACTTTTGGAAAGCCTGAAAAATCTACTTAGCCTTAAACAAAAGCTGGAATGTTTTAGTAAACAGTAAGGAAAAAAACACTTATAAAGGAGACTTTCAAAGGAAAGAATTAAGAGACAAGCGTTGCTGATTTTAACAGAATTTTGCTGTTACCTTCTTGGATGGAGAGGGCCTCCAGTTCAAGGGGCAGCTTTGGAGCTCCGCCTGTCCCAGCAGCACCCTGGATGTCTGGGATGGCATTTCGGCGGCCTGCCCTTGCTGAAGATGAAAAATTGTTGACCACAGCTTCCACGTCAGTCATTTCTGAAGCATCTGTCCTCATAGCAACATCTACAAATAGAATGTGAACATAGAGAAAAGGGTGAGCCTATTCTGAGGCAAATGTTCACACCAGTGGCTGAAAGGCATGGGTTGATCAAATATACAACAGCCTCGAACATCTGATCATTGGTCACATCCTGCATCTATGTCCACTGTGCTGGTGCCAGAGTTTCCAACTGCACATTCGCTCAGTAGAGCAGGAAGTTCTCAGTGTGAGCCAGATTGCTATCAATAACCCCTGAGCCAAAAAGAGCCACTTGGATGTTTTAGGGCACAGTAATCTCTTACCTTTTGTTCTGCTTTTCTATGGAAGGATCAGCCAAAAGGGACTTGGAAGGAAATGAACACTGATTTGTTTGACCATTCTCATACAGACTCTGCCTGACAGGATTTGCTTTGGGTACTTGTTCAGCTTGAAACCAAATCACTATAATTTGTGGGAGCAAACAAAACACATGCTGTTCCTACTCTTTAGAAATAAGAAATTAAACTTTATCTCAAAAGCTTTTCCCCTCAGTGACAGCTGTGTATTTCTATCTGTTCTCTTCTTAGACCTAATTTTCAATACTGCATATTCATGTTGGGGAGAGTAGGACTTGTACAATCTTTTCTTGCTTTCAAGTGGACATGGTAATTACTAGTGCTTTCCTAAGCAATCTTTATCTTCCCAGCATCTGTCTGTCTCTATGAAAAGATTCTCAAGAGATCATTCATGATACAGGGAAGGAAGGAGCAGATATTGCTTATTCTAAAACCCTTTCATATGATGTGTTCTTTTATTAACCTTTAAAAAATTTAAATTGTAGCTGATGTACAATAATATATTAATTTCAGGTGTACAGCCACATGACTAGACATTTATATAACTTAGGATCATCCCGATAAATCTAGTGCCCATCTGACACCATACGTAGCTATTACAATATTACTGACTATATTCCCCATGCTGTACTTTACATCCCCATGAAGATTCTATAACTAAGTACATCTTTGCCTTTTTTACCCATTCCTCCAATCCCCTCCCCTCTGGAAACCATCAAAATGTTTTCTGTATCATATGATGTTTTCTAGTGAATCTTCCCTGCGAAGTCAACACTGAACACTATCTCAAAAGCAGGAGGAGCAGGAACAGGAGGAGCAGGAACAAGCATTTGCTGAGAAGCTGTTAAGTGTTAGGCTCTCAGCTGGGCATTGAGAGCACAGAAGAACGATGTATTTCCTGTTTTTGGGGGACTTGCACTCTCAAAGGGGAGAACAAAGGTATATATGCAAAGACACATAACATCATAACACAGAGTGTGCTGAGTGGCAGCCAAAGGATGGAGAAAATAACCATTTGTGGCACTCGAGGGCAGAAATATGTGAACATTGGCCTACAGAAAGCAAATCAAACTTTTCTTTGTAGTTGGAAGAGAGCCCTTTCCAATCAATTAACTTCAATTCAGGAAATTCTAATAATAAAGGGAAATAGTCACAAAATATGGTGCAATTGTTATGAAAAATGCAACTCTTTTGGTCTATAGCACTCAAAACACGCACATTGAGCTTAGTGTTGGCCTGAAGAATCCAGGAGTAATCCAGACTATTCTCCTGATAGTTTTATCTTTTATATATATATATATTTATTTATTTTTAGAGACAGTAAGGGAGGGAGGAAGAGAGAGAGAGAGACATCAATGTGTGCTTGCCTCTTATGTGGCCTCCACTGGGGACCTGGCCTGCAACCCAGGCATGTGCCTTGACTGGGAATCGAACCTGCATTGCTTTGGTTCACAGCCCGTGCTCAATTCACTGAGCTACACCAGCCAGGGCTGATAGTTTTATTTTTTTAGGAATTAAGGAAAGTTTGAGGACAATGCTAGATTTTTCAGACACAATTTTGGAATCAGTTCGACTTCTGTTTAATATTTGCCAACTGCCTGGCATTGACAATACAGGGTCATGTACAGAGCACTGGACTATCAGTCAAAAAGAACATTACAGGCTTACAAGGTGATACTGGTTAATCCCTTTAATTTCTCTAAATTGTGGTTCCTCCCCTATACAGTGAGTATAAAAAGATGTCCTGATTGATTCACAGGATTCTTGTGAAAAACTAATGAAATAAAGGATATAGAAATTCTGTGTAACTATAAAACCATATGGCTGATTATTGGCCTCGTTGTCCATGTCTCACTAAGTTTTATTTACTCTACCACTCTCCTAGCATCCTCTTGAATAAGAAACATCTTCCTACTGGAAGACCTAAGTTTTCTAAGAGGGAAATGAGTTTTCTAAGGGGAAACCTATGACGCAGTGAGGAATAATCTTCACTCTGTGGATTTGGAAACTGGCGCTCAGGGAGGTTAAGTGACTCATTTAAAGCCGCACAGCTGCTAATCTGGTATTCGGGATATAAATTCAATTGCCATTTACTCTGAAAGCAAGATGACATGGATTACCACAGAATTAACTTTCTAAATCTCTGAGATATGTATAAATAGCCACACAATAGCAAGTTTAGATTCTGCCCTACATTGCTTTTTTTAAATATATAAATAAATAAATGTTGTTATCTTGTGAGCACCCCTGTGATACATGGCTTTCAATTAGAGATCTCTTCTCCACTTGGGAGCAGTACCTGACACCAGTTTGGAAACAGACCTTATTTGCAGGCCTCCACTCTGTCCTCTGCCAGTTCACAGCACATCCGAAGCCATGGCAACGATCCCATGTTAATTTCTGTGAAACATCTTCCTGTGAAACTACAACTCACTATGCTAAGCCTGAAGGAGCAGTTCCATGAATAACCTTGATTATTACTGGCCAGATACTCCAAAATCTTAAAATTGAAGATAAAAGCAGATATAAAAAATTAAGATAAATAATCATATGCCATATAATTTATGTTAAATAAATGGGTAAACTGTTTTTTGGTTTTTCTTTTAGCAAAATGGGATAAGTTGAAGGTGTATCAAGTTAGCATTTGTGCATTGAAAGAAATCTTCCAAAAGGTGGCCTGTGGAGCAGGCTATCAACACGGAAGGAGAGATTCTGGGGTCCAAGTTCATTTCAAGGTTTCTTTGCTGCTGGCTGCCATTTTGGAAGTTTTGCCTTTACCTTTATTATTTTTCTAAATTGGTTCTTTTATGGATTGGTGTTGGGGAACAAGCTCATCACAGAACTAAAAGTTTGCCAAAGTCAGCTCATTAACTCTCCTTGTAAGATAAAAAATTAAACGATATGTGGGGAGGTCAAGCAATGGGCTGCTTTTCTCTGGAGGTTCACTTGGTCATTTCCCAGCTGCCACTCGGCATGACCTCCCCTTCAGAGCCCAGCACTGATGCAGAGGGACCAGGACATCAGGCTCCACCACAAGATGAACAACTCACCCAGCCCAGTCCCTTGGGACTGTGGGGCGAGGAAGCTTGCTACAGTGAAAAGTCGTCTGATCTCCCCAACAGAATGTATCTGTGACTTAGAGGTCATTGGCAGGAGTACATGAACCCACTGGGTGATTCTTAACTGGGTTCATTTAATTCCCTGGCAAGGAGGATTATTGCAGCATTGACAATATTTTGAAAGCCCATAAAGGAGAAAATGGTTAAGAAAGCTGCATGTTAATATTATGGAATATTATACAGCTGTTGTAAAGAATGTGTTAAATCCAATCAGATCTACCTTTGGAGATGTATCCACAATAGACTTTGAAATAAAACAAGTTTAAAAAGTAATATGTACAGTGTGTGCATGTTGGAAGCAAATAATGGATATAATGTGATTTCAACGTTGTAAAAAGAATAAAATCCTAGTTGGAGATGTGAGAACAAGGAGAATATTAACCATTTTTCAGTACCTTCTTAAATATTTTAACTTGTAATAATGTACATGTTACTTTTGTAATTTAAAAAAATTAAAACATAGTCACCTGGCAAAATTATGAATACACAGATATTCTAGCATAGAAGGGCTCTAAAAATAACATTTTGGTAATTTAACCAAAACTAACATCCCTCTAACTAAAAGCTTCTCTGTCTTCCAAATAGTTATCTTACTTGTCTGTTATTCTCCTATGCAGCAATGATTGCCTATGTTTGATGTATATGAACATTGCTCTCTCCAAATGCTTTGTGTCACTTAAAAAGTGTCTAGCTTATAGGAAGATGAGGAAACACTACTTAAAAAAAAAAGAGAAATTAACTTGCAGGTTCTTTTAATGTCCTGAGCTTAAAAAGCTAAGTTTATGTTTGCTAACCAAGACAGCTGACTCACTAGGAATTCCCTTTTTCTTCTACGGAATTAGCAGAGAAATTTGGATGAGTTCTGCTTCGTCAACTGTGGCTGCCTACAAGAGCTGAAACCATTTGGACATTTGGAGATTCCTCAGAAGTCCTTGCATGCCCACAGCAAGGTAATGTGGTTAAGATTGCCTGCGACAAACTCCTGTCTCTATTTCAGACACACAAATTTCAGGATGCCTTAACAAAACACCATTACAGAGGCATATACACACATATTGTATAATCCAGCATCTTTGCAGTCTCTGAAGCAAGGGCAGCACCACTGAAGAGGACAAAGATGTGCTAAGTGGAGCACTGGAGGAATATATACATTTTAAAAAGATCACTAGTCAACTCCCAGAGGGCTCAAAAGAGCCTGTAATGAAAAACGTATGTTATAAAAGCACACTTTTAAACAAATAGGTTTTGCAAACTATTTTCTTCTCAACTGAGACAGTCCATACTTTTAGCTCACACTCATTCTTTTCTCAAACATTTTTTAAAAAATGATTTTATTTATTTATTTTTAGAAAGAGGGGAAGGGAGGGAGAAAGAAAGGGAGAAAAACATCGATGTGTGGTCGCCTGTCAGGGCCCTGCAACCAAGACATGTGCCCTGACTAGGAACGAGCCGGTTACACTTTGGTTCACAGGCCAGTGTTCAATCCTCTGAGCCACACCAGCCAGGACTGTTTTCTGAAGCTGCTTTACTTGCATCCAAACCTGCAAGGAGGTGGATACCTCTTTTCTACTCTCTGGATCCATAGCACTTGCCCCATCTCCCACAATGAAACTACTACTTATTCTGCATGTGAGACTTAAAATAAACTTCTTGCCCTCTAAAGTAGTTCTTTTGGGGGTATGAGTCAGGCTATCTGAAAAAACGCTTAAAATAACAAAGAAGGAAGCACATGCATTTTGGAAAGTCAGTGTTCTTCCTGGCCAAAAGACAGAGAGAAAAAGATACCGATACACATTGGTTTTAGCTGATAACTGTCTCTCCAGCTTTTAACACCTTAATACCTTATGCCAGAGTTCTTTAGCCCTCTGCCTACGAATCATTCTTTTGTATGACTGTTTGGAACATACAAACCTCTTCCAAACAAAGAACTATAACAATTCCTCTTAATATGGACCAACAGAAAGCTATTTTGTCCAGTCAACATTTATTGAGCTCTTACTGAATTATTAAGTACCAGGCATTTTACTAGGCCCACAAGATATGAAGAGGGACACCCAGTCTGGTGAGATCAAACACATTCTGATCTTTTCAGCGACATTTCCTGAACTCAACTCCTGTTCTTTGCAAATAAAGTAAAATTATTCACTCCAAAATGTGAATCTTTTAACATATCTTTTATTCACTTAAGTATCAAGACCATTCTAGGCTAAATAGGGGTTACATGGAATGTGTGTACATGTATAAAAATTATGTTTTTAACTTAGAGACCTTCCTCTTCTTCGAAATTCCTCTGTATATGGCATTGTTGTGGTTCAAGTCTATGCCAAAGGAAAGTCTACCTTTCGTCTGTTGACACATATACTTTTCTTCATGCTTAGGTTCTTGCCTGGTAATGACTTACACAGGCTCTTCAACATATCATGGGGGACCTATGGAGGCAATTTTTATCACAGAAAAATGTTGATACCTTAAACCTGTAAAGTTCAAAATGAAAACCCAGTTCATTTTCCTATAATCTTCCAGGTAAAGTAATGAACAAATCCGAATATCTACCTTCCCAACACAATGACACCGCTTATAGTAAGATAGCATCACTCAGAATAATACTATGGACCGATATGATATAGACAAAAAAGGTTAACTGCATTAGTCCATGGAATCCCCTTGAATGTGGGGGGCATGTTTAACTGGTCATCCTACTCTCCTTAGTTTCCTGCTAGAAAAACATCTTTAATACATTAAGGACTGTTGGCATTTAGGTTGACAGAGAGCTTCTCTTGACCCCTTGCAACTTCCCCAAAGGACCATAAAACTTTGCCCATTATTGCAGGAATTGAAATTTGAAATGACCTTACAGTGCAACCTCTCTGAACCTAATACTTAGGTAATGTTTGGCAATTTGACACCAACTCTGTGCAAAACACTGTGCTACTGTCTGTGGAATTAGCCACAATAAGAAAGGACTTCCCCTGCCTCAGCTGAGTACTGGGAAGACTGTGGGCCAGGCAGCTACTCACAGGCACAGAGGGGGCTGGTTAATTGCAGGAGAAAATGGGCAGGGCTGCCCAGGGAACATAGCATTAGAGGGGGGTTCCAGAGAAGGAGTAAGCAAATTCCAGGGAGAGACTGCTCTCAGACCATCCGTGTCTCATCTTTGCACTCTTCCAACGATTTTGGACACAGTGTTCCTAAATTTCAAAAGGAGCACAAAGACTCTCCAAGCTCACAAAAGCCCAAGGGCTGCTTTTGTACTAGTGAGACAATGATACACTTTTGAGGTTCATGTGATGTTCTTGCACCCCTCCCATCTTATAATGAACACAGCCTGTGTGTGCAGGGGGCTTTAAACGCAAGACCTGAGAAGTCAGTTCCTTTTTTAATGAGACTGTGGTTTTAAAGTGACATCAGTAGGAAGGAGAAAAGGAGAAGTTAACTCTGACCAAAGTGGTCACCCTAGAAGTGGCTCTTCCTGGTACATGGCCTTTGTATTCATATATAATATAATGTCATAATAATACTATATTTCAAATATAACATATTTTACAGTAAACTGTTTTGAATTAAAAACTATATGTTATAACACCATACATAGTTATTACAATGTATGGTGTTAGAGGGATACTAGACTTATTGGGGTGACCACTTTGAGTTAAATAAATGTCTAGTCACTATTTGTACACCTGGAATTAATATAATATTGTATGTCAACTGTAATGGAAAAACAATAATTGTTAAAAGGCTGTATGTTCCTTTTGATCACCCATCTCTTTGTACTAGGCAGGCTTCACGTTCTTTGCAAAGCCTCCTTATGTAAATTAGACTTGCGTATGTTCAGAAGAAAAGTTTTCAAGTGAAGAGTTCAAAGGAAAGCTTTGAGCAATGACATTACTAAACTGCATTCATACCCCCTTTGGGATGACGGCCCTTAAATTAGTCCTCATGTGTGTTAAACTGTCTATATAGAGCACCAGAAAGTTTGGTTGACTAAAAATGATCATTCCTGAATTGTATCATCATTGCCTGCATTTGTGACTTACAGTAAGATTTCTCTGGTAATTAAATTCCCACAGTTAATAAAAGTAAGATTAATATTACATATTTTACTTACCTTGGAACCAAACAAACCAAGAGACACATAAATGTACTTGGGTAACAATCACATCGATAAAATTTGTTTAGAAATCACTGATATTAATTTATAGGCACTATAATAGATTATTATTATAAACATCAATTATCTTGTTAGATTCTAGTGTTGATGTGGCTTAAAAGCTTCTTATACGAATTATAAAGACAAAAAGAGATTAACATTGATACATTACCAGAAACTTGGTGTTCAGGAAAAAAAGAGAAAGCATTAAAAAAATCCTTTACAATCCCCCCACCACACACACACACACACACACACACACACACACACTCGTGCTCACTCACACACAAATACCATAATGGCTACTTTTGTGCAACATCTGTTCCAGATAAGCCACTTGTCCTGGAAGTCCACATCTTCCTGAACACTCAACATTTCTCCCTAACGGTGAACCTTTCATATACTTTGAGAAAAAAAAAGTGTTTAAGTCTTTCTTTAGTAGTTAAAATGGGATTAAAATTCTCAATTTCTTCATGATGCCTGAAAAACAATTCTTAGTCATGGAATTTGTGAGAAAACTCTGCTTTCTCAGTGAGGCTCACGCTGACTGCCCCATTAAAAAAGTGTCTCCTCCTGTAGCTCCTGATCCCTTTGACCGTGCTCTACTTTCCCCTAGGACTTAGCAGCTTTAACACATATGACTTATTTTGACTGCACTTGCTGTCTACTGTCTGTCTCCTTCCACTAGACTGTAAGCTCCACAAAAGCAGAGGCTTCAGTAAGCCATTAATTGGGGCAATTAAGAGAGACTTCACAGAAGCTGTAGTACACGTATTAGACCTTAATATTTAGAGGGAATTTATACAGGTAAGAAAGAAAGTGAAAAGGTTTACCAAGCCAGAAGAATAACTTAGGGTAAACCATTAAATTTGGAGTGTAAAAGTGAGCCCCCCCAAAAGGAAAAGGAAACACCTGCTTGTAATAGTGTTATGTCACGTAGAGTTGGGAAAGTAAGTTGGACCATAGTCATAACTAGAATCCAAGTTGCAAAGAAAATGAATACTGTTAAAAATGAGATTGTACTTCTTCCTGTGAGCATTGAGGAGCCATAAAAATTTTCAAGTCGTATAACAAAGGTGTATAAAGATGCATTGTCTGAAAAGAGAACTGATGTGAAGGATAATCATTAAAAGGGTATTAAAAAGGGAAATTTTGTAAGAAAATCCACCATGATAACAGTGATAAGCAGATTACAAAATTTATATGTCAATGCAACACACCAAGAATAGCTTCTGACTTAAAAAAGAGGGGAAAAAGGAAGACTTACACTATGAGATGTAAAGATTCCTTATCAAGTTTTGAGGACTTACACTTTCAAATATAAAGATTCATTATAGAGTATTAGTTATTAACATAGCATGGTATTCTTCTAGGATAGATGAGTAGAAAAGTGAAATAAAATAGAGGCCCTGGAAATAGACACATATGCCATGATTTGTGACAAAGTGTGAAACCACTGATGTGATCACTGAACTATTGCTAGTGATCTTAGAAAATCCACAGAGAGGAAACAGCAGAAAATGATATCGATGGGAAGATTGTCTGTCATGGAAAAAATATGGGAAGTATATTTATGACAAAATTCTAAGATTATTAAGTAAATAGCTTCAAGTTACAGTATCTTCCCTTGAATTTTCTATTTAAATATTTCCATACAGAAAAGTTGAAAGAATGATGTATAACTTTCACTTGACTTCAATAATTGTTAAGATTGTGAATTAATTTCTTTCTATAAACACATACACACATACAATTTTGTTCCAACATTTGAAAGAAAGCTGTTGATAACATGACACTTCACATCCAAATATTTTAGCATGTATCTTTTAAGAATTATATTCTTCTATATATCCATATTACCATGATATTTCCACAGCATTCTTTTTGGCATGCTGCAATTCAGAGATAAAAGGAACCCTTTTCTCTTAGAAATTCTTTTGGGAGAATTACGATTTTTCTATGTTTGAAAAGTTTTATTTTATCCTTATTTTTGCAAGGTGTATTTCTCTAGGTTTATGTTACCTTCTAAAACCATGTCACAATATCATCCAACTTTATTCCAGTTTTGTTAAGAAACTTGCTGATTGTGATGGTTAATTTTCTGTGTCAACTTGCCTGAGCTACAGGGTGCCTAGGTACTGTTTGAATATTGTTTGGGGTGTGGCACTGAGAGTGTCTATGGATGAGATTAACATTTGAATCAACAGACAGAGTAAAGTAGATTGCCCTAGCAAATGTGGATGGGCATCATCCAGTCCACTGAAGGCCTAAATAGAATAAAAAACTGATTAACAGAGAATTTGCTCTCGCTGCCTGTCTTAGAACTGGTCTTCCAGTGCCTTCAGACTCAGACTGTATTTCCAGCTCTGTCACTTCTCAGGCCTCCAGACTCGGAACAGAATTACATTACTGACGCTCCTGAGTGTCCAGTTTGCTGGCTGAAGATCTTGGGACTTCTTAGCCTCCATAATAACTTGAGCTAATCCTTATAATAGATAAATGTACATCCTATTTGTTTTGTTTCTCTGGAAAGCCCTGAATAACACTCTGAGATATAATTGTCATTTTTTGTGGTTTATATAGTCTTTTTTTCTGCTATATTTTGAGGATTTTACAAGGTGCCTAGATACCTTTTTTTCTTCTTAGTATCTATTAGAATACCTAAATTTGAGATTTTCATCAATGCTAAAAAAGTCTCAGGTGTTATTTCTTTGACTATTACTTTCCATTCCTTTTCTGTTATTTCACAGGAAATTTCCATTAGACATATGAGATTAATAGTCTCATTCTATTGACCAAGTCTCTCGATCTTTCTTTCATATTTTCCATCTCTTCTTTCTCTGTACTGCACTGTGCACAATGTCTTCAGACCTATCTTTCTGTTCACTAGTTCTCTCTTCATTGGTGTCTAATCTGCTTCACTAGGTATACACCAATTTTTCATTTCTGATTACATTTTTCATTTCTAGACAATCTGGCTCTTTTTCAAGTCTGCCTCATTGTAGTATAGTATCATATTCTTTAGTCATACATAATTAAAATACCCTCATTTATTCTTTTCAAATACGGTAAGCCCATGTTTTTAAATTTCATTTAATTCACACATCTAAATTCTTTATAGTCTGATTCTATTATTGTTTTGGTAAAATCTCTCTCACTGTGGCTTATTTCCTTGCATGTTTTATGATTTTGGGTTCTGAGCTTATGTTTTTCTAAAAACTTCTTTGAAGTTACCTGAGATATGAATTAAAGTGTTTTCCTCTACATAAGCATCTGGGGTCATTACCAAATAGCTTTAAGTTCTCAACATGGAATTTTTCAGACTGCACAGTTTCAAGCATTTGAGGTTCTACTTCTGGTAATAAATGATGAGTAGTGCTTTTTCCCTCTTTTCTACCCAAGGCAAGGCTAAAACTGACAAATACCCTTGCTGTCTTTCTTTGAAAGTTCGGATTTTGCCATGTGACCCTTTGGCTGAAATGTCACTCTTCAGCAGTCTAAGTCTTATTCTGGGAACCCAGTCTGATTCCCTACCTTGAGTGGGTCCTAAGTTTCCTCCCTCATCCCCAACACAAGGTTCTTTAAAACAGAAGTTCTGAGGTATTAGGGAACTCAGGGAGCCTCTGAGTATAGCACTCACCTGCTTCTAGATTTGTATCTCTTGTTTTTTGGGTTTACAAAGTATTCTCATAGTTATTTGCCAATACAAACATTCATTTAAAAAGAGTTTTGTCCCTGGCTGGTGTAGTTCTGTGGATTGAGAATGGGCTGCAAACCAAAGCATCACAGGTTCAATTCCCAGTCAGGGCACATGCCTGGGTTGCAGGCCATGGCCCCCAGCAACCACACACTGATGTTTCTCTCTCTCTCTCTCTCTCCTTCCCTTCTCTCTCTAAAAATAAATAAATAAAAAATCTTAAATTAAAAAAATCAAGATCTTTAAAAAAAAGTAAAGAGTTTTGAAAATATGTTATCCCACATTTTAGTGTGTTGTATACTAGGGCTTTTTAAAAGACATTGTCTTTCATAGTGCCAGAAAAGAAAGTTCTAGGTAAATTTCTATAATTTCATATCCAAGTAATATCAAGATACCCATTTTGTGCAGTGACAAAAAACAATGTGCTATAATGTAACTGCATTAATTGTTAACAGAACTTACTTTAACTCACAGAGCTCCATTTTTCCTTCACAGCAAAAAACAAGTCTCATGCTTCAAAGTAAAATCATTCACTTCCACATTAATCCACAGGATTTATTCCTCCTTATTTGTGGAGTAAGGCCTAAAATTAAGGTTTAATATTACATGCTGCCCTGACAGCTAGTAAAATTGAGAGTGCTCCAAATGTTGCCTCTCCAGTCTGCTCCCATAGATAAGGTACTCTAGCCAAATAATACCCTTTTTATCAAAGGGATCAGGTACAATTCCTCCTTATTCCTGAGTGGTGCTTTTCAGTTCCTTGCCAGCCTGTGTAATTACTCAAACAAGCCGATTACATCCTCTTGTTGGAATCAGGAGGCACCATACCCTCTTGTTACTACAGTTTGCTTCCTATAACCCTTGGTTATTTACTCTGTTCCTGAGTACAATCCCCATGTAGCCCTGTATGACCTATGGTGTCCTGTCTGGGTTGTGAATGTATGTGGCTAGTAAACTACTGTCTCTCTCATCTGTTCAATGTCAGGTGTTGTGTGTTTAGCCAACTCCACAACCCCAGGGCAGGACTCTCTTCCTCGGCAATAGAGTGAATAAGAGCCAATAAAATCTATTTGTGTCACAAACCACATGACATGCCCAGCCATGATCAATGTTAATTAGCTGCTCTTGGTGAACTGGTTTTGTGATATGGTGAATGCTGCCTGAAATGGTACCATTAACGCTACCAGGTTAGATCTATGTCCTGTGTGGCATTCTGTTGCCTTTGCCAGCCATTCTCATCTCTTTCTATCCTAAAACCCTCTTGCTCCCAAGACAAGATTGGTTGTTATTTGATATTCCTTGGCAATCCCTGGTGCTGTCAGGTTTAGCCTGTGTTTGGCAGGTAGTCTCTGAGACTCCTACTTGTGAAGGCAGTGAAAACACAACACCTTAACCAGTCAAGCTTCAGTCCTGCTTACCAAGGTTTAGGCTAAGCCATTGCATCTAGCCTGATGACCATCACTGTCTGCTTTGGGAAGCTATAAAGACATTGTTCGTGATTGTGCACCTGCATAACAGGCCCAAAGACAGTCCTTTGTGAGGCTAATGCAAAGGAAGGAGACAACCACCCCATAGAGAATTAAGCATGACAATCCTCATGCTGTTTTTCACACAATGGTAGTGACCTTGCTGATCTCCTGTGCTGCTGCTTCCCTTGCTGCTGTTGCTTGCGCTCTCCTGACCCCCATCCATGGTGGCCTGTGGCCCACGGGCTGATAAAAACAAAAAGGGTAGGGGGAGGAAGGAGCAGTGGGTACTTAACTACTCTCCTAGTGCAAAATCCACAGCCAATGCACCTAAGCTTTTTTACTTAACCCTTACCGTAAATGTCAGAGATAAAAGGTAGGGGAAATTATCTCCATAATTCAAATGAGATGACAAATTAAGTTTTCTAGATATTATGAAGTTTCTCTAAATTAGGATTTAAGCCCTGTTATATGTGATTTGAAGACATGGGATATGAATGATTTCATTACATTGCCTCCCTTCTAGAATCATAGACACTAATAGGTTCAGAAGAGATTAAAGTAGCATAGAAATACCTAGGTATAAACTTCAGGGGACCCAGAAGCCATGTAAAACCCACCCACTATGCCATCTACCATATGCATGAGTCACTCCTGCAAGGACACTTCTTTCATTGGTCTACAAGTTCTCCTTGGTGTTAAACCAAACTCAAAACACTTCTCAATCATTTATCTATTATGAAAACTTTAATTCAACTCTGAATCTTAAAAATTGAAATAATATACACAACTTTGAATAGAAATTACTTTTTGTTTTCTTTATAATTCTCATTAACTATCATACAATATACATAGACAGTATAACTACTAATCTATGATCACACACATTCAGATGTCCTAAAATTCTCTCCCAAAGTAACACAGAAACAAAGTCCTTTTGCTGGTGGTATAATTTCATCTACAATTTAATTATTGTTATTATTAGTCATGTTAGTTTTAGTTTTCAACTAATCTGCAGTGACACAGCAATTAGCATTGAATATAGTTAGGACATTAACTTTTGTTTAAAGATTCTAAGTTTTTTGATTTAATTTTAGACTTTATTTATTGCTGCATTTTATCTTTGCAGTATTTTGTTAAAATATGAAAATAAATTTGCATTTAATAGAATGTCATTTTCAGATAACAAAGGAGAGAATGCCCCAAAGAATGTAGCAAAGGAAACCCAATATTACATCCCCTGGAGGTAACTGACTATTGACTCCACTACATTCATACCTTTTAGTCATTTTAATACAGTAAGAAAAATAAGTGTGCATTTTACTGTAAAATTTTGAACTTTCCCCTTGAAAGCTGGAATTGTGATTTGGTGACCTTCTCCAAGTTGCCCTAGCTATGTACATCTTGGCCCAAATGTCCTTTTAGCTCAGGAGCTGCTAAATGATCAGGCACTCAGCTTCATCCATCTGTTCTAACAGTGACCTCTCTCAAATTTTTTTAAAATAAGCTTTGGATATTTTCTTTTTATAGCTTTGCCAACTATAATCATGTTACATCCTGACACCAGGCAGTGTAAATTAATTCCTCTTCCGTCTTATGAGCCATGCTACAGAGAAGAACTAGATTTTTCACCTTAACCCTTAATTAAAATGAAGAAAGGAGAAGACAAAAAAGTGAGGTCTCTGGAAAAGTTTAACTCTATGTCATCCTGGAGACTAACAGAGTGATTTTAAAGCAAATTAGCTCTTCTTATGATTTAAAAAAATCTTAATGTCCCAGTTAGCTGTGGGCGGCTGGTCTCTGCATTGCTGTCTTGGCAAGGAGCATGGAGTTTTGCAGCCTTTTTAACCTGTGATTTTTTTCTCACCAGTGGCAGTAGGGCTCTTTCAGGGGATTGCTGCAAGAAAAGCATTTCATGCACCCACGCATGGAAGCTTGTGGTGGGGCAAGTGTTATTCTGGTCAAAATAGAAGGCTGCCCCTGTGTCCCACCTCTATCTGTTCTGCCATAGAAAAACTCCAACAGTGTCTTTAGCAAGGCCAAAACAAAGGCCAGTGTCCAGAGTTCCTGATTCACTGTTCTGGCATTAGCAGTCTCAGCCCCCATCCAGGTAGTTTAGTGCTACTCCCAGCAGCTGCCTAGGCTCTCACCTGGAGCCTGTGTTTGGAGTCCATTCAGCCATTGGCCAGTAGACCCATATAGTTACTATGGAGAGAATGCGAGAACAGGGTGAGCATGGGTCATTGAGCCTGGGGAGGCCAGGAGCTTTTATAAAATAGCCAGTTAACTTCCCAAGTGTTCTCAGGCTTCTGGTGGATCTGCCTTCCAGATGGAAGGCAACCATTCAATTGTTTTCCCATAGATTGACAGGCCTCGATGGTTGGCATTTGGCTCCCATTGCACATGTGCTTATTGTTTTATTCCTTCCCCTACTGACCTTTGGGGGACTGGTGGTTCCCTGAGGAGCATGTGAAACTGTAACCTCCTGGTGGAATAAGCAGGCTTATGTTTACTGTTGTTTATGCTCAACAATGCCTGATTCCCTATGCTTTCTTCCTATATTAATAGCTAGCTAATGATCAGTGGTAACAATATGACATGATTTATGACATTTTAGTCAATTAATGACATCAAAGTGGGAAAGAAGTGAGTCTATTCTTCCACTCCCATACTCCTCATTGATGATTAGATTAGGAAAGGGTGCATCCATTCTGCTGGTGCACATGCCCAGAGAGAGTGTAGGGGGGCTGGCTTTCCTCCATTAGTTTAAACCAAAATGAGCAGAGGGAAGGAAAGTGTGAAGAAATGGGAAAAAATCTTAATGGGGGAGAGAAATAGAGAAAGAGTGAACAAGTGTGGATAAAAAGACTACAATCCTATTCCAGATCAACTAAAGTAGTATTTCCTAAACTTGTCTGCTGGAACATCTATTAACAATAGAGACTTCTAGCGCCTTACCTACAGCCTTCTATTCAGTGTGTGTGACTCCGTATATACTGCAAGTCCTGTAGGAGATTCTTGTTTTCACACAAACTTGACAACAACTGAACTGGAATGAAGGTTAGGTAAGATTCCCCTCCATCTTTCTCTAACAACATACTGAAAAAAAAAATAAAACCATAAATTATTTTGCTTCAGGGTCTAACAGTCTATATGGTCCAAAAGAGTAAACTATTTGCTTATCATTTTAGTGAAGTATACCAATGCATACACACAGCCTTGGAGACCTACTCATCCAGTTTCCAACCTTATTAAAAATTGCCTTGTAGTAAATTAAACATTAAATGAATCACAAAACTAACTGTGTCCAGACCTGTTCTATCAGGATATTATATACTGATGGCCTCGGTTATATCAGTCATCCCCTGGACTCTTTCACCTTTACTCTGATAACCAACCCTGAAGGTCACCACTAAATGAGGTTAATATGTTGTCCGCTAAACATTCTATGTGGGTGATTTGTTTTACCCCGCAGAAGAGAGGCAAGAACAAATAATTTCTAAGTGTAGATAGTAAACAGCAGGTATTCAATGAGGACTTTCTGAATACATTTCATATCAATCTGACTGTGCAACCCACATCATTTAAAGATCCTGTGTGTGTGGATAGTAAGTTTATGCTACTGAACTTGAAAAAAAAAGAGCTGTTATTTTAAGTGAATACTGTGGGTTGGCAGTATATCTGAACAAGAAAAGACTTTTCTAGTCGTCCTGCCACTGTTACCCATGTCACATCAGATTTTTCACTGTTATCCTTTGACATTTGATTAATGATGCTGAAGAATGTTAGTTGAAAAAATTCCCCATAATTCACCATAATTTAAAAAACTGAAGAAAAGACTAGAAAGCTGATTCCATTTGTAATAATAAAACATTACTATAATTACAGACATTTTCAAAGCTCCTCAGTAGCAGGTGTAGATGAGGCGCAAAGGAAGCATGATGCAATGAAAACAGCAGAAGGAATTGCTCACCAAAGCTTTTTAACCCTGGCAAGTGGGCCTGAGAAGCCATAACATCCTAGATGATATTGACAAAATCTCTCTGGGTATCTCAAAGATATCTCAAAAAAGTTAACTGAGAAAAAGGCATAATTAAAAAGCTCACGTGGTTAATTAATATTTGGGGGGTATCATTTTCAGATAGTTGTTCATCTGAAAAAAATCAGAAGAAATTTTTTGAAACGCAAAGTGAAACAGTTATCTGTCATAGGACATATACTGAGAATGAGTATACAAAGGCAGTGAAGTAAGGATAGACAGCACTGTGACACCACTGCAGAGCACACTTCAGCACAATCCCACTACAGCAATGCGCTCAGCCTCTGGTGAATGGCAGACCGCCAGACCAATTCCTTCGCACCCTTCCCCATCTTCCTTCATCAATCTCCTCTTGTTCCTCTCTCCAGCTCCACCCTGTCCCCTTCCACAGACCTCCCCATGACCTCTTTCTCTTCATCCCAGCCTGACTAGTTCTTGGAAAATACAAGGGCAGGCAAAAATAGGTTAATAATAATAATAACAAATAATACAAAATAAACTGTTTTGCATACTCACAACTGTAAGCCTACTTTTACCCACCCCTGAATTACTTCATTCACAGGACTATGTTTTATATGTGGTCCCCTGCAGGGAAAACTCCAGGCAAAGTCTTACACCAAAGAAAAAAATCATTACTAGTGGGGTGGCATTTCCACAAATTAATGGAAAAGGAATTTTCCACAAATTAACGTTATTTGGGAAAGATGAGAAATTTTCCTGAATTATCAGCATTTTATCCTTTGCCCATTTTTAAGGTTGGTGGGGGTGTTGGAGTCAAACAGGCATTCCAAGCACCACCAAATACATAACATTGAGCAGATCTCCTAAAGTCTTTGAGCCTCAGTTTCCCTAGTTCCTGTCATATAATGTTCTCTCAATACCTAAAATATCCCTTTTTTTCCATTTGCAGTGTGGGCAGGGGAACTTAGATTTTTTATAGTGTTCTTTCTAGTAATTAAGTAGCCTCTGGCTGTCTCTTCTTTCACCTCCCTTGCTATACACAAATCTACTTAAATAAAACTCACCTAAATTTCCCAATCATTCATCAAAAATAGGAACTAAAGAGGAAAGTAGTGATTCAAGCATATTCTCATTCATTTATAAGTATTTAAAAGCCAATTTATTTCACTTTTAAGACTTATGGACTAGGTGTATTCATTACAATAACCTCAAAACTTGGAATTTCCTTAGCTAGATGGATAAAAATTACTAAAAAAAAAAAAAAAGAAAAATCTTACCTGCATTAAAAAGCATGAGCTCAAAGAAAAATCTAACCAATGTGTATATGATAGATAGCTCTTGTTTCATTTGAATGAAGAGTGTTCTCATTCAAGTTACTTTGTTACCAGGCAACTGTCCCTAGGTCTTTCAGTCTTGAAGGAGTTGACTCTTAAATCCCAAGTTACACACTCCACCTTAGAGTACTTGCATTTGGGAATCTACAGGGCAATGACAATAATCCTACATGACAGAGTCCCGAGAGGTGAGCATTTTGGCATTTTCAGAAGCCTCTATTATGGGTGTGGAAATAATAAAAAATGATACAAATATTCATTTTTTTCATTTTTTGTTTTTGTTTTTACCTATTTGTGTGTGTGTGTGTGTGTTGCTCTACTCAGCAAATCCTCAGTCAGGCATGGAGAGAAAGCAGAGATGCCTACCTCCTGTTAATTTGAGTTGCCACTCTATTTTAAAGTTTTATAGCCAAGATTACAATTCAAAATGTGTTGGAAAATTGTGAATCAGAAGGCTTTCTGCAGTCTAGAACACTATATTTCTTTGATGTATTTTTAAAATGATTTCATTTATTTATATTTAGAGAGAGGGGAAAGGAAGGAGAAAGAAAGGGAGAGAAACATCAATGGTGTGGTTGCCTCTTGTGCGTCCCCTGCTGGGGACATGGCCCACAACCCAGGCATGTGCCAAGACTGGGAATTGAACCAACAACCCTTTGGTTCACAGGCCTGTGCTCAATGCACTAAGCCATACCAGTCAGAGCTCTTTGATGTACTTTTAATTTAAAATAATCTAGTCCAGTCATAGCAAAATATTTCCACTGAATATTTTTTAAGTATTTATTCTACTGAGGCCACATAGAGTGGTCACTTTACTGCTGTGTTTATGCATGAGGTAAACTCTTTTGAACCTAAGAATCTTCTCTTTTTTAAAATTCTTCCTATAACTTGCCTGCAGATTCATCTGGGAAGCACCTATTGGGTCATTACCATCTCTATTTCTCATATACATAGTAGTAATTACAACTATGAATAGAATTTTAAATCTTTTTAAAACTGCAAATTTAAATATTTTCTGCACTATGGCATAATCTCTCTGGTTTGTTTTAGAGGTAATTTCCATCTTTTAAATTAAGAATATAGTGATGGAAACATATGATTCAGCCTAATTCTATCACCATGTATCACTAGGGGCAACTATCACTTTGGTGACTAACTTTTCAAAACACATTTTTTTTTATAACACATTTTTAATGACCTGTGAGGTTCAGTAGCTGGGCGAAGGTTGTGTATTTTCTGAATTTAAAAATATGTAAAATTTATTTATTTTTTATTGAATTTATTGGGGTGACATTGTTTAATAAAATTATATAGGTTTTAGGTGTACAGTTCTATGATACATCATCTGTAGATTTTATTGTGTGTTCACCACCCCAAGTCAAGTCTTCTTCCATCACCATTTATCACCACTTTACTATGTGTTGTGACAGCACAGATGGACTAGAGAGTATTATGCTAAGTGAAATTATCCAGTCGGACAAAGTACCATATAATTTCACTTATATGTGGCATCTAAAGAACAAAATAAACAAACAAAATAGAAACAGAATCATAGATATAGAGGAGATACTGACAGCTGTCAGAAGGGAGGGGGTTGGAGAGCTGAGTGAAAAAAGGTGAAGGGATTAAGAAAAAAAAACCTCATAGAAATATTTTAATAGCCTAATTTTTTAAGACAGAGATGGAATGGTTTGCAAATTCAAATGTCTATCTGACCTTGACCACAGCATACCTAATCCAATTTCTTTCCTATTTTACAATTTAATGGAATTAATACAAAGTCAAACTAATCAATTTCATAAAAGACAGTCAAGAGAAAAATGGAACAACTGACAATCCATAAGTAACTTAGAGATATCTGAGAATTTTGGAGCTAGAAAAAACTTTAGTCATCAGCATATTAATAAATGAATAAACAAAACACACATGATTTTAAAGATAAGGAAAAGGTGACCAGATTGTTGGTTCAATAGAAATCTGGTTAAGTTCTGAGTTAAGTTTAAACATCATGTTACTGGATATTTGAGTATGTACTTATCCCACAGGAAAGGTGGTTTCTAATTATTTAAGGATAAAAATCACTTTTTAACAGATCTCTTGTGTGGACAGGGTGTATATAATTTGTTAAGGGAAAAGGCCCAGGTTCTGACGGTGGAGTGGGGGAGGGTAGACCTTCTGTCAGGCATTCATCTGCTTGGGGAATGTTTTCTGAATGTTGAGTCTGAGAGGCAGATATGTCCATATCTTGACCTTGAGCCTTGCTTAAAAGTCAATCTGTCTTCTAAAGTTTTTTGAGAAAAATCAATCATCCCTTTGATCGGCAAAGCTGTTTTACTTAGGAGTAGATTGTTGAGGTGGAGGAGGAGGCTTGGTTAAATGAGAATTGACTTTATAATAATGAGATTCAGACAATACAGTTACTGTTGTAACTTAAAAGTTGTATTCACTGGAATCTGAATTTTGTAGCTGCCCGAATATAACAATCATCAACAGATACTAATTTATTTACATTCAAGGAGAGGGATTTTAGCCCAGATTCCAGGGAGGCAGGAGCAGCTTGAAACCACCTTGCCCGCGGAAGCTGGGAGAGACATGAAACAAGGTGATAGGCTGGGTGCTAAAGAGAGGCAGTAGGGGACCCCTGTGAACAGGCACAATGAATGGACACTAGTAGTAATAATGTTGAATATCCAATTCAAATTTTCCTATTTCTGCACTAAATTCTCTTAAATTATCCTCAAGATTTTGTTAAAGTTCACTATGCATCACAACCATCAGAGTTACATCTCTGCTTTGGGCTACAAAGGAAAAACCGTGAGGACAACCTTAAGGTGATATAGACTAGAGAGAGCTGCAGCGGCATCAGAAAGCTTCAGGAGACAGTCGAGGACTGAGCAGAGGCACCAGGGCATCAGACCAGAATAAGTGACAGGTAGTACTAAGGATACATTCATGGTGTCTGAGAATTTTCAGAAACACTAGATGTGGGGAAAAACAAACAAACAAAAATACTGTACATCCTGCAATATGGGAGCCATAACTATGTTTATTGAGATTTAAGTGCAAGATGACCCCTCAAGGTTGAAGAACCAAGATTTTTTATATATCTGTTGATTGAGAAAATATATAACAAATGAAGTTACTATGAAATATTTAAAAATTAATTCTTATTTTATAGTAATAATCTATATTTTAAAATGGTACTATATATTTTATGTGGCAGTGTTTATTTAGACAGAGTCGTGGCTCTGTGGACCCCTGTAATAATTGCACAGAATTCCAGGAGATCAGGACCCTGTGTTGACAGACACTGGACTATATCATAAATCGTCACCCTAGTGGCCAGCACCCTGTCCTTTGCAACAACCATAACTTTAACTTCTAATATGCAAGCCTTCTTCCACCTACTTTTAATTCACCCCTTCATCCATTTAGACTTATAAACATTTCAAGCTACGAAGAATTGTTTAGCATTCATCAAATCTAATTCCCTTCGCTGGCTCTTACAGATCGGAAGACTACACAATCGTGATGATGAACGTTCAGCAGACAGTTCCAGGGAGTCTCAGCAATATTTTCTAGAAGATGAATACAAAAATCTCTCACACTGAGTTCCATTCCACAGTGCAATCATTTGTTCAGTCCAGAGTCCTGGGAGCCAATATTAAGCACTGCCAGCCCACCGTCACTTCAGGGCTTGGGCTGACAGGTTAGTGGCATGCTTTGTGAGGCCATATCCAAGTCTTATTTGTTAGGCTATGAAAGAGTCACATGGCAGAGAATCATTCTTGAAGGAAAAAACAAAACAAAACAAAATATCACCCCTGAACATTCTAACTTATTTTCAGCAAGTCTAGGATGGAAAAGTCTCATTTAATTAACAAGTACAATAAAGATGTGATATTTAAAAACAAATTATAACATATTTCCATCCTTCATTGGTATACTGAATGATAACATATTGTTCTTTTATAGTTGCCATTTCCAAGTTTTAATTGCTTTGGTTTAATTGGTTTAACCCCCAAAAATGTCAATTTGGTAATTACCCTTATGCTGTTGGAATTAGCCTCATTTATCAAGCAAACAAAAATTGACTTCAGAAAGGGAGAACAATCATAATATCATACCAGGGAAAATACTATATTATTGAGGTATTAAAAAATCAATGTTGTATGTGACTGAAACTCGGTTTACTTTATAGAAATAGAATAAAATGTTCTTTTTTTCACCTCTAAACAAGAATATACCAAATAAATAGTCAGATATAAATTAGTTGATCCTGAATCATTTTCATTCATTTGTAAATTTGTTAATTCACTTGGAAAATATCTAGTGGGTGACAATTATCTAATGCCTGGCAAAACAGTTATATAATTCCTTTATGGAATCTAATGGGTAAGAAAGAAATAACCAGTACAAATCCACATATAACTACAAACTGTGGTGAGTCTTAGATGAGAAATCACAAGGTATTGTGTGAGTGTTTCAGAATCTGACTCATTGACAATTAGAGCTGAGATGCGAAGGAAGAAAAGACATTAGCTGGCATAGAGACGGAAACAGAGAATTTCATACAGAGGAGGAGAAGACCGCAGGACATTTCAGGAACTGAAAGACCAGTGTGGCCTGAGCACAGAGAAGAAGGTAGAAAATGGCACGAGATGAAGTAGATCAGTTAGCAGGGGCCACATCACTGAGGTGTATTAAGGAGTTGGTGTATCCTAATAGCAACTGGGACGACATTGAAGGTTTTTAAGCTATGGCGTGATGATCAAAATTGAACTTCATAAAGATCACTTTGGCTGCAACGAATGGGATAGATTTGGACAATAAGAAGAGTAGATTCAAGAGATGAGTTTGGCAACAGCTGCAGTATTCCAAACAAGAGAGAACGATACATTAGAAAGTGGAGTTTATACCTTCAATTTGCCACTCCATAAAGTCTAAAGTTATTTGTGTTCTGCAAGTGACCTACTTTCACAGAATTATATGTGTCAGAGCTAAAAGAAAGGCAAAGTGATATAATAGAAGGTATAGGTGCTATAAAAGGAAATACCACTGGCCTAGCACACAGGTCTGAACTTTTGGCTCCACCACTTATCAGCTGAGAGACCTTAGGCAAGGCAATAAGCTCTCTGAGCCCCAGCTCTCACATCTTCTGGGGGAAAATAATAATACCTCCCACAGTTGAGAAGATTAAATATGACAATGTGTGATATCCTCAGCATGTAAAAGGCCAGTTAATAGTGAACAACCCTAGGAGAGGTCAGCAGTTCTCACCCACTCATGTTAGAGACCTTCATCTTCCTTTTGAAACCTGTTCTGCCTCCTGGGTTTTCTTTCTCAGTATACAGCACTATAATCCACCCAGGTGCACAAGTCATGAGCCCAAGAGGTATCCTTTACCCTCACACCTCACAATCATCAAATCATATAAACTTTGTTCTCTAAATAGCTCTTCACTGATGGACCAACTGCTCTGCTCACCCTCTCTTACTATCCTGAAGTCACCAGCCTCTCTATATCTATCCTCTTCATTGATTATCCTGCCTGTCTCGCTGCCTGCTAGTCCATTTTTTACACTGCCAAGCAAATCTCATTTAGTTTTTTTGTTCACTCTCCTTATGCTGGAAAAAGTCAACCAGTTCCTTCATCTAACAGCATCCTACATGAGCTATATTCTGCTTATGTCCCAGGCTCACTTCCTTCATTCATCTCTGATCCTGCAATTGAAAGAAACTGCTACCTATTCACCTTCAGGTTCAGGCCAATGGATGGATGCAGCTCCTCCTGGCTGGAGTGCTCTCCTTCCAAAACGTCTCTTCCCCAGGACAACAACTATTCAAAACTGAGGCCTCGGTTCAGACAGCACTTTGTCAGGGAGGCATATTCCCCACCCCCCACCCCCCACCTGTATCCAGGTACACAGAGGGGCCTGTAACATGAGTTTCATTGTTTGAGTAAACTGAACGCGCAGTTGAACGAGGCCTGGGGAGTCTGATGATCACATGGGTTGGGAGTGGTGGCGTGAGGAGAAGACCCAGGCCTCCTGCCATGTGCTGCATGTCTCCTTCTCTCCATCATGCTGACACCTGCCTTATAAATCTCAATTACATCCATTCTCTTCTCTAAGCCTTAGAAATGATCTTCCTATGATTCAATATGTTATACCATGGCTGTGATTCTGGCACCCAAAACAGACCACTGTCACCTCCTTGCCAAAGCCTTCTTTGACTCCCCAAAGAAGAGGCTCAAGCTTCCTGTGGGGCCAAGGGCTCCTAAAGGAGGGGAGGAAGACTGGTGATACTGTGAACTCCTCTGAAACTAGGACCCTGCTGGATTCATTTTACCCAAGACTGTTCTCAGGATGAAATAGTACTGGGTATTCATTGAACTTAATGCACTCAGAGGTGAATAGTGTCCAAAAAAGGGCAACAAAAGATATAAAAATGCAAGGATAAAAAGACAGTTCATAATGATGATAGCTCTGCCACTGAGAGACATGGAATTTGAGAGAAGGCGTGGACAACTCTGGCTAAGAAAAATGATCGAGAAGGTGGCGGAGAAGATGGTGCCACTGCTGGAACAGGCTGCCTCTCTTGGTGAGTCCTTCTGCTCTTTCCGCTCCTCTCCCTCAGCGGACTGCTTGCCTCTTTTTACCCATGGAGTTGGATAGGAAGGAGTTCTCACTTTCAGACAGCTAGACAATTAAGTAGGCAAGCTCTTTGCCTGCCTTGAAGACTACAGCCAGCACTGAAAATGCTGTTTTCACAGGTGTTGCAATTCTTGAAATGGCAGAATCAGAGCCAACCAATTGTAATGGAAATGAAACCGAGCTGGAAGCAGAAATTCAAGTGCAAGACCAGGTCTTGCCCTGTGGCCTTGGCAAATCTCTGAGCCACTCTTTCTCTCTAAAGGAAGAGGTTTGAAAAAGATGTTCTCTAGCAGTCCTTTCTTATTCAGAAATTCTGCAGTTTATGGGCTTGGCACTTGTATTTACCTAAAGCTGAGATACAACCAAGGGTAAGAAGACTGTCAGCCTGGCTAATGCACGCAAATGCATATGTGCAAACACATCTTTTTCACTCCTGTAAACTTGATCTGGACTAGTTGAAACACACACACATGATGATTTCCCCCCTCCACATATAGTAAGCACCTTGAAAAACTTTATCAACAAAATTTACAGTGAGGTTGTAGAACAGTGGTTTGCAAATATAAAAATCAGCCTGGCAACTTTTTGCAAACACAAGTTCCAAAACCTGCCAAATCAGAATCTCCAAGAAGAGGCCCTAGGAACATACCTACTTTACAAAGTTCCTGTGTGATTTTGATAATCAACTACTGTAATTGGAGTATCATTTTTAAAGAAAAGTTAGTATTTTTTAAAGAGTAGCCTGTAGATCACTTTCATGTGAATTATCTAAGATGCTTGTAATATGGCTAAGAATCTGCATTTTTAACAATTATTTCAGTAATTTAATAAACACCAGCTTCATTGACAGAATAACTTATATATATGGATAAGACTATTATGTGAAAATGTCAAATCTATGAAACAATAAAGAGAAAAATTTATGATTATAGCATAGGCTTATTTCATTATTTTTATTCTTATTATTTAGATTGTATTGTTTCATCATTTTATTTAAGCCCTATAGCAAGTCCATTAACACAGTAACAAAGATGCCTGGTAACACAGAAATTGTGACCCCCATTTTACTGACCAGTTATAGCATTAGAGACTTCAGGTAACTTCCTCAGAACCACAAGGTTCACAAATGGATGGACTGGAACAGAAAACTAATGCCACATATCCAAGAAACAGCCTATACCGCTACAGATGCATAATGAAGAGTTCAGTACACCTTCCACTTAGACAGTTTTCTGAGATCTTATCTGATGAAGCATGTTAGAATTCTGTCTCAGTTTCTGTTGGTTGGATTTATTAGCTGCTACAAATATTAATGTAATTATAATAATCATATTAAACAAGATAAGATAACTATGAACTACTAAGGAACGATGTTTCAGGGACTCGCTGGGATCATAAAATCACCTGAAGTAGTCATCATTTCTAGCCCAAAACCTTCAAAACCAAATATTATAGTTGAGAAGCCCAGAACTGTCCAAGGTCTGACACACCTAGCAAGGAATGCATCCAACTCCAGACCTTAGTTCCTTAACTCTGCTTCCCTGGTCTGTCTTTCCATCACAGGCCCTAGATTCTATGCTCTTCAATGCGATATGCTGACTCTTTGCCTTAGTGCTAGAATTGGACAACATATCTTTCAAGGATTAAATATAATATTCTTAGGATGAAACTTTTTTTCCCTCACTAGTTCTTCTCAATTCATCCAGTAAAACACCTATTTATGGAAAGAGATGCTTGTCTCGATCTCTTGCTAAATTATAATAGGAAAGATTTCCTAGATTCCCCATTACTGAGCTGACCACTTTGGGGCTTAGCACAATAATAAGCATTTCAAAAATATGATGAAACTGAATGGACCTTCATTATCATGATGCCGAGCTTTTAATTTTTTTTTAAATCACAAAAATATTCATGGAAAATACAAAGTTCCCCAAAGCTGTATAACTTAGCAGAATACAAATTCTTCCCTTTCGTGTGTTCACACTCTGCACTCTTCCTCTTCCTTCCCATTGATGTTGCAGATTTTCTAAAATATCTGGATACACAGATATCTTCACAAAGAGAAATAAGTACTGAAAATGACATCAAGAAGAGAAATGGACAAAAAAAATAAATCAAATCTTTCCTAGCTGTAGATAGATTTGGGAGGGTTTTCTTATTGGGGTTTTGTTTTGATTTGCTTTTTGAGGAGTGATTTTTGTGATTTTTTTCATTCAAATGTTGCATGCCAACTCAGATTGTATAGCTATATCCTGTGAAGTATTTTACTGAAAGAGCCATTTCTTCCACAAAAATCAATATTTAATTTTCCAATAAAGAAGAGAAGGATGCAAGCCCTGGCTGGCGTGGCTCAGTGGATTGAGTGCGGGCTGCGAACCGGGCATCGCAGGTTCGATTCCCAGTCAGGGCACATGCCTAGGTTGCAGGCCATGTCCCCCAGCAACTGCACATTGATGTTTCTCCCTCTCCCTCTCCCTTCCCTCTCTAAAAATAAATAAATAAAATCTTTGAAAAAAAAAAGAAGAGAAGGATGCTTACAAATTATTGATTAAAATATGTTATTTCTAAGACAGGTGTAGGAAGAAATTCTGACAAACTTTCCTTTCTGCAAATTAAAACATTTATGAAGAATCAGAAAAAGTGAAAATCTAGTTAGATTATTGAACTTTAATTTTTTTAACTGAGTTAAAAGTAGTAAATACCTTGACTTGGCTAATTTCTTTGGACAAGTGGAACCTCCAATCTACACTAAAATTTTGTATTAAAAGTTCAAAAGGGCTTCATTTCAAGCAGCAGTTCTTAGTACCTAGGATTACCAGCTACAAAATGCAGCGAATAATTACTTCATTGCTGCATTTAGGGATTAATGTCAAGTTGAGGAAACCATGTCCTAAAAATGACTGACCATTTCCGAAAACATGTGTAGGCATAGAAAAACAACTCTAAGAAAATACTGGGCTCAATAGCTTTTTGTTTTTTTCACAATACAATTTTGTGATTCTATAACTATAATAAAAAGAAATACTTGACATGATTATACCTTTGGGAGGTTATACAAACATATCACACTTTTGGAATATGACTATAGAGAATTTTTACATTTTTTTTCTTCTTCCTTAAGTGCCCTGAGGCAGAGTACCGATATTCCCAGCATGCACACCCACTGTGTGGAAGGTGTCCAATCATCTTTCCCCTAGAAACCAAGATAAACTACCAGATGCAATTCCTGTTCACAGAATGGACCTGTGTCTCAGGGCTTAGCATCTGACACAAGAAGGATAAAAGATACTAGGAGTGTGAACCATTAGTATTCACAGTAGCCACTCAAGGAAACAGGGCAAATTCCCTCCACCCTACTTCCACTGCTTTGTTCAGCCTGCCATTCATTCTTCCTGGACTACTGCAACAGTGACCTAAAATGATTTTCTTGTACTCATTCTGGCTTTCTCTAAATCCATTCTTGACAGATTGTAGATGAAACTATTTCAAAGTAAATCTACTCATGATCACCCTATGATTAATCCTTCTCAGCACCCCCATCACCTACAGGATCAATTCCAAGCAGCTTCGCAGGATACATGGTGAACTCCAGGAGTTGCTCCCCACCCCCATCTATCTACTCTTCATTTTCAGCCCTGTTTGATCTGCACTAATCCTAAAGCTCTCAGGTTCACCCAGTCAATGGCACCTATGTGCTTTGTTTATTGACCATGATTAAAATTCTTTGCCCTCATCCTCCTCCTTATTCCCTAGCTAACATCTGTTCATCCATTCAGAGTTAACTTGGGCATCCTTTTCCCAGAAGCCTTTTCTGCCCCCATGGGCAAGGTAATTCCATCCTCTGGGATCTAAAATACTCTGTTGTATCTCTGTTGTTGAACTTATCACATATATTATAAATTTCTGATTATTGCCTGCCTTCTCACTCCCACTGCATATTTTTAAGTATATTTTATTGGTTGTACTATTACAGTTGTCCAGGTTTTTCTATGCCCCCTCCACCCAGCAACCCCACTCCCTCAACGCAATCTCCCCACCGTTGTTCATGTCCATTGGTCATGCGTGTAAGTTCTTTGGCTACTCCATTTCCAATACTATACTATATATCCCCAAGGCTATCCTGCAATTACCTATTTTCATTTCTTAATCCCCTCACTCCTCACCCATTCCCCTACTCCCTCCTCCTATCTGGCACAGAAGTTTTTTTAAGCTTTTCAAGGGTATGAACTGTGACTCATTCATCTTGCACAATGTTTTGCACATGGTGGGAGGAATGCAATAAATATCTGTTTGAGTGTCAAGGTGCTGCTTTTCAGACTCGGAGCTGCCTGAATGCACACTCTATCATCCTTGGAGAATTTAAAATGAGAAGCAGATATTTTTCAACCTTGCTCCTATCCAGCTACCCACATGGTTTTTGCTTTTTCTCTCACTCTGTATCTAGGCCTGTTCCCCTTCAATGGAGCCTTATTTCTCCAGGCTGAATACACGGAACTAAGAAGAGGAAGAGAAACATAAATGAAAAAAAATCATATGGGAAGTAGTAGCAAAAATAAAAATTTATAAACTTTAGAGTTTTTGTAATACAATGCAAATAAGCACTCTTAAAAAACAAGATTAAGGAAACATACTTCTATAGTCCTAATTTTTTCACACTTGCATACAACTCTTGGCAAAGATCTAGCAGAAATTACAAAGGAATTCAGTTTAAGGTCAGTTAGATAAAACTAAACATTATTATTTGTGTCTTTAAAATGCATGTTTAAAAATTCCTATAATTGTTATACCTAACCCATGATTAAATCTGTTTTGATTTTATGAATTTCCACCTAACTCTGCTCATAGCAATAGAACCAAAAAGCAAAAACAAAACAAAAAAATAGAATAACATACTTATTTTCCTTCTCCACTTTTTTTGTGCTTATATTACATCCAAATTTACTCATGCAATGGACTTTGAAAATAATATTCCATACATATTTTTGATTACTCACACACATCAAAATTCAGATTTATGGGGGATGTGCTAAACCCAGATGTGCAAAAGATTAAAAGACAGAGTCTATACTCATCTTTTCACTTATCGGTTACCAAACATTTTACTAACAAAACAGAAGTAATTCCTGAAATGATTCAAGAGTGGCATGCTCCTAACAACAATAAAAAGTTACTTTGGGCACACATCTCCTATTTCTGAATATGTTCTTTATAAGTATTACTACACTAACAGACTAATTCTAATTTATCTTACATTATAATCATCATAATCATTATGATGTATCTTACATCATAATCATCATTATAATGTAAATTACATTAACAGAAACTTAAAATAAATATAACTAGGTGTTCTATTATACTATGCTCTTCCTGAACTTTAGTATAGAATGCAGAATTCTCAAGACGTTGCTACTACACAAGGCCTAGTATTTTGGAACTAAAATTGAATCTAGAGAAAACCAGGTGATACATATGACAGCTATGAGATATTCAAGCCAGTGGTCTCACCAAAAGGTGGTGCATGCTTTGCAAGGAAAGCAAATTATGGTGTGGGTGGATCAGCAGAAATCCAATGTGTCAGAAACACATGCATACTCAGAGCTGTAAATTAACAGAGATCTTGAAACTCATCTAGTACAGTGATTTTCCAACTATTTCTTTTTAGCTGAGGGATTTTTTTTAATGACACTTTAGCAGGTGGCCAATACACAAGACTGATTCAAACAGAACTTCTGGCTAACACAACTTGAGGGCTTGAGGCTCTACCTACTCTCTCTTCATCCTCCTCTCCTCCCCCTCCAGGAGTGTAGTTTGAAAACTACATGACCACATTGCCATTTGGGAAATAAGCCTTCCAGGATGGAGGTGGAAAAAGAGCAGTCATTTTTGAGACAATGTGATAAAGGAGCTAAAAGTATTAATCCTGGGTGCTTGTCCATCTTCCCTTTGGATGCCCCTGCCCTGTCTTCATGGACTGGCTTCTCTGCATATCCACATCTGATCCCAATAGTAAATGTAAGTCATTAAACTATGATCTGATAGGATTTAAGGTAATTTTTGTTTGTAGGTTTGAGTAAAATAATGAACCCTTATTTTCCCTGGTTGAAACATATTTTCTAACTTGAATGTTTTAATGACCCGAGCAGCCAGCCATGTTAGTATGCAGCTAATTTGCACAAAGAAGGATCCAGTACCTCAAACACAAGAGATTTCAGGGGGTCCCCAAAACCTCAGAAATCAAGATAAAAAATATTTTAATGTAATATTTTTCACAAACCAAAATTAATCCAAAAACATCCATGAACAAAATATCAAAACTTTAAACAAAGATTTGATCCTGCACTTGTACAACTTAGCGTCTCTGAAAGAATGAAGAACAAACATAAAAATCATGTCGGGTTAGTTGTATTACTTCATGTCTGCCTCTGTAATACCTAGGATTATAGAAAGAGAAAAAATGTAGTTCAGGGAGTAAAGCCCGGTCAAGGTGAGGGGTGTGCAGAAACCATCACATCTCAGGCCGCAGAGCTGAGGATGAGGTTGTTTGGAAACACATAAGCAATGAGAAAACTATAACCTATGAGGTAATATTCTGTCCATGTTTGCATTTGAGCAATTTTACAATTTCAGTGAGCTGAATCTAGTTAGAGCTACCCTTTTCTATTTTTGTTTTGTTTTTAAAGGCAAATCATAGTTCTAAAATGTATAAAAATCTAAAAGTTCAAAATGCCAGGTGATTACCATCTGACTCCTAAAAGTAAATTAACCACTTCAACTGCAAGGCCTAGTCTTAAAAGTCTGTTCTTAAGATGCATTAACCTCTCAAGCATTACAATGGTGAAAGCAACCATTAAAAGATGAATCACTGTGACATTAGGGAGCATGGACATTCATGAGGATGTTTTCTGTCCACAGAGCCCAAGTAAACTAGCTTAGGAAGTCAGATGGCTCCATGCCTGCCTAACATATAGTGGGCACTCAACAGATGATAAATAAATGAGTTAATGAATGAGAGAAAGTTGAAAAAACACTGGGAGCAAGTAGAAAAGGACAAGATTATAAAGAGCTTTGAAACACTTTATGCTGTGAGCTATTACACAAAGGTTTAACAAGAACATATAACTCTTTAAAAGAAAGAATGGGTAGATTCACAGTGAGCAAATAGTAAATCCAGTCATAAGTCTCCAGAACTAATCTTGGCATTGTGGAACAATGGCCCACCAAAGTTCGAAGACAGTAAAATTGGAGTAAGGAAGGCAAGGCAGAAACTGGTTGACTCCCAAGAGCTCTTCTGCCCTTCCCTAAATGAGTTAATGAATGAGAGAAAGTTGAAAAAACACTGGGAGTAACATGATACATAGCTAAGGACCATGTACCAAGCATCCTGTACAGCTAGATATGACCATACAACTGGATTTTGTCATTTAAACATGAGCTATAAGCAGAAGTGATGTATTCCATTTCTAGGTTACACCCTTAAAAAGAACGGAGTGTGGTCCCTTCCCTCCCTTTCTGAAAAGAGGGCTGAAGCTATGAGGGTGAGCCATCATTCTCCAGGTGGACAAGTATAATACCTTGGGATTGGCAGAGCAACAAAATAGAAGGAGCCTGCATCCCTAACATGGTCAAGGAATTATGCCACCTCTGGACCATCTACCTGGGCTATATGTAAGACAGAATTAAACTTAACAGTGTGTTTAATCCACTGTTATTTTGGCAATGCCAAAGGTATATGCACAATAAGTAATTTAAAAACTATGGGCCTGGAACTCAGACAATAAGAGAAAATTAAAAACGAAAATTTCAGTGAACTGTTATAGCATATGTAGTTGAAAAGATGAGAATTGACAGAATCTCAAACTAAAAAACATCAGAGTGTGTCAAAAACTGACCTATGCAACATCCTCACAGAAGGCAAGAGGAAGAAGCAGGAATCAGCAAAAGAAAAAAAAAGTAAAGGAAAACATTATTATCTTAATAAGGTAATGATTAAAAACAGGAAGCAATAGAATTAACTTTAATTCAAGATGACAAACCAAAAAGGACTTTGATGTGGTCTAAACTTCATAAATCAATGTTTCAGACAATCATTTCTTGAAATAGAAAAGCATTAATCAGAGTTCAGAACAAGCCGGGTCTCAATCACACTTTATGTTCAATTTAAACTTCCAGAATGCCCAGAGAGCAAAGAGCAAACATCAGGCACTCCCATCATCCTCTCCTTTCTTTCCTCTCATGATAGAGGCAAGACCGAGGTGAGAGAAAAGAGGGAAGTAGAAGCAGAAGTATTTTGCTACTGTTCTCAAACTTTCAAAAAGCTGATGTTTATAAGTGAAAATGACAAAATGAAATGAAATCTTCCTCCCCAAATTTATTAAGGTGCATTCAAAGATGCAGGGGAATCCAAATTTCACATTTAAACTTTGAAGTTAATATAAGGCTGGCAACATAGCAGTCAATAGTTACTCAGTTTTATCTATTTGATAATTTTAGAGTAAGTCAGTCTCATTAATTCTCATAGTTATCAATGATGCACTTTCTACAATGACATTTAGATGAATGGTATTTTTAATAGTTATATGGCTTTTTACTGTTAGACTAATCAAAATAACTAAAAGGGATAAAAAACACTAAAATTTCAAATTATGTATAGTTATGTAGCCATTTCACAGTTTCTTTGAGGTATAATGCTTTAACTCATTGTTCTTAATAGTTAAGCTTTTGTTGATTATAAAATTATAACAGTAAATTTCTAAGATTCTGAGTTAGCAGGGTTCAAAAGCATTTTGTGAAGACAAACAAACTAGTAAAAAAGCAACAACACCTTTAGTTTAGCTATAAATTCTCCCTTTCCAACTTGAGAAATCCAAACTATTTTGCACATTTGGTTCTGAGAAAGAGGATCACTTCTAGCAAGGACAGCAAGCAATGCAGGTTGGAAGGTGATAGCTATTTTTTTCCCATTTCCCTGCTGTAAAGTGAAATGTATTCTGTATATAATTTACAAACAAGCATTTATTGCGTTACTTATTATTCAGACATTTCCTGAACACTTAAATTTGTAGAATTAAGACCACTTAAGGGTATGGTTTTAGAGAAACGGATGTTTCAATAACCCACAGAATGTCTGCGATCTTTCTACAGAAGCTTCAGCTTTGTGCCAACATTTCAAGTCTTTCAATATGAGGTAAAATTATCTTTATTAAAGAAGAACTCATAAAGAAAAGAAGCAAGAGTTTGGAAATCTGTGACCCTTGCCAGATGCACCCTAATCACTAGGAGGTCATCAGCCTTCCACAGTGTTCAGGTAACATTGTTGTACCACACACTCCAGCAGTCCCTATCCCCGCCGGCCTCACCCATCCAACAAGGAAGGCATTATTATGAGAGAGATTTCTGGTTTTCATTCCACTGCCCACTACAGATTGACAAAGCTCACCATGTTAGCTTTTTCTTCAGATTATTTTCTCTCTAGTTTGATCTTGAAGACTATACATTTGAGCTACCCAGGGGACATCAGGGAAAATTCCAGGGTTCTTTACCACTGACTACATTTTCATTGAAACCAATCATACCAATTTATTTTGTATGAGAAATTGATATTCCCTTTTTTCCCTTTGCGCAAAAGTTTGATAGTAAGCTCCTGTTCCTCTTCACATAGTGATTGCATTATCCATGGTCCTTAAGCTATGTTGGGTATAGATTTTGTCCTTGTTTTTAGCATTATACTTGAGTTTCATAATAAATCCTTTTTTAAGTTATTAATACCAGCTTGAATTTTAGAGTTCCTCTTTTTTTTTTAAAGTAATGACCAGACATTGCTATTCCTCTAAGTAAATCAGGGTGGGAAGGTCTTCTTTAAATTGACCTTTCCTTTATAATGGTTGCAAACTACCCTAACAAATGTTGCGGTACACCATCAAACTAGCTTGAGGAAGAAAAACACTGTTTTTAAAAGTTAGTATAAGAGAAGAGTGTCTGAGGTCAGTGGTGGGAGCAGGAGGAATTGTGTTCTTTGGTACTTAGTATTCAACATGCAAAATTGTCATGCTTCACACCCATCTGTTCTGCCCATCTCCTCAGGTGTGGTTTGTGTGGTTCTGAAACTCCTGGCATTTAACATATAATTTGAAAGCCACTCTAATCATTCAGGAAAGCCCCTTTCTCTACTCTCTTACCATGTGTCATATGAAAACCACAGCACCAAAGCACCAAATGAACATTTACTATAAACTACTCATTGCTTCCTAAGGTTTGCTTGCAAAGCTTCAATAAAGGAAGTACCTATAAAATTTTTCCAACAGTATTAAACTTCTTAGCCTATATTACTTTCTTGACCATATCATAATCTTCAAACACCAGGAAATTTGCTCATAAGCCTCGAATAGATATATCTGGGGCTAAAGAGAAAACAGGCACCACAGTTAAAAAGGAATTTTGATATTACTAATAAAATAGAGTTAAATTTCTATGTACTGACTCTCATACTGTTATATTCATACTAGCAGATTTAGATCTGACATTCAAACATTTATACTCGCAAAGAAAGCCAGTGAAAACTATACTGTATGAGAAAGTGAATGTATCAACTTGGGAGGGAAAGAAGCCATCAGTTTTTGAGTGCTCATGATTTTCTAGATGTCTTAAATATTTTCTCCACGAATCCTTACAAAAGCCCTAGTAAATAAATAGCATGCTATTGGATGCTTCAGGAAGCCTAAGGTTTTCATAAAGCCAGCACCAAACTATGATCATATTTGAACCCAGGTCTGCCTGGCATAAAGTCATACTGACTCAATCATTGTAGTGATGCTTAAATAAGTCAACACACAAGAGTAGCAAAGAGCAAACATGTGGGAAAGTAGAGTTGGGCAACTCTACTTTAGAGGTCACTTAGAACATGCTTAGTGGTTTTTATAAGACTTTCTATTAGTGTTATATTTTAACACCAGATGTTCCATCCCCACCTTGATAAGATCAGTAACCTGTTCAAAGGAGCCTGCTCTATTTTATCAAGAGCACAGAAATGTCCTTGAAGTCAGTTCAGGACCAGCATTAAATGTATTGTCACTTTGCATATTTTCCAGAATGTGATTTGACATACTCCCAGAGTAACAGAGGTGGCAGGTAGGGAAGGAGTACAAAAATAACATAATAGATGCCCAATTTTAAAAATTGTTTTTGAAATAAATATTATGATAGTGTGGTTCTCTTTAGGGGAGGCCAAGATACTCTTATAAAATGGACATAGTGACCTTTTAACAAAACATTAAACTCTTTGGGCTTTAATTTCTGTATCTCTACTCATGGCCTTTAGGAGCTTTAAGGGCTTTTGCGATGTTAACTTTCTTGTGTCCGGTTGAGAGGCAGTGTCAATGGTGACAACGTGGGGCAAAGGAAACCGGACAGTCATTACGGTCTGCTCAGAGGAGGCTGCAGCTGGGAGAGGTTCTGACACTGCGTCAGTGCACTGCTGCTCACATGAGCCTTGGGGTCAGGCTGGCTCTAGGACGCGGCAGCTATAAGTCGGGCCATTTCAGCCAAACTTTCCTTATTTATGATGTGGAAGTAAAATTTCTGCTTCACAGTGTTATAAAGATTAAATGAGACAATGCCTGAAAAGTACTTAGTGTAATGCTTGACACATAGTGCTTAACAAACAACGGCCATTATTAGAATTTCTTTGTACTAAAGAAGAAACTGCACTTCGGAGGGTTAAATGACTAGCACAAGATCACAGACCATTTCTTTATTGGGGAATAGGGAGTATAAACAGCTTCATCTAAAACCAGATTGCCTCCAGATAATGAATTACCAACACTGGACCAGAAAAGGTCTGTGAAAATTTCAAATGCATTAAATGATTTTTTTCATTAATAAAACTGATTTTATAGCCAACTTTTTATCATTTTTTCTGATCTCCATTTCTTTTCAGAACTAACTCTGAATTCCTGTGTGTTTTGTTCCTGTGATTTCTTGGGCCGAAGATCTCCCTCTTGCATCTACTTTGTCCTGATATTGTTAGTGATTGTTATTTCCTTCTCCTGTAGTCCAAAAAAGCAGACATAAAAGAGCGATGTGTTAGAGGAGTCTTATTTAGGGGCATATATTTTTGCTAATAATTTAACATGCTGTGGATGTAGATGCTTCTGTGTAAATGAGATAGACTGTTAGTTTCAGATTAGGAATCACATTAAGAAAATATGAAATAGCATTTTGAGGTAAATCCAGTTTACAGGGTCTATTGAAGAGTGACTCCCGGGCACTGTCACTAAGAAGCGCTGAGAAGTAAACTGAGTTAAGCTTTCATAATTAGTTCATCAATAAAGAGGCTCATTTCTGGTTTTCCTGTTTATCTTCACTAAGTGACAAAGCCTAGCCGTGTCTCTTTTTTGCCGTCATTGTTGTCATTGTAGTCCTTTTGAGGATTTAAAAAAATCCAGGAAAATGGTCAACTAAAAAAAAAAAGCTTTGCTTTTCTAATCCATGATGCATCTAGAACTGGAGAGGCATTAGGCTGAACAGACTGTACACTTCTCAACTGCCATCACATTGTCATCCAAAGGACACTCACGGCTGAATTTAAAAACTGTTTATATCCGCAAAGCCCAAATTTTGAATGAAAGAAAGTCTTGTACTTTTTACAAGGATGTGTTTTGTTACTGTTGTTTAATTAGGCACGCTAAATTCCTTACATTAAATATATTTGCTTTTTAGAGATGAATTAATTTATTTAGATTGATTTACTTCAAGACATTAAATTCAAGGCAACAAGATTATGGACAGGACCAAAAGAGACAAAACTCAACACAAATATATTTCATGTCAAAATTATGTCCTTCTTTGAATTTGAGAATGACTACGTGTCTCGCGCTTACAGCAGTGACACCCATTACTAGCTGAATTTACACCTCCTCTAGCAGCAGCTTGCTCGTGTCAAGATCTGCCTGGCTCCGAGGAAAACAGCAGCTGCAGTGGTGATTCACGGAGACCAGTTCTCAGTGAAGCAGCTGCTGCTGAAGCTGTGCTCCACACATCAATCATCTCTCGAGAGTCGCGGCTTGTTCGGGCACATCATCTGCTCAGTCCCTTGATTTTGTGGTGATTGATATTTGGATTTCAGTCTTACTGTTGTCATATCATGCTGCACTAGTTAAAATAATATCACCCTGTGGACCTTCAAATGTGAGGAAATCCACATAATCATGAACATACAACCATTTTGAGATATAAGTGATGAAAAGAAAATTCATCCTAAATGCTAGCAGACTGACTGATTTTCAGCCAAATAATTCCACTCACCTCTGTGCTTCTCTTAGGAATTGGCTTCCATGAGTCACACTCCAGCAGTATCACAAAAACCAGATTTGGTCTTATGGGCTGAATTGTGTTCACAGAGAGACGTGTTGAAGTCCTAACCCCCGGTACCTGTGAATGTGACCTTGTTTGGAACTAGAGCCTCGGCAATGTAAGCAAGTTAAGATGAAGTTATACATGAGTAGGTTAGGCCCTTAATCTAATATAACCAGTATCCATATAAAATGGGGCAGACAATATGAAGACACTCATGTGAAGAGAACATCGTATGAAGTTGGGGGCAGAGACTGAAATAATGCATCTGCAAGCCAAGAAACACCTGGGTTTACCAGACGCTCGAAGAAACGAGAAAGTATACTGCCGCAGAAGCTTTGGAAGGAGTGTAGCCCTGCCAACACCTTGGTTTCTGAGTTTTTGAGACACCAAATTTGTGATACTTTGTATGGCAGCCCCTTGGGGATACCCATCTGGCAACGGCGAAGGAATATTAACAGCTCTCAGAGAGCATGAGTATAAATTGTGTTGACACAGGAAACCATAGACTTGATAGACTCCTCCTCCAGTCCACATTTACTCAGATTAGAGACTTTTCTCAAATTAGAGCAACCCTAAGCGTGTTGCCCCAGAGGCTCCTTACACTATCCTCAACTTCTGGGATTCTTTTTGCTTCTTGCTGTTCTGTTTGGGAGTTTTTGTTTTCCTATATTCCAAATTGCTGATTTGATTTTTGGCTTCATCCACCCTACTATTGGCTCCCTGTAAATTGATTTTTTAATTTTAATTGATGTTTCATTAATTTCTGACTGGTTCTTTTTTATGAATTCCAAGCTATTTTTTATGCTATTGAAGTTCTCACTAAGTCCACTGAGCATCCTTATAACCAGTGTTTTGAACTCTGCATCTAGTAGCTTGCTTGTCTACATTTTGTTTTGTTATTTTTCTGGAGTGTTTTCTTAAATTTATTAATTTATTGATTGATTAAATTATTTATTGTGTTTAAGTACAGTTGTCTCCATTTTCCTGCCATATTCCCCCCACCCCAGCTAATTCTGCCTCCCACCCTAGATCCTACTCCCCTTTGGCTTTGCCCGTGTGTCCTTTATACATGTTCCTTGAGGACCCTTCTCCCTTTTCCCCCCATTATCCCCTCCCACCTCCCCTCTGGCTACTGTCAGTTTGTTCTTCATTTCAGCATCTCTGGTTATATTTTGCTTGCTTGTTTGTTTTGTTGATTAGGTTCTACTTATAGGTAAGATCATATGGTATTTGTCTTTCACCACCTGGCTTATTTCACTTGGCATAATGCTCTCCAGATCCATCCAATCTGTTGTAAAGGCTTCCTTTGGGCCATGTTTCTTTGTCTTTTCATTTTGGCAGCCTCCCTGTGCTTGTTTCTATGTATTAGGCAGAGTTGCTATGTCTCCCAGGCTTGACAGAGTGGTCTAATGCAGTAGGGGTCCTGTAGGGTCCAGTGGCACAACCTCCCCTGTTACCCAAGCTGGGTACTTGAGGTGTGCCCACTGTGTAAGGCAGGTACACCCTGCTGTTGTGAGGGACTTGATTGCCTTTGGCACATCCAAGATCAGTCACTGCCTGTGTTCTGTCCAGGGTCACACAACATAAGCTGCAAAGTGACCTGCAGATGGCTACTACATGTACTGGGCTTGGAAGTGCCCAGGCAAGGCCAAGCTGTGAACCAAGGCTGGCTACTAGTGCTAGGCCTGGGGCCACTTTGCAAGAGGTATGGGGTTTTCTGAAGCCAGATGCTGCTTGTTTGAGATAATTTAGGAAAATCTGAAGCATGGGCCAAGACAATCCATTCATATAGAAAAGCTACTAAAAATAGCTTGGGTGGACCCAGAAGTAAGGAAAGGCAGGGCCACAGGGATCACCAGGGTAGGGTAAACTTGTGACTCAGTTTGATAGACTCAGATGCAGCACCTGCATGCTGGCTTTGTGGCTCTGTGGAGGAAGGGGCTTCTGCTGGCACTTCTGTCTGGGAGAAACCTGCTCCCCAACTCTCATCCTGGTGCTGGATAATTCAGTTCCTCCCTGTATACCTCTGATGCCTTTCAATCTGTTGTACCTCCAATGGAGCTCAGAGGCAGTGAGTCTGAGCAAGTCCATGTGTGAGACCTTTAAGAGTAAAGGCCTGGGAATCCAGAACTTTCTATCTTCCACAGCTTCAGTCCCTGCTGGTTTTTATAGCCAGCAGTTAATGGTGACTTCTCTTCCTGTCACTGCAACCCTGGCCTGGGGGCCTGGTGTGGAGCTGGGACCCTTGACTCCTGAGATATTCCTCCCAATTTTTATTTACCACATGTGGGTGTGGGGAGCAGCCCTTTCCATGCTTCTACCTTTCCTACCTGTCACATTACAGTTTCTTCTTTCATTCTGTAGTTGTAGGACTTCCATTCTGAATGATAGCTGTTTTACAGTTTAGTTGTAATTTTGATATGGTCATGCTAGGACATGAGTCATGTTTACCTACACCTTGATCTTGACCAGAAGTCCATACATTCTAAAAGAGCCTTTTTTATAATGTACCAAGCAGACACATAGTGCTGAATCCACCCGACATTATCTTATTCTTTTGCTTCCTTTTTTTAAACTTTTCTATGTGAATTTTAGATATCTAAAAATAGTGCTATACATATTGTTACTAGAGATTTTCCCCTACCTTGAAACTGGTCCATTCAAGAAGGACAGGTAGATTTTATAGATACATTTTTGGATCCGAATACTTAATACGATTAAGATGACTATACTCCCCAAGTTGATATACAAATTCAAACACAGGCCTCATCAAAATGCCAGATGGCTTTTTTGCAGAAAGTGACAAATTGATTCTATGCTTTTTGCATTCAACTGGAATGCAAAAAATATAAAATAGCCAAACTAATCTTTAAAAAAACAACAAAGTTGGAGTTTACATGTCTCGATTTCAAAACTGACTACAGTTACAGTAATCAACATAGTGTGGTATTGACATAAGGATAGACATGTAGATCAATGGAATGAAATTGAGAGTCTAGAAAAAATGAATTTGTGACCAATTGATTTTCAACAAAAATGCCAAGATAATTCAATGGGGGGGAAACAGTCTTTTCAACAAATGGTGCCAGGAGAGTGAATATCCAGATGCAAAAGAATGAAGTTCGACTGACCCATATCTCACACTGTACACCAGAATTTACTCAAAATAGATCATAGATCTAACTGTAAGAGCTAAAAGTATAAAACTTTCAGAAGAAAAATAAGAGTCAGTTTCATGACCTTGGGTAGTCAATAGTTTCTAAATTATAACACTAAAAGCACAAGTGACAAAAGAAAAAATAGGTAAGTTGAACTTAAGCAAAATTTAAAACTTTTGTGCATTAAAGGACACCAATCAAAAGTAAAAGGTGAACCATGGAAGTGGAGAAGGTATTTGCCAATCATATCTGATAAATGACTTGTATCTACAGCATCTAAGAGATACTATAATTAAATAATAAAAGATAAACAACCCAATCTAGAAAATGGGCCATGAATATTAAAGACATTTCTTCAAAGAAGGTATGAAAATGGTCAATAAGCACATGAAAAGATGTGCAATATCATTAGTCATTAGAAAAATGCAAATTAAACCCACAGTGGAATACTACTTCACACCTACCAGGATGCTTACAAAAGAAAAGGTGGACAGTAACAAATGTTGTCGAGGATGTAGAGAAACTCAAATGTCCACTTAATGACAGTTAGAATGTAAAATGGCATAGACTTGTGGAAAAATAGTTTGCCAATTCCTCAAATTGTTAAACATTGAATTACTCTATGACTCAGCCATTCTACTCCTAGTTATATACCGAAATCTCCCTCAATTGATGAATGCATGAACAAAATGTAGTGTATCCTTACAACATAATATTATTTGGCAACAGAAATGGATGAAGTTCAGATGCATGTTACAACGTTGGATGAACCTTGAAACTATTATGCTAAATGAAGGAAAACACATACATTGTTTTTTTTTTATATAAAGTGCCCAAAATATACAAATTTATCAAGCTAAAGTAGATTTGTTATTTCTTAGGGCTGGTGGGGCGGTGGTTTGAGGGAACTGGGGAGTCAAAGCCTTTGATGATTTTAGGGTTTCTCTTTGTGGTGATAAAAATGATCTAAAGTTGATTGTGGTGATGGGGCATGAATATACTAGAAACCATTGAATTGTATCCTTCAAATGGATGACTTTTATGGCATGTGAATTATATGTCAATAAAGATATTATTTGAATAAATTTACTCAAGACATCCTCAGAGGATGTTAAAGTTCAGTGTGAATATCTAGGGAGGGGTAATGTGCAATATGACAATTAAGAGCCATTTATTCATTCAGCATTTAGAAAAAACACTTTGATTATAGATCCCAACTTGAGTTTTTCTTTTTTTCTAAACACAAAATACAGATTTAGGATGTTGGTATGCTAGTTTAGCATATTTTGTACACATGCTACCTTTTGTTATTCTAAAATAGAAATATCTATGTATATTTAGTCTATAAATGTAAATACTTTATAAAAGCATTTACTTTCTATAAAGTAAAAATGTAAATACTTTATAGAAAGGTTTATTAAATGGGTGAGGTTTTTAAATAAATAGTAATATTGATTGCAGGAATATGACAATCACTGAGATTTTATAATTTATTTACATCCCAGTTACACATACTCACATAGTCCCTGAAGAAGTCACATATTTCCATATGAAAACAGGCTCTCTTTGGCTATTGAATTGACACAGTGATCCTTCAGATCATAAGAGAGCATGAAGAGGGCATTGCCTCATCTTATTCTGATCAAGAATTTGTGCTTAATGAAATAGGAATATTTTAGCACAAGTAGCCATAGACTTATTTCATTCCAAAATATTGATGCTTTTTGTGCTTTCTAGTGAATACCATTCTAAACATATAAATTCTCTTGGCCATGAAGTCTAAGCAAGGAGGACATCATTTCATCTATATCAGAGCTGCAGGATGCTAGAGTTGGAAGGTGCCTTGAGAAGAATACCTGACCTCTTTAATTTCTCAATACTTTTAATTTCAGAACTGAGGCTCTATATGCCATAGTCTTTGAATGAATTGCCAAAATGAGGAACAGAGGCAGAATTAAGAGCCAGGTCTTCTGAGCTCCTTACCAGTGTTTTTTTCACCACATCATATGGTCTTTTCAAAGCAGAAGGCAACATGGGCTTCTTTGCTATTGACCGTGTCCTCAACAATGAATGTGTGTACAAGTGTGATAAATCCACCATATTTCCTGGGGCTTTTCTTGTGCATGTCAGAATCCACTAGGGTCTGCTGTGTTCTGAAAACACCTGCAAATGATTCAGTGCTTAGTCTTCTCATTCATCCAGAAAATTTTTGACATTTCCAACTCATTTGTAAAGGCAAACTAAAGTAGGTAATTAATTTCCATCTTCCTTCAGAATACTTTAATATCATGCTGCACAGGATAAATGTTTTTCATTTTTCTCATTTGTGGGACTCTTTCTATTGTTGACTGTTATTTTCTGTGTCTTACCTAAAAGGTTCTTGGATTTTACTTTTTAGTTTATTTGTGACCTCTAAAGATAGTGTAAGCAAAAATCTCTCAAGTAATAGATTTTCAAATTATTTCACTTTTGCATTTACAAATTTATTTTGCTACTTCATTAAATGAATGCCAGCCACATACATAGACAACTTTACTCACACCCCAAAAGTCTGAGACAGGGTTTACTAAATTAGAATTTCAAATGCTAATTTAAAATATGTCTCCCATCAAACAGTGAAATCCTTGCCAATGGGAAGGTGGGGAGACTGGATGGAAGAAGGTGAGGGGATTAGCCAAAGAACATTTATACTTAGCCCATAGAGAAAACAGTGTGGTGATGGACAGAGGAAAGGGGGTATGGACTGGGTGGAGATGGACAAAGGGGGGGAAATTGGGATATCTCTAATAGTATCAACAATAAAAATTAAGAAAAAATACCTCTCTGAATTTGTAAATTGAACTTGACTCATCATTTAGTAAAGATCACTCAGTTATCATAACTACACAGTAACTAATCAGTGCCCATATGTGCAAATGTTTTCAAGGCATAATAATAAATAACTTCACCCAAACCACTTTTTCACATAAAATATCTAATACTATATCTAATATTTCCTACTAATTAAATCACTCCAACATTGAGACAAAGCCAACTTACTCCAAAAACATTTTAAAGACTTTTAGAAGATTAGTAAAAGTACCTAATATTTCTAATAATTCTCAATTAGTACTAGGATCCTGGCAACTTTTTCTGTAAAATGTGTATGAAAGATTAGTAAATTTAATTTTGATGTATATCCTAATCAATGGTGTAAAGAGCTTAATCTAGAGATTTAGGATAAGAGCAGAGAACCAGAATTTGTGAGTGTTTCACGTATCTGACATTTGACAAAGCCCTTATCTTTAGATTCGTCCTTTAATTGCTCTAGCAAGAGCTGCGTGGTTTCTGCATCTGTGAGCCTGCAGTGAGAGGACTTTTGTTGGTTATCTGAGTACATTGAGATATGGGTGAAAGTCAATGTTTACATTGAATTACTCCTTAATCTTTCAAAGCTTAGAAACACAGCTGAAAAGAGCTCAATAAATATCAATAGAGTTTGCTGAAAACACCAGTGTAAGCAAGATCCTATACAGCCTTGCTTAACTATGATGAAAAAGGAAGCAGGCCGCAGATATCCCCAAAGGAAGAGACAATCCAAATGCTTCTGTAATCATTCACTCGTAAATTCCCCTCACTATTCATTCTATATGTTACCTTGAAAGTGAAAGCTAAATTAGTTCCAAAATATCATATTAACATCTGTCTTTGGTACCAATAAAAAGTAAATAATGACATGAACATAAATCATGATACCAAATTATGAAGACAAGTTTTATTTTGGGTATAAACAATCACCAACACCTATTATAAGCCAACTGAATAACCACTTGGAAAAAAAAAACCCATATGCATTTCTGAACATTTTGGTGATGTTCATGAGAGCTCCAAGGGAATAGGTAGCCAAGAGCACCAATTTTAGACTCAAGTTGGATGAAGGGAAAAGCCAAGAGCAACCAATTGAAAGCTTTAACTGTCATTCATTCATTTCACAAAAAAGTATTGAAAACTAGAAGCTAGTTTAAGGGGTAGGTAACATGGCAAACAAGAGAGACAAGAACCTAAAGACTAAGGGAGATTATAGAACATATATAAGTAATCAAATACATAATTTACAACTTTAATGAGGACTATAAAGGAGGTAAATTTGTTGTTAGAGAATAATGAGAACCATCTAAATTAGATGCAGGAATCAGAGACGGCCTCTCTGTAGAGGTGAACCTAGTGAGGCTGTACATGACAAATACTGGGGTGAGCAAAGTAGGTCTACAGTTGTGAGTGCACTAAACACAGAGTTTATTCTTGTATTATTATTTGTCAACTATTGTATCACTTTTCATATGAACAACTGTATATTAAGTGTGCCTTGGAGCCATTGTGGATTGCCCACAATGTTGTCTGCATTGATGAAGTGATTTGCTTTTACCCACATGCCAGTTCTGCCTCTACACCTTCAGTACGACATCTAAAATTCAGGGATGCCCCTGTTTCTCTTCTCCTCCACTTGCAGGAGTCCCGGCTTCTCCATCAATCTCCTGGCCCCCTCACTCACCCCAGTTGGCTGGCTGCATGTCTAAAGCTTTCACTTGGTGGTCCTGCTGCATTACGTGGCCTGGGTTGGAGAAGCAAGAACATCCAGCTGACACACAAAGGGATAAATCTCAGCACTGGTAAATCAGTTCAGCTAAGAAGCTTTCTGTGATATCATAGAAGAAATTTCTTACCACAATAACTTGGCAAATTTATTTTTCTCAAATTCAAGTAGTATATTTAGAATCTATTTAGTAAACAAATTTCATTTCATTCCCTACAAACTAATTCCTTCGTGTTATTTAAAAATATGCTTAAAGTCTTAGAGTTCAGTTTTCCAACAGTGTGGGGATTTCTGGGGGAAGGAGGCATAAAGGGACTACATGGTAATGGAAAGAAATACAATAAAGATTAAATTTTTCAAAAGTGAATAATATAAAAACTTCAAAAAATAAATAAAAATAAAAATGAGATTTATGTTATTGTTGTTTTTAAAAGAGCACTTAGAGTTTGATGACATAATTTTTAGAAAACAATATTATTTTATGTAACAGATTAACTGGATTATTATTTAATGGAGGTAAACATTATCCTGGTTAGATTCAGGCATGGACAATAGCTCAATAACCAATTGTTGTTTTTAGGTATAAACAATTGCAGGTGCTAAGCCTGAAGATTCTTAGTTAGAAAAAAGCCTCCTAAGAATATTACCAGACTGGGCAATAAAACTCACAATACCATGAAAGATAAATTACTATCAAAAGTAAGAAAAAAATACAAAAATATAATACTCTTGTCACTGAGCTCAACTTTGCAATTCCAAGCACCTAAACTTTCTAAGATTCAAAGCCTTATAGTTGGATAGAACATAAATGTTTTTCAGTGTTTTATAGATAGAAGAATATAACCAAAAATAACTATTTTCCTATTAACTTTCTTTTATAGGCTATCTATTTTTTAAAAAATTAAGTTTACTAAATAAATAGTTTAAAAAATAAATAGTAAGTCTATTCTGTTTAGCAACCCACACTTTTTGCATAATACTGATCACAAATTAGTAGCTATATATTTCTATGTTTATTTATGCTTGTCTTCTATACTAGATTGTTATATTCCTGAAGGAAGGCACCATTTTAATTTTTGGTTCATATCCTCAAATCTTCAGGATTAGAGCTTGGAAAGACTAGGAGAGGCAACAGAGGGAATTTGACTTCAAGAGCTAAGATTATTTGGCCTAAAATAATACAGAAATGATATCAAGCTGATCACAAATGGAGACAGGGAAAGGCACCCAGTGGAAGAAGGAGCTGCTGATTGCCAGGGAGCTCCTACCCTCAATTATAAGTCATCAAGAACAGGTTTAAACTATTGGAACAGAGCAGTGGTTTCCCTGAGGATAAAGAAATTCCACCTGTGGTCGGTGGCTTCAGTTCCTGCCAAAGAGTTTCCAACCTGCCAACTTTCCCTATGGATTTCAGACTTGCTTAATCAACCTTCATAATCACATACACCATAATCATAGAATCTCTCTGTTGGCCATTTTCTCCTAAATGTGCTATAAAAGAAGGAAAGAAATCAATGAGCTCAGAGCTTGAAATTCTCAGTTCAAGCTCTACATAAATGGCCAAAAGCTTCTATGTCAGCTCAGAAAGAAACTCTTACCTCCCGAAGCTGCAGGATTGAGATTTCAAACCTCAAATCTTATCCTCTAAATTGCTGAATAATAGCACAAACTGAATTCCCAAACTTGCAGAAATTACAGTGAAAATGGCTGCCACTGATCTTGGACTTCTAAATGCAATAGGGATAATTGGAAGCCAGGGTGGCTGGGGCCAAGTAGCAGCCCTTAATAACCAAAGATAAGGTAGCTGTGGTTGCTATAATGGACAGCAGAGTCAACGCAGTAATCAGAAGTCAGACTTGCAGAGAGAGAACAATGGTGTTGGCTAGTTGATCATGGTGTCCCTAGAAAACATTATAAATAGAAGAGCAACCAAAAACATTCTTACTTGAATTTTTGAATTGTAGGACCAGTGAAGAGATGCCTATTTGCAATGATCAAAACAGAATCACAACCTCTCAATCATTTCAGTCTTGACCTACTTTCAAACCCAGAACACCTTAATGAAGGGAACCTGCTCTATCATCAAAAATTCATACTGTTGATCTTTCTCCCAACCTTCTCCAAAAGCACCTACACCCATATACTAGAGCAATTGTGCACTGAGGAACGGAAAATAATCAGAAGTGGCCCAAATGCTCGTGACTCCTTCTCCTACTACATTACCTTCTCTCTACCAGCCCATACCATTGCCTCATGGGGAGTTCCCTAAAACTAGCTGACTGAGGAAGAGAAGACTTGAGCCTTGTTTACAGATGACTCTGTACAATGTTCAGGCACCACCTGAAAGTGGACAGCTGCTGCATTCAAGCCCTTTTCTAAAACATCTCAAAGGACAATGGTGGAGGGAAATCCTCCCAGGGGGCAGAACTTTGAACAGTGATGTTGGGTGTTGATTTGATTGGAAGGAGAAATGGCCAGAGGTACAAAACTGTACTGACTTATAGGATGTAGCCAATGATTTGACTGGGTGGTCAGTAATTTGGAAATAAAATAATTGGAAAACTAGCAAAAACAAAATTTGGGTAAGAGGTATACGGATATACCACTCGGGAAAAAAGCACAAAGACATTTATGTCCTATGTAGATGCTTACTAAATGGTCACCTCAGCAGAGGAGGATTTTATTAGTCAAATGGCAAGGATGACCTATTTTGTGTATACTGTGCCTTTTCACAGGCACTGCTGTGATTGCCCAATGGGCATATGAACAACAGCCATTATGGCAGAGGTGAAGACTATACGTAGGCTCAGTAACATGGAAATTGCTCTCACCAAGGCTGACCTGGCTTACAGCCACCACTGAGTGCACAATCTGCCAGCAACAGATACAACACTGAGTTCCCAGAATGGCACCATTCCCCAGGATGATCAGCCAGCTATCTGGTGGCAGATTGATTATACTGGCCTACTTCCCTTATGGAAAGGGAGAAGCTTTATTCTTATTGCAATAGAAACTCTGGATATAGATTTTCTTTACTGTTGCCAAAACCACTATCCATAAATTTACAGAATGCCTTACTCATTGTCATGGCGTTCCACATAGCACTGCTTCTGATCAAGGAGCTCATGTCAAACCAGACGAAGTCAATGCTCATTCACTGGGATTACCACGTCCTCCTGTTGCCCTTCAAAATGGGCCTCTGAATATCAGGCCCCAACCCCAACCCCAACCCTGGGCTCCCACTATCTGTGATCAGGCCTCTGTGTTTATCTGCCTGGATATCTATCACCTGTTTTCAGACTCTGTGTCACCATAGCCCGCCCACATGCTGGGACACCATCTGTTACACCTTGCTGGATTTCCTGGATTCCTATCCCATGTCTGTCAGGACTGCCTCCTCCTGTTGCCATCATCATTTTCTCTAAATAATAAGCCCACTAGCTTGGCTAGGCTTTCTCCCACCAGCTGAAGTTAGTTCCAATTTCAGTGGCCTCTTTCACACTGGTGGGCATGTCCTGTCTTTAACAAACAAATTAATCCATCTCTCCACCACCAAGCTCTTATTCTGAAGTTAGACTGCTCTATGCCCTACAAAATATTTCAATTTAACAGATATCAAGCTCAATGAACAGAGACTGAATCATTTAACAAGGAGTTATGGGTGTGTGATAAGTCAAAAAGGTAGAAATCATGCACCAATCTGTACTAAAGAAATCTGATAAACAGTGAAATGTTTTCACTGACACTACAGAGGTAAACAGCGACTACCAAATTGTTTTCCAAAGAACTTGCCATCCAATAGCATATTTACAAAGACAGAGATTGAAAAATAAAATAAATGATGTTAGCCCTTTAGGAGGTAGACAATACATCCACACAATGTGAAAACAAGTCCTGAGCCCAGTCATCAGGGCTATCACAGTCTATACAACTATGAGATACTGTATTTTGCCTAGATTTTAAAGAATTTTTTTAGTTACACATGTTCATTAAGTTAAAACAAATGACAAAAAATCATCAATGGTTGAACATATAGCCACTAATACTCTGTAGAAACAATGTCTTCACCAGCGTAAGTTTCATAAATTAAAGGTGTGTTCAGCCCTGACGGTTGTGGCTCAGTGGATTGGATATTGTCCCACAAACCAAAAAACTGTCAGTTGGATTTCTGGTCAGGACAGTTGCTTAGGTTGCCAGCCAGGTCCTCGGTTGAGTGTGTGAGAGAGGCAACTAATAGATGTTTCTCTTGCACATCAATGTTTCTCTTTCTCCCTCCCTTCCTCTGCAGCAGCCATTCCCACACATATGAAATTGTTATACACTAAAGACTTTCATAATGGTCAGCAGCTAAGACATTTATGATGTCTTCCAGAAATATAAAGAAACATCATCTGAGACAAGTGACAAAAATCAGCTCAGGTGCAGATTTTGGACAATGATTTCATCTTTCATATGTTATGTTCTTGATCTTTTAGGGTTATGTTTAAAAATAACTGAACAATCATTAAAATAAAAAAAACAACTACAAGCACTTATATTTACCTACCAATAGATTTTTATTTTTTATTACTATGTTAAATTTTTATGCTATGTATAACATAGAATAAGAGGTTGACATTAAATTAATCAAAATAGTAGGTGTGCTCAACCATCTGTAAATTAGGATTTTACAGAGTGAATTTATATGTAAAATAATCAAATTACCATGATTAATTAAGTACATAATTAGGTACTTGATACTTAACACATGCTGAATCTTTCAATGTATAATTTATCTTACATAGAGTACCTTAGAAATTAAATTATATTTCCAGCAGGTAGTCAAGATTACTGGTTTTATTTATATTGTAAATGTATAAAACATCTTTGGAAAACAAAAACAAATTTGAAATGAATAAAATTTAAAAATTTTTTGCAAATCTTTTAGTCCTAGGAGTTATATTAGTTTAGAAGCTTAAAATAAAAATGAAATGATGAATTATTTGTCCTAATTCGATGTACTATAAATGACATAATCGGAACACCACCCTACTACGCAAAGTGCCTGAGACTGGGCCTGGTAAAGGAAACTGAAGACCTGAGTTAGAACCAAAAAGACTTGGTTAGTTGGTGAGTCATTTCTCTGTCTCCTATACAATCTTGGCACAGCCAAACCTTGCAGAAACAGATATGCCATCTTCATTAATTAGCCAGCTGTTAACAAAACAATTAGGGCAAAGCCAAGCTAACAAGTAACTGGGAAAAGATGGCTTTTGATCATCAGTGAAACCTGACCTACCTGGCCACATTCTGCTACCTATTGTGACAAATGGGACTTTATCCAGTAGCGGGGAGGGGGTAAGGCAGTAATTAGATTTACCTGGGATGGGAGAAAAGCAAGTATAAGAAAAAAATGATGGGTTAAAGCCATACTGTAACTAGCCATTCTGAAGGCAGGGTATCAGGCATTTTCTTGATGAGGTGGCCCTAAGATTCCATTAACTTACTTTTCTACATCTTTTTTAAACTTAAAAAGCAGCATGATGAAAAGAACGATGGACTGGAAAGCTACATATTTTCTGTATTTCAGCCCATGCAACTGTTTGCTTTTGAGATTTGGGCTGGGCATTTCAAGGACGTCACTAAACCAAGTGTGTAATCCAGAAAGTCCTTTCACTCCCACAACCTTGTTTCTCCGCATACCGGCTCTTCCGCCACTGGAGTTGCCTGGGAAAGTCCTAGTTTACTTACATTTTCCCAACGTCCCATCTGGCTTGGCTTTCATCATTTCAAAAGGTTTCAGTGTTGACAATATATAAAGACATAAATTAGAATGATGTTTTCTCCTAACTGTTCCAGCAATAACATCCTGTCATCCAGGAGCCTAATTTAGGAGTAAGGAAGGCCACCAGATGTGAATAGCAAATGTCTTATCAAGGAAAACACAAATTTCACCAGGGAGAACAGAGCTAGAGCTATATATAACAACACAAATCTCAAAAACAAAATGTTGTAAAAAGCAGTGTGATATCTTATTTTTGTAAATTTTAAAAACACAACCAGGACTAAATATTGGAATGGTTACATAAATACTTGAGCAAAACTATAAAATGGATTAGAACAATGGATCTAATTAAATAGATGCTTCTGAAAGGAGACTGAAGAATTATAGCATTTTATTTCTTTAAAAAGACTTTAAGCAAATATTATAAAATAAAGTGTCAATTCTGAGAGGTGAGAGTTGATTTTTATTCTTGTCCTTTTCTATCTTGTTTAAATTTCTGAATATATAAATATAATAAAAAATAGAACATGGACTAGTGAATCAAAGAGAAGGTGGATCTAATCGAGAAAACCTGGAAAATTGAGCAGAGTTATGAAATGACTCACTTATTGCAGCCATTTCACAGTTCACAGTCAACCACAATCTGTTGAGCTGATGTTACAGGCAATCACTAATTGTTTTATTGGCTCATGATGGCATAACCTGGCTATAGCACAGCTACCTGAGGTCCTTCTGGCTTTCTAAAAGGCTAAGTCAAATTAGTCAGTGCCAATACCAACAACATAACTAAAACACTAGAATTGACTGTAACACAGATACACAGTCACAGCCATAGGTCATAACACATTGTCCAAGATCCTTTTTGATATAACAAATAGAGTGTGACAATATAGGTCCCCTAACATAATTCAAAGAGCTACAGACTGAGCTATAAAAGGAATCTTTCCAATAACTAAGAACAGACAAATAATAAGCAAATGCTAACAAAATGGAACACTGGCCTGATATGCTTTACAATGTCATGTGCTTACTATTTTCCACTGTACAGTTTAGAAAGATTGTTTTTTACAAACCTCAGGACAGGGAGAGACTTACCTCATTTATGGGTATCATTTTAACTTTTTGGATTGTTTAAGACAGACCAAGTGTTTCCCAAGATGAGCTCTGGGTCCCTGGAACAGTACCATTTATCAAGTGACTATTATAGGCTACATTATAAATTAGTTCATTTACACTCATTATTTTATTCAATTCTCACCACAAGTGAGAATTGACTGTGAGACTTGGATGACTACTATCTCCATTTATTTGATGTAAGACTCAAAGGTGAGAAATTTGGCCAAGGGGTTAAGTGCCAAGCTGGTGGGCTTGATTCCAAAACGGCCTCAGGGTCCCTCATTTTATTGTATTCAGGGAAGCCCCTCCCATCAATGAACTCAATAACAGATCCTGGAACTTTTGTTCTCCAAGATGAGTTCATTACCAACCCTCCAGCTGTAACCCTCCATCAATGGCAGCCATTCCTTTGATTAAATAAGAATGTCGTCCTCCCATTCCCATCCAATCAACCAATGTTTGCCTTCTCAATCCTACAGAACAGATGACATTCCTCATATAATTGAAGAAAGTTAGCATGTCATCCGTAAGACCTCCCTGAAGTACTGAACGTCAGTCACTCCTGCTATGATGCTCTTTTGAGTCCCTCACAGACCTGCAGTCAGTTTTCCCCAGATCAGCACTTCCATTCCGGCAGTTCACAAACCCCGGGTTACTACAACGTCTACATATCTGTATCCTCAGTGACCAAAAAAGTGCCTGGCACAGGGTAAATGAGGTAAGCGATCAGTAAATACTTAATGAAGGGATGAGAAAGAGATTTGCAAACACTGTGAACATTAAATGACAATGGTATTTTGATTAGTATCAATTAGTGCTAAACTCTCAATGACCACCTTTATTCTTTGAATATATTTTCTTCTTCTCTCCTTTAAAAAGGTGTCTGTTCTGCTCTTTTGTTTGTCAGTTTTTTATTTGTTTCGGCACCCATTTTATCCTCCAACTCATCTCTTCCAATGAGTTTTTTTAACAGTTTTCGAAAAGTGACAGTCTGGCTATCATGGAAGTTAACAAGATTTGTTTCTTCATCTCTGGGGTGGCACTTATTTGATTTTGTTACTCATATTTAACACAAAGTGCCTAAACCTCTCTTTTGGTTTTATTACTTATGAGAAGAAAACATTCTATATTGTTCTTTTGGCTACTTCCAGGCCTTTTTTCTGAGGATGGTCAATATTATATATACCAAATATATATCTATGCACAAATAAATATTCATGCTTAAGCCAGTTTTAGTTTAGCAGGGGTACTTGAGCTAGGGTCTAAGCCTTATTATTATTATTATTATTATTGTTATTATTATTATTATTTGGATTTGGACATTTCCAGGCATGTCTCATGAGTCAGCAAGGTGGGTCTGCCAAGAATAGAACTTCATGAGTCCTTACAGCAAGAGCACTGACAGCAGCTGCTACTCAACCCCCAGGACGAGGACCTCTAAGCTTCCCGAGAAAAGCCCACTTATTAACACTCCCAGCCTTTGTGTCAGAGGCAGAAAAACATCTTTAGAGTTTTTGGATAAAGAGAGCTAGAGGGAAAAAACTGATCCAAGGACGATGGTCAGGTTAGAAAAGAGGGTAAAATGGGGTTAAATTAAATTCCATTAACTTCATAAATTTATTTGAGGAATAATAAATATCACTACAATATTTATTATTCTCATCCAGGAATACAATATAAATCTCCATTACTACTAATCTTTTGTGTTTCTCAATAAAATGTTTTATTTATTTAATTCTTGTACATTCCTTATTTACTTTATTCATAGGTATATAATATTGCATTGCTATAATAAATGGGATTTTTTTCATTATGTCTTCAATTTGTAGCTGTTATAGGAAAGTCAATTGATTTACACACATCTACCTTTTGTATGACTACTTAACTGAAGTCTTATTCTAATCATTCTTTAGTTGATTTTCTTGGGATTTTTAATTTACAAAAATACATTTTTAAAGAAAAAAGATGTCACCTTTTTCCCAACAGTTGTAACTTTGGGGAGGCAGTGTACCATGCTGTCAAAGATTAAAGACTCGCGAGTTAAGCCACTTTGAGTTTTAATTCAGCTCCACCACTAATTAGCTGTGTGAACTTGGCTAAGTTATTTAGCTTTTCTGAGACTCAGCCTTTTAACTTGTAAAATGAGGATGACAGCAGCATATATCTCCTAGAATGGTTGTGAATATAAAATGAGTTAATATTTGTAAAGTATTTAAAACTGTTTCTAACATACATAATAATAATTTTTAAAATTTAATCTTTTAAGAATTAATTGTATTGGTTGGAATTTATAAAATGATGTTAACTGTAAGTGATGAAGTTGGTCATATAGTGAGCCTCTAACATTTTTCTGTTTTCTTGAAATTAATTTTTCACAATTTATAACATTTCTCTGTTCCTAAATTACTAAGTTGTATGTGTGTTTTCTTAAAAGAAATATGGTTGCATTTTATCAAACATCATTTGGAATCTATTAGAAAGTGAAAAATAGGGGTTTTATTCTTTATGACTATAAAATTCTCTTAATAAATTTCAAAATATTGAAATATTTGTACATTCCTAGAATATACACCATTTTTATATTATTCTATATTGTTGATTTCTATATTCCTGTATCTAGTATTTCAATTAAATTTTGTAATTTTCTTTTTTGTGCTACTTTTTATTAGTTTATTGTTTTGGGTATTACATTTTTCATTAAATAAATCAGTAAAATGTTTCAACTCTACATTTTATAGACTATAGAATCATTTGTTCCTTAAAAATTCATGTTTTCAATCACTAATTATTAATACCTGATGAAAACAAGAAAGTTTGCTCGTCTGAACAGAGTATTTTAGCTCCTGCCAAATATTGTTATCTAGGCTGATCAAGGACATAAGCTTAAGCATCACACAAAATTTGGCTCCAGTCCTAACTTCACCGCCCAGTAGCTAAATGTGTGCACTTGGCAAGGTGCACTTTTATCCCAGGGAATAGCTTCCTCACATTCCTCACAAAGCGTTATTATGAGGGTTGAGTTAGATTACACTTATAAATTACCATGCACTCCACCTGAAATCCAGGAAATTGCTTTATGAGTTAGTGTTTAATTTTCCCTAAATAGAAAATTAAGGTTGATAATTTTACTTGCTATTTTTCTTTGTATGGAGATTATAGTTGTTTATGTAGAAATATAAATATTTTTTATAAAATTCTTTGTATGAAATTACTTCACAATAAAAGATAGATTTCAATTAAGACATTATTCTCCAGTGACGTAAGTTAAAAGCGGACATGAAAGTAAAGACGCTCTGATAATGAAGGAAAATAACCCATTGTCACGTCTAGAGGAAATCTCAGTGGGTTAATAGGGAAGTTGTACTATTTTGAGAAAGCCAGGCGATGAGCCTAAACCAAATTTAATGTTTTCCATTCTTTCCCGTTCCCTAGCAGCTCTGTTCTCATGGCAATCCGAGAGTGGGAGGAGAAAGCTCTTTTCCGAAGGCTGAGGCTTACTCCAGGTTCTCTGATCTGCCGTCTGACCTGCAAGAGGAGGGCAAGTCTTTCCCTCCGGAGGCAAAAATTCAGCCCTAGGGATTGGCGTGGCCTCAACTACGAATCCCACAGACATAAGGGTTTTTGTGAAATGTTAAGATTGAAACATAAATATATCCTCAGTTGTAAAGGACATGCAATTTGTATAGGTGAATATGAATATATAGATATATAGATGTATACAGTATATACAGTAAAAGGTGTATATACAGAATTGGGCAAAAGTAGGGTAACAGTTGTGGGTACATGAAATGCAGAGTTTATTCTGGTGTTATTATTTATTAATTATTGTATTATTTTCTATACAACTATACACTCCTTCTGCCTGACCCTGTATATATGCAGTATACATAGAGTATATATAGTATATACACGTGTGAGTATATATATTCATATTCAGCTCCACAAACGAATGCCTTATATGATCATTGCCACATATATGCTATATATACACATATATATACACATACAAATATACATACACACACAGAGATGGGCAAATGTAGATTAATAGTAATAATAAATGATACAATAATAAATAAATAAATAGCTGTATTTCATGTACTCATAACTATAAATCTACTATAGCCCACTCCTGTATATAAAATAATATGATATATAGAAGGATGTACAAATATACATCGTTAGAATATATAAACCTGTTTCTCAAAAAAGTGTTTGAAATTTCTCTCCATTTTCTGATTATAAATCTTTTACTGTGTATATTTGGTCTGGTTTCTTAACTTTTGAGAGCAGGACTAGACTTCCCCACAGGTAAAACATCCATAGAGTACCTATTAAACAGAGTTGTTGGGCATCTTAAATGACATAAGCCATGTAGGACAATGTCTGGCACATACTATACTTAATATGTTTTAGATTTATTAATACTCTTAAATAACAAAAATAATAGAATGTTCCTGCCAATGATATATATGATAAAAATAGTAAAATAAATCACTCTTAAACATTTAACTTTGAATAAGGCATACTAAATTACATTTTCTATTACTATTGATATATCTCAAGAGTATCCTCTAATCGAATGGCATAGGCACATCAGTGGGCATGCATGTATGTGTGTGTAAAACCAAAACATGTAATTCTTGAGAAGAATTTTTTTAAATTAAAGAATATAGGTCCTTATGAAAGAGTACAGACCCCATGCCACAAAGTATTTTCCCTTCTGCACCCAGAGCAAAGCTGTGCTCCTTGAACCCTTTGGACTAGCAGGCAAACAGCTGCTGCCCAAGGCCAGAAGTACTGGATGAAAAGGTAGTGGGAAGGAAGAAGACAAGAAAGGTTTATATCATTTCTCTCCAGTTGACCAATGTTAATTATTTCTCAGATCCAACTGTTGCATGTTTCCCTACTTTACACTTTAGTCTCAGATGCAACTGTGTTATTCTAAGATACTGGAAGAGCCCAATTTTGGCTGTTCAAATATGTGCCTAAAATCTTCAGGAGGAGCCATTGCTCAACACCGGTAACTGATGTCCTAAAAGCAGAACTCAAGCCTTCTTACAAAAGCTTAGCTTTGACATTTTTCAGCTCACCTGAAGAGTCATTTATGGATGATGTTAAACATTAAAAAATAAAATAAGATGTAGTCCTGGTGAGTTATCTCCTGATTTTATTCTTTTTTTTTTTAGTCCTCACCCAAGGATATGTTTTTATTGATTTTTTGAGAGAGAGAGAGAGGGAAAGAGAATGAGGCATCGATTGGTTGCCTCTCGTAAACCCCCTGACCAGGAATCGAACCCACAACCGAGGTATATTCCCTGACAGAAACCAAACTTGGAACATTTATAGTGTATTGCACAATGCTCCAACCAACTTAGCCACCAATCCAGGGCACTCGACTTTTTTTATACAGAAAAAACTTCAAAGCAGTATTTCAAATATTAGTAGCAAGTTCTTTCATTGATATTCAGTGCTACTTTGCCATTTCAGGCCCACTTGACAAGACCAGAGTTAACTTGCTGGCTTTTCTCAAAGGCAAATATTTGCTTTGGCTAATAGTGGTAACAGGAAAAGTCACATATTTAATATGGCATAAAGAAAAATTACTTTCCACTGACCCGAAAAATTTACCTTGCAACTAAGGCTGAAGGAGAAAGAAACCGGAATGAAAGTACTTGAAATGAGAACCGTAGCTGCCATACCTGCCTGCCTTGTGCCGAGTTCATGTTTAATTGAATTTACATCAATAATTCCATACATTGCTTGCAGGTTCATAGAACATAAGTTACTGTCTTTGATTCGCAGGTCAAATACTTACTGCTAGCAACATTTGTGTCTCTGAGGGAGGCTTATCCCCCTGCCAGACTGTGCTGCTTCTCCCATGGTGGAGGACAGCGACTACTGTGAAATTCCATGGGGGGGGGTAATGCCCCACCTAGAGCCCCAGGTTGCTGGGCAACAGCCCCTTATGACTGCTCCTCTGGGAATGCTAAGCAACAGCACTGAGTCTGACCCAGCTGCTCCCAGTGCACTGCCTCTCAAGAAGGCCAGGTTAACAGGAGGCCAGGGGCTCTAACTGACTAGTTACATAATTTATACACATTTCTCAGAATGCTCTCCAACTGTCGCTCAGTAAAAATCAGAGCAGAACTAGTTCCTACCCTGAAGGGTACCCTTGAATGTATTTTTAATTTAAACTCTATCCTTGGATCTTTAGAGAAGCTGACAGAAAATTAATGCATCACATCCAAAATCCATGACAAAAAAAAAAAATGTTAAAAAAGCACAAGTAAACATTGAAGGAGGCCATTCCTTTTTAAACCACATTTAAAATATGATTTTCAAAGCTTTCATAATTTTAAAGAATTTTGCTATTTAGTATTGTCTGTTAAGAGACAAAAAATGGGAAAAACATAAGAATTAAACCACATTACTCTTATGGCAAGCCTGTTCCTAAATTATTTTAACATGTAACTTTATTAAAGTATAGCAATTTCTAGGAAAGACCTTCAATTCTTATCTATAGTTAAACCCACATTTACATCTGTAATCTCAATGTCTTCGTAGTTCTAGAATCTTAACTCAAACTAATCAAATTGAAATTAGTCAAGTTTTTCCATCCACATCTGACCTACCTCTTAGGACAAAGGCAACAGCTCAGTCAACCAATCTAAAAACTTACCTGCACATTAAACATGAGTCCAGCCTTGCCCTGTCTCCCTTACTGCCCCTTATCTCTCTGTAGTAAAGGAAGAGGTATATGACCCAGGAAGCATAGACTTGCAGCCAGTACACCACAGTACAAATAAGAATCCATTATTCCACTAATTTACAGTAGTCAAGCCCAAGCTATTTAGCATGACATGCAAGGCACTTCTGAAACTACTTCCCATGGAACTTCGAACCACATATGCTGCCACGTGTGATTTCATTATAGTCTACTAAACACATCACACACCTCAAGTCTCCTTCCTCTTCCTAGCACACACTCTCCTTTGCCTGGTAAACTACTGGTTATCATTAAAGATCTAGCAATAACATCACTTCTGCTGAGCAACTGTCCCTGCTTTTAGAATTACTTATAACCTGAATGTCTTTATACTTGATTCATACTGCTATGGCGGCATTAGTTACATTGTCTTACAGTCATTTACCTACTCAGTATAAATCCCATATTCTTCAAGGGCTAGTGCCTTGTTCTGGCAACTTGGTCTCCTTGGTACCTGGCATATTCCTCAGCATTAAAGAGGTATTTATACTATCATTTATTAAGGGTTAGAGAACTGTACTCCTAGGCAAAATTATAAACTACATTAGGACTGGGCATTTTTAACCTCCTAATTAACTAGGGATGGGTAATAAATCAATTCACCTAAAAACAAAAACTTAATCTCCTTTGTCTGGACTAGTCTTCTTCTCCATAAACTATGCTCAATCATAGAAGACAAATAAATACCAGGTCCCTCTGCAGTGATGCAATCCATCCAGTAATATGGCTAAAATAAGCAGTTGGCTCATGCCCCTCCTATTATAATAACCTGAAACTAAGGGGAGCTATATGGCCAGGTAATCAAATCACTCAAAACTGTTCTGGAGCTAATCCAAAGGAAGATAATTTCCCCTTCAGATTCACAGCTTTAAAGCAGGCTTTGCAGAAATCTTGGTGCTAAAGTAGGGAAGACAGTATTAAAAGAAACAAACAAAAATTAGGATTAAAGAAAAAGCAAGCAAACTTACTCTAATTTAAAACTTCCTAAAATAATACTTCACAAAACAGCATTTACTCAAAATCTGGCTCCCTCAAAGTACCAATTTAAAAAATAAATAGAAACATAAGCAAACAGCACACAAAAGGCCACAAATGCAGCTTCCAAATCTAATATCACAAAGCCACTCAACTTCTTAGCTTCTTACTTCTTACCACTTCAGGAGCTAGAGATTTTGGCCCCCATTTTCAAGTATAACAATGTTTTTATGCTTCTTCTATAATTTCTTAGGTTCACATTTATGTAACCATATTGCTAAATATTTTGATATTAGCAATAATAATGACTTTCTCAATTATCCATGCAACACAAACCCTACTCAATGGAAATCTGAATTGTTAACCTATCCGTGTTAAACAGAAAATTCTTAGTCTATTACTAGGTTGTGTGTTCTATATACTGCTAAGTCTATGCATCTTCAAGTAGGAAACCTGTAACTTTAGGAATACTTGACTGTATGCAGCAAGTACTCACAACCCTATGACAAATTGTGCACTTCAAAGCAGTCCTACTTTATATAGATAGATAGATAGATAGATAGATAGATAGATAGATAGATAGATATAGTTAACTATTATAATGTAGAATGAAATTTTTATAAAACTTTATAAGATGAATACATAATTTTAAAGAACCTTTGCATTTTTCTATGGAGCACTTTGAATTATGCCTCTAGATTTCTGGGAACTCTTTGGTGGAGAAAAGTGAGAAGGCCTTCTCTTGGGGATTCCCTCCTGGAATATGCTGAAAGGGGCTTTCTTCACTTTCATATAAAAGTGAAAAATAGCTTTGGCTCTCACTTATTATTATCATTAAACTCAAAGAGCTACTCCACTTAGACATACCATTACTTTTTTATTGCAGCTTAACCTTTGTAACATCTTTTTTATTTTGTAGTAGCAATCTTTCTTTTCCAATATTAGTCCTAAATCTTCCTGCAGATACATCACAAGAACTATGTGAACCCTTGTATACATATGGAAAAAATGATCTCAAGTAAGGGAGGGTGTACTCCTGCACTGGATGCCAGAAATGTGCTGGGTACTTAACAATCATTAATCATAATACTCAAATTGCAAGTAATTAGTCACAACACTATCTTGCAAAAGAGAGAGAATGAGACGAATGTGCTGGGTACTTGAAAATCATTAATCATAATATTCAAATGGCAAGTAATTAGTAGCAACACTATCCTGCAAAAGAGAGAGAGAGACAGAGAGAGGAAAACTAAGCCTACCTTAGGATAAGTAAACCCAGATCTAACTTCAAACCTTCTGCTTTTTTCTCTCTCACATTTCCATATCTGCTTTCCCAAGTGTTCATTTCTTCTAGCTAAATTTTTCTATTTTATAACTATTTCTTCTACTACTTTTGCAATAACTCACCATCCTGAACAATGTGTGTGTGTGTGTGTGTGTGTGCGCGTGCACGCATTCATTTGTAGAATTAGAATGTCCAAAATAATTTGACCATGATAGAACAGAGTTGGGACATCACTTCCCCTCTTCTGAATAACATACTGCTCTTAATACAACTTAAAAATATACTGCCTTTGCTGGATATCAAAGTGATATTACCAATTCATATTGAATAGTCCATAAACCAAAATCCTGCAGTATTTTCTAAAATGGATTCCGCTAGCCCTGTTTGGAGCATGATCCCATACACAAAAAGATTGCACGCTCGATTCCCAGTCAGAGTATACACCTAGTTTGTAGGTTCGATCCTCAGTCAGGGCATGTATGGGAGGCAGCCAATCAATGCTTCTCACATAGGTGTTCCTCTCTCACATTGATGTCTCTCTCTCCTTCTCCCTTCCTCTCTCTCTAAAATCAGTAAATATATCCTTGGGTAAGGATTAAAAATAATAAAATAAATAGATTCTGCTAATGACAATTTCTTCTCTATCTGTTTTTCAAAATGTATACAACTCTTAGTCAAAGAAGAACTAACATTCACCCTTCTCAAACTATCCCAAAAAATTCAAGACGAGGAAAGATCCCCAAGCACATTTCATGAGGTCATCTTTATCCCAATTCCAAACCCAGATAACGACACTACAAAGAAAGGCCTATGTCCTTGAACATAGATGCAAAAATTGTCAATAGAAATATTAACAAACTGAATCCAACAATACATTAAAATGTTCATACACCATGATCAAAGGGAATTTATTCCTAGATGCAATGTTAATACAATATCTGCAAATCAATTAATATGATACATCACATAAATAAAGTGTAAAATAATATGATGATATCAATAGATGCAGAAGAAGCATTTGACAAAATCTAGCACATAATAATGACCATATATCAAAATCCCATACCTAACATCATACTTAATAGGGAAAAAACTAAAAGTGTTTTCTTTAAGATCAGGAATGAAACAGGGATGTCCACTTTTCATTATTCTTATTCAACATAGTAATGGAAGTCCTAAACACAGCAATCAGACAAGAAAAAGAAATAAAAGGCATCCAAATTGGAAATAAAAAACAAAACTGTCCTCATTTGCAGATGACATGATACTGCATATAGAAAACCCTGAAGATTCCACACACACACACACACAAAAACTACTAGAACTGATGAATAAATTCAGTATACTGTCAAGATACTAATACAAAAAGATATTCAGGAATCAGTTTCATTTTTATACACCAGTAATGGAATATCAGAAAGAGAAACTAAGAAAATAATCCCATCTATAATTGGATCAAAGAATAAAATACCTAGGAATAAATTTAACCAAGAAGGTAGAAGATCTGTACTCAAAAAATTATAAGACACTGAGGAAAGAAACTGAAGAAGATACATGGAAGCACATACCATGCTCATGGATAGGAAGAATTAACATCATTAAAATGTTGATACTACCCAAAACAATCTCTGGATTCAACACAATTCCTAGAAAAATATCAATTGTATATTTCACAGAACTAGGGCAAATAATCAAAAAATTTATATGGGACCACTACAGACCTTAAATTGCCACAACAATCTTGAAGAAGAAGAAAAAAAGTTGGAAATATCATGCTACCTAATATCAAACTATACAACAAGAACATAGTAATCAAAACAGCACGGTACTAGAAAAAACAAACACACATCAATGGGACATAATAGAGAGTACAGAAATAAACCTATGCCTGTATGATAAATTAATATATGACAAAGGAAGTTAGAACATAAATTGAGGTAAAGTTGGTCTATTCAATAAATGGTGTTGGGAATATTGGACAAATATATGCAAAAAAATGAAACTAGACTACCTTCTTATACCATATACAACAATAAATTCAAAATGGATTGAAGACTTACATGTAAGACTTGAAACTATAAAACTTCTAAAAGAAAATGTAGGCAGTAAAATCTCTGATATCTCTCTTAGCAATATTTTTTCCTGATATATCTCCTCAGGCAAGGGGACAAAAGAAAAAAAATGAACCAAGGGGACTACACCACAAAACAAAAAGACAACCTACTAAATGACAGAACATATTCCCCAATAATACACCTGAGGAGGGGTCAATATCCAATATTTATAAAGAACTTATACAACCCAACACCAAAAAACAAACAAATAAACACTCCAAACTTGGCTGGGTGGCTTAGTTGGTTGGAGCATCAGTCCCGTAGACCAAAAGTTTGTGGGATCAGTTCTTGGTCAAGGAACATACCTAGGCTGTGGGTTCAATTCCCAGTCAGGGCATGGACAGAAGGCAACCAAGCAATGTTTCTCTCTTTCTGTCTCTCTCTCTCTCTCTCTCTCTGCCCCCTCTTCCTTTCTCTATGAAATTAATAAACATATCCTCAAGTGAGGATTAAAAAAACAAAACAAAAAGAACAATCTATTTAAAAAATGATCTGAAGATCTAAATAAACTCTTCTTCAAAAAGGACATACAGATAGCCAATAGGCATAAGAAAAGAAGCTCAATGTCACTAATCATCAGACAAATGCAAAGTAAGACCATAATGAGATATCACCTCACACCTGTCAGAATGTCTGTCATTGATAAATCAACAAACAACAAGTGCTGGTGATAATTTAGAGAAAAGGTAACCCTTGAGCACCGTTGGTAAGAGTGCACATGGGTGTAGTCTTCATGGAAAATAGTATGGAGCTTCGTCAAAAGATTAAAAATAGAACTGCTTTATGGCTCAGCAATTCCACTTCTGGGTATATCTGAAGAAACCCAAACCTCTAATTTAAAAGACTATGTGGACCTCTATGTTCATTGCAGTGTTATTTATAATAACCAAGATGTGAAGCAACTCAAGGGCCCCTCAATAGATGAGTGGATAAAGAAGCGGTGGGACATATATACAATGGATTATTAGCCATAAAAAATGAAATTTTACTATTTGTGATGCCATAGATGGACCTAGAGGATATTATGCTTCATGAAATAAGTGAGTCAGAGAAAGACTAGTACCATATGTCTACAGAAAAAAATAAATGAACAAACAAAATTGAAACATAATCATAGATAAAAAGAACAGACTGAGAGCTGTCAGAGGGGTGGGAATGAGGCTGGAGAAAAAAGGGATTAAGAAGTACAAATTGGTAGCTACAAAATAGTCAGGGGGTACAAAGTACAGCATAGGGAATATAGTAAATAATATTGTAATTACTATGTATGGTGCCAAGTGGGTACTGGAAATGTGGCAGGGAAAGTCTGTAAAGTATATTATTGTCTAACTACTATGCTGTATACCTGAAAATAATACAAAATAATATTAAGTGTAAACTGTAATTGAAAAATAAAATTAAAAATAAGAAAGCTGAAGGAAGAAAATGCTAGGTATGAGTAGAAATTAACAAAACAGGAAATAATGCAATAAATAACACTAGCAAAAAATGTATATAACTCTTGTGCTTATTTACATATAAACAAGTTGAAAAAATACCTTTCGACTCATAAGGTACACCACTGATTATATATATGACTTCCTACACAAAATCACTCAAGGGTGCAAACTGCTACAGATTTAACACTAAAGTCTTTCTCCCATTATTTAAGATTCTTCTCTACAGCTCCAACATATGTTTCAATCCTTACCTTCTCCCACTCCCTAAAATTCTACATAACTCTGTCTATTCTTTTCCTGTATTTGTACATTTGTTTATACTGTTCTTGCAATCAGGAATGTTTTGCCCAATCATTGAAATTCCATCAGTCCCTCAAAGATCATCTCAATTACTACACCCTCTATAAAGTCTTTCTGATTAATTTCAGTTTATCTTTCTCGTCTTTGAAACCCCACAGCACTGTTTACTTCTTTTGTGGCACCTGTTACAGTCAGCCTGGCAGAGATGTTGTGCGTATTATCCTCCTTCATCTCCCCCAAACAGATGGAATTCTATGCTTCCTGTAGAAAAAAATGGAGTCTCACTCATTCTTGTACGCAGCATATCACTAACACAAAGATCTGAATGAAGGAGGGTGTTTTTATTTATTTATTGTTCTTCAGGAGGGTCCTTTTAAATAAACATTTATTTATTTGATTTTGTTGACTATTCATCTCAGAGATGTATGTACTGAGTTTAAAAATTCATTGAAAACTTTAAAAAAAGACATCATTAACCATCCACAGAAATGAACCTGACAATAAATGAGCACATATAGCACTAAAATGTGGAATTAAATACTCTGTTTAGAATAATACAGGTACTCTTGTTCAACGTACTCATGTAAAGATGAAGAACCTAAATCATATTCATGTTGGTGTGATTGTGTTGACAAAAAGCTGAAATCTCAAGAGATTAGGAAACTTCTTCAGGTTCACATGACTAATTAAAAGCTCACTTGGCCTCATGACAAAGCTTTTTAATTTCTACTTTAGTTATGTGTTCTACTACTACCATTCAAATCATCTGCTGACATATTTTTAAATGCTAGCTGCAAAAATATTTATGAAAAGAAAGACTACATTTTTTCTTTTTATTTATCTTCAAAATATTATTTAAATAGGCAGAATTTTAAAAATGCATTGGTAACGATTAAAGATAATTATATTGAACCAAATTTATTTATATAAGTATATTTATTTTGCAATTTAACTACAAAAAATACAGTCAAGAATCAGGACATTTAAAAAATACTGCTGTTCAGTTAAAATAAATGTCATAAGATCTATGCACTAGTCATGTTCACCTTCTTTACTCACAGAGCATTGCTGCAGGTTTAATCAGGCCTGGTTATGCCTCTGTTTTGTTTTTAACCTGTTCGTCACCAATTTGGATGGTAGGAAAATGTTTGCCTGCCAAACACCCATTTTCCCTTTGAGAAGCCTTCCCTCCTATGTTCATTTTACATGATTCAGTTGTTACCAAGAATGAAGCTGAGACTGAGACCTGACAAATCAGAGCTCCATATATGTCCCTAGCCACTGCGATTAGTTTAGAAGTTCCATGTGACTTGAACTCAGTCCCAGCAAGCTTACGACATTTTCTAACCCAGCAAATGCTTAGAGTGGGTTCATGATGCAAGTTAGTTCACCTTAGGATTGGTGCAAACCTACCAGGTAAAGATGCTTTTTTTTTTTTTAATTTAAACTTAAGAAGTTAGACCTGGAGCTGGTAACATCTATTTTATCATTAAGCACAGCCTGAGAATAAAGTCAAGTTGAAGGAGAATACAGCCAAGTAGAAGGAAATTGGGTCCTTAAAAAATAATCTGAGTTCTAGGTCAACCTATGACTAAAGTCTGGGTTACATAAATCTGATGAATTCTCCCTACCCCCTCAAGTCAATTTGATGCTGATTTTCTATGATTGGCAATTGTAACATTCCTAACTAATGCACTTGGTTATCTGAGTTTTTCAACTACCGCTAGATTTAAAGGGTGATATAGAGAGAGAGGGCAAGGGAACAGTAAGAGCTACCACACACAGTAGGTCCTCACTTAATATCATTGATAGGTTCTGAGACTTTGAGCAAAACAACATATAATGAAATTAATTTTACCATAGGCTAGTTGGTATAAGTAAGAATTAAGTTCCTATAGCATCTCACCAATGGTATAAGAAAATGACTTTATTCAAGGATCTGCTGTATTTCAGATGAACAAATAGCTCATACCTAGAAAGTGAAGATAAAGAGAGATGACATATAAAAAGAAAATAATGAATTTCAAAAATTTGAAGTCTTTATGTCAAGGACTTACTCCATGTGGCATTCTAAGAAATCCCTCAGTCCCAGGAAAACCAGAATAGTTGATCATGCTCCTTGGAAGTATAGGAATTTTGCAATAATTTGCATAATCAAGAAGATAGGGGTCATAAAGTCATGGAGTACTCAAGGCAGCTGGTAGTGAGACTGAGGTTGCTGTAGTTGTAGGGGAGAGAGTGGTAAGAGTCCAACAAGAAGCACATAGAATTCTTAGGTTCTCCATTGACTTGAGCTGATAGAAACGGAAAGCACTGAGACATATCTGACTCCAAGCAATAAGAGCATGGAGAATGAAAGCAGAGGGTCAAGTTATTTGCTATCCCAATGAAGAAGCATAAATAAGAATTTTTGGATTAATGTAAAAAAAAGAATGTAGATGCTATGCCCAGAGAGTTTCTGAATTCGAAATTTTAAGAAGGAACAATTTCACAGGATAGCAAGCCCAGGGTGTGGCTCCCAAAGTGGCTTGGTTAGGAGTAAAAGAGAAGGTTACTGCGTGAGTCGTGGAGATGACTGAGAAGTTGTGTTGGATGTAAATATGAAGTCACCCAGAGGAGAAGATGACTGCATATCAGTTGCTGGAGTGTTCAACGAAGGAGAGATTTATTCAGATGGTGAGCAGATAATAGGAATGAGCAATGGTAGAGGATAGCATAGCCAGATGGCTCAGAGGGCAGGGGTGAGTATAACACAGTGGAGAAATAATGGTGTAGAGGTGGGATAATAGGGCATGTGACCCACCTCCCTACCTTAAGATTCGGGAACCATGATACTCAGGGGACAGTCCAGTTTCAGGGCCAGGAAAAAAAGTGAAGGTTTAGAGGAGGTTATTGTGATTGAACAGGTGTTCCAGAGAGCACTATGGAATGATTTTGAAGAAAGAATAAAAACAAATTAGGCGAGAAAGAGACAGAACAATGCATAATAAAATTTTAAGGCAGAGAGGAAAAAAATAAGTAGACAAATGATAAAAACAGAGAATTAAAGCATTACAAAATTATGTTTTTCAGAGCTAACAAAATGATATATTTCTAAATTGGTAATGTGAGAATTCGGGACGAGCCCACGGCTGTGATGTGAAACCTGGATACTTTTTACCTGGATACTTTTTATGGCTGACATGTGAGTGACAGGTGTGTCTCAAGGCAGCTTAGGGAGGCGGTCAGAGAGGCTGCAGTTAGGTGTCAGGTTTAGGCAGCCAGGCGAGGGCGTGGGTGGAAAGTCTGTGGGTCTTCCCAATGGTAGGGGCAGCTATAAGGAAGTTTGGCTCCTAGGAGGTGCAATGGGGAGGGGCACAGGATAGTATTTCAAACCAGTGGGGAAAGAATCAATTACAGAACAAATGGATTTAAGACAAGACTAGCCATTAAAATATAACAATTATAAAGTTAGGTTCCCCACTAAAATAACTTTCAAAGGATAAAAATTTCAAATAAGAGAAGACATCAAAAATACTATAAAAACTGTAGTTGGACATTTTTACCAGTGGGAAAGTCCTTCTCAAGAGTAACAAAATCAGAATGAGAGAAGAAATTGATAGCAGTTTTGACACCCATAAAATGAAAGTATTCGACAAAGCAATGTTCACCAAGTAGTTAATGGCAAAAAAGAAAAAAAGAAAGAAACTGATTCAAAAATTGTAACATAACAGATACACAGAGTTAATATCCTTATGAATAAAAACCTCTTGAAGCAGACAAAAAAAGACTAAAAATAAGCAAAAAGATGCAAAAAAGGAATTCATAGAAATAAATCTAAAATATCTATTAAACATTTTGGCCAACAAAAAAATTCAGCCTCACTAGCAAGCAAAGAAATACAAATATGAACTATCATTTCTCACTAATTTCTAAATTTTTTATTTTTGAAACCACATGTTAGTAAAAATGTTATTTTGTGTAGAAATTGCTATTAGATTTATGGAAAAAATTTAGAATGTATCAAATATCTTTAAAAAGTAAATATGTTCTCACCTTGCAATTCTGTGGAAATTTATTTAAAGAAATTAATCAAATAGGTGTGTAGAGTATATAAAGATTATGAATAGAGATATCTACTCTGATGTACATAAAACCAAATTTGGAGAAATTGTGCATAGTTACCAATAGGGATTAGTTTAAAATTTAATAGAATACTACACAGCTGTTAAAAGTATAATTATTTTCTAGGAAAGATATATTAAGATGATTTATTACATGGAAAATAGGACATACATGTAATATGTAACTTTTGTTTTTAAAAAGTTATGTATGAGCAAAGAATGTTATAGTTAATTGTGAAAACAAATTAAGATACTTTTTTAAAGAGTTGGGAAAATAAATATGCGTGAATAAAAAAATTCTGTTTCTTCCCATTTTTACAGTTAAAACTGAAAGGTTTATGTTTCCTTTCAAAGCATTCAAACCTAGAACCCAAAACATGGACTTACCTATGCTGGGTTTTACTTGAAGTTTAATATTGTTTAGCAAAAATAACAAACATCTCAGAAAACTGACACAGATTTACCCTGTAAAGAAAATATTCCCTTTTCCCCTGAAAATTTTCACCCACTGCTCCAGGAGGAAAATGGATAAAAACAGTTCCCCCTCCATGTGGTAGACTGGCCCAATTTCCACACTGTCAAATCCATATGGTATAAATGAACGGAAAACCTGAAATGACCTTATTTAGACATGCACCTGTTTCAGTGGTATAGGACTTTGACCAGGTTCTAAAACTGAATTATGTTGATGATTTTACAACTTGGTAAAAATTTTAAAAAATTATTGAAAGTAGTAACTTTCTAAAAAGTTCTAATTTAAAATTCACTAAAGAGGAAAGAAAATTATTTAACAAAAGTGATATTTGATACATTTTTAAATATCCTGCATAAGGTATTCCATTAGCCTTTGTTATTTTGTTGAAGTTCTGGTAAAGATAAAACCAAAAAGTGAATTACTAAATACTTTTTTCAAAAAAAATTTTCCCAAAGTATACTTTGCTTCAAAACTGAATCACTTGGTCTTCCAAAACACCTATTCTGAAAATAAACTTATTAAAGATAGTGTCGGTGGAGGGATATGGCCAGCAGGGGACGTACTAACAGGAAAAAAAAAAAAGAGGGTTTTTAAAATGCTGGTCTTAACCAACCTTAATTAAAAACCTACCCCATTACTTCCTGTGAGCTTACGACCATACATCTCATTTTAATAATCCAAATTCTCAGCTTTTGAATATTCAACCCCAGAAGAATTTTGTTTAATGTGTAGCAATATCAATGAAGAAGAAAGGTATCTGGGATTTTGAATCTACATGTATACAAAGAGAAATTCAATACTCAAAATAAATCTAATCCAATACTTTTTCAATATCCAAATCATTAATACGAATTTTAGTGTTTCCCCGCCCCTCTTAGGAGAATGTTTAAGTGACCGTTAGCCTCGAATCTCCACTTTCCAGTCCCGTACAATACTCTAATAACACCACCTGCAGTTTTTTGGTTTCTTTCTTAATATTTTTTTAGTGTTTCCTGTGAGCCCCCACTCAAGCCAAGAGCTTTTCCAAAGGGACCGAGTTGGGCTGTGCTGCGCAGGATAAGCTCTGCGAGGATAGAACTGGTCGGTCCATCTCAGCATCACTCAGCAAGGACTTGCCAACCCCAGCTGGACAGCTGGTAACGAAGATTCATCTCCCGCACCTCACTCCGTCCCCCGCCCCCAACTCAGAAGGCACTGTCAGGAGCTCCCCCAGGGGGTTACAGCAGCTGCACCGGTCGGGACTCTCGACCTCCATCCTCTAAGCCCCGGAGACCACGTAATGTTCGGATGTCTCCCTGGCGACAGCCGGGGTCCTAGGCTCCGGTAAAATCCAATAGCTGCCAGGGATCGTTGGAATCACCCGGTCTAATTATCCCCATATTTTATGCAAAACAAAAATGGTACTGGTAAGGTGAGGTGACCTGGATAAAGCCACTCAGCTTGACGCTGGCAGACCCGGTGATAACTCAGGTCCTGCTGACCCAGTGGTCGGGAGCAGCTGCCTGGGGACGCGCAACCCAAGCAAAACGACGTGGCACTGCCTGCCTGAGTGGGGAAGGGCTCTGCAACTTATGACAGGTCACCAATGTCCACCTTCTGGTCGGAGTGAGCAAAAAGCAGGTGGCCAGATCTCCCCGGTTACGTCCGTTGACCAGAGCCACCCAGTTCATTCTAAAAGTACCCTAGTTTGCATGTGAATAATGTGATCACTCTAGTGAAGGGGGGCATCTGCTTCCAAACGCTCCCCCCAACCCCTTGTCGACTGGGCGTAATATGGGGAAGTTGCACGTACCACATTTTCGCTGGCTCAGTCTTCCCCGACTGTCCAAGTCCCTTCCATCCATTCTCGCACGGTCAACACCCACTCCCGCCGCCCCTCCACCAGGTACATACCAGCCGCGTGCAGAGCTTCCCGTGCCTGGGCCAGGTGTCCTCCTGCGCTGGGGCTCGCCCAGCTTCTCTGTGGCCAGGAGCTGGGACACGGGCTCTAGCTCGCTGCCGCCTCTACAGTCCAGAGGGATGCAGCGGAGTCTGAACTGTTCCGCTGAGGTGCAGCGGAGCAGTGGCCGCGACTCCGAGGGCGGAGGAAGCGGCCGCTGGGACCCGCCCCCAAGCTCCCAGAGCGCGGGTCGGCTTTTGGTGCAGGCCCGCAGCCAGCGGTGGAGCTCGTTCGGCAAGTGCCAAGGTAGCTCTTACACGTTGGAGTGCGCATCAACAGCCAATTGATCATCCTTGCTCAGCCCTGGGTGACTGTTAGGTTCTGTCAAGAAATTGCTGGATGTGAGTACAGGAATTTCGCTTCTCCCCCTGCTTCCAGACTGCAACTTCTCCTGCTGACTTACGTGTGCTCACCCCGCAGTTTTGGGCTCCAAGAATCATAAGGTTGACCTTTTATCTAATGGTAGCAGTTTGGAGACGGTAGGAATTACATAGTTTTCTTATCTGCACCCGGAATCTGGGTTTTTGCGTTTATTAACAGATTGGGAATCAACATGCAATGTTGACAACTTTGGGGCAAAGAAAAGCAGAAAACAATGTTAGGTACTCAAGAAAAATGAGGTCCTTATCACTAAGGTTTCATTGTGTCCTTTAAGCCCCATATTAAATGGATGAGATACTAATGCAAAATTTAAGGTGCTCTTTGCTTCCTGAAAAGATGGTTTGTCTTTACTGAATTCTGAGATCTCTGGTTTCCTGAAAGTCATTATTAGTGTTCACAGTCTTCTTAGCAACCTACGCTCACTGACGCTGTGTTCTGGCTTCCTATTCAAGGCCTACTTCGCTACTACTTCCAAATTCTTTTTCAGGCAATGGCTATGTGAGATGTAAAAATATAATTAAGTAAATATTTTGTTTAAAATACTAATGGTGCTACAAACAGGTTCTTTAAATTACATAATATCCCCATGCTCACAATGTAGTAATAATTATCTCTATTTTCACTTAATAAACTGAGGCCTATCAAGGTTATATAATCTGAATAAGATTGAATTACCTAGGAAGATGCCAAATCAGTTTTTTGACTTAGGCCTTTCTGACTTTAAGGTTGATTGACATTTTTTAACTTATACCGTGTTGATAAAGCTTGTGATTTTTCTGAATGCTGACCAGTACATTTTAGTTTCTAAAAACATAGTTACCTGTGTGGTCATACAGATATTAATTAAAGAAATTGAGAGTTATTTAGATTTTTACTGTGACTGAAAACTTATTGGGCATTATTCCTAAGGCATAATATTATTTTATTACATAATAATATATAATATAACCTAAGGCCAATTATTCTAAGGTCTATTTATTTTAGAGCCTACAGAAGACAGTAATGCGAAAATATTTGGATATATGAGTTATACTACCATGACTGGATTTTTATGATTCTGCCACTGTGTTTTTATGCTCACAAAATTTGTTTTGTAAAACCTGTATTTGGGGGTAAATTTGATAAAATCATTAGCCATCAGTAATAATATTTTTAAGTTATATATTTGAAATCTTCAGAACAATTTGAATGCATGCTCCATGAACACTTTACATTCAGGACCTAGAGTAGTACCTATACGGTTAGGGGCTTAATAAGAAATTTGTGAATGAATAACTGTAAGCTCATTTCCTTCAATTAAGACAAAATAACAACTTAAAACAGTATTTATATAATGCTTTTGTTTATTCACAGATGGTTGAAGTTTTTTGGGTTTTTTTTTAGATTTTATTTAGAGAAGGGGAAGGGAGGGACAAAGAGAGGAAAAACATTGATGTGAGAAACACTGATTTCATACCGCCCAGACTAGAGACTAGAGCCCCCCCACTCCACTGAACCCACAACCCAGGCATGTGCCTCTACTGGGAATCAAACTGGCAACCTGACCCTTCAATTTCCAAGAGGCCCAAGCAACTGACCACATCAGTCAGGGCAGATTGAAGATTTTTGATCATCTCTCATTTCCACTAAGAAAGTAAGGGATATGATGCAATCATGTAAGTGACCTAAAGGTTTGCAGTAGCTGGTGTTGGGAATGGTAAAGAGAACCTGATCATAAGTCCAAAGAACTACTTCTGAGTCCATTGGTGGTAGCAGTAGTTCCATACAATCATGTGAATTTGTAGGTGCAGAAAGTTCAACTAATCCAAGTTCAGGGTTTTGTCAAGTGATCTGATAGAAATGCAGAGAGAAAGCTTGGCTGCCATTTTTAAGAGAGTGGTTGAAGGACAGGGTGACGAAGTCAAGGTTACCTAGGAAAATAGTGAAGACAAAAAGGGGAGAGAAAAGGAAGTTAAAGAACTACAAATCTTGATGATATAAGAGAGAGAGAAAAATGAGAAGTTGTAGTCAAGGTGGAATAGTTTTCTTGAAGTTTTAGTAGGAGAATGATGGCATGGTTTATGGAAGAACTGGGTGGGTGGGGCTGGCTAACATAAAGTGAAGATCAAGAAATCGGATACTAAAGCAAAGAAAAGGCTATTCACACAGACACTGAAGTCACTAACAGTGAGGCCATGAGATAAAGATACCAAAGACATCCATGAATGTGGTAGATAGGAGAATGATCTGGAACTGAATGGACATCTGTGTAGAGTTGAGTCAGAAGGTACATATCCATGGAGCAGAGCCTAAATGGATCAAGGGTGTGTATATAAGGTGTGGTACGCAGTTCAGAGGCAATACCGGAGATCTACAAGATTACAGATTCCCATGGTCTTACAGTGAGATAATAAGCATTCTACACTGAGGAGACCCACTATTCCCAGGAGAAAGCTGATTTTCACCTAATGCAAGAAGCAGAGTATGAATGGATTGTAAGGGTGGGATATTTCAATATTGAATACATATTCTTGAAGGTCAGAGTGGATACATTTTGGAGGCAAGCAACCTCATGTGTGTGCAACCTGTGGGGTAGCACAAGGCACTACTTTTAAGAACACCCCATGCTTGGCTTAATACACTGCTGTCCCTGCCTCGAAATTTCAATAATTTTCAACAAGTGATGACACATTTTCAATTTGCATTTGACCCCACAAATTACATAGCCAGTCCTGTTTGGAGGACATGGAGAAATGGGAGGTTGGTTAAAGCAGAAGCAGTATGCATACACTGGGGATTAAAGTATGGGAAAAAGTAAATGCAGGAGATTGTATTTTGAGGTGAAACCAAGAATGATGGGAGAAGGTGTTTGGCTGCAAGGTTTCAAATGACACCACCTTTGCTGTCTTTAGGGCCAGACTAGTTGAGACCTGGGCAGAAAGGCAGGTGGCAGTCACCATCAGCCTACTCCATGTCTCTGCCTGCCAGTATATTAGTTTTCCTAGTGTTGCCATAACAAATGACCACAAACTTGGTGACTTGGACCAGTAGAATTTTATTTTCTCATGGTTCTGAAAACCAGAAATTCAAAATCAAGGTATTGGCCAGGCAGTGCTTCCTCTGAGGGCTCTAGGGGAGAATCCTATTTTGCCTGTTTAGCGTTTGGTGACTCTAGGTAATCATTGGTGCTCCCTGGCTTATAGTTGCATAACTCCAGCCTCCGCCTTCACCTTCACACATGCTCTGTGTTTCTGCTCTACTGTCTGCATTCTTCTCTTTTTGTAAGGATACTTACTGGATTTAAGGTCCTCCCAGTTAATTCAGTATGATCTCATCTAGAGCTCCTGATCTCAATTCCATCTTCAAGGGCACTTTTTCCAAATAAGGTCACATTCACAGGTACCAAAGTTAGGATGTGGACAGGTCTTTTTGGAGACCAGCACTCAGTCTACTACAGTGAGGTCAGCTGGGGCCACAGGAATAACCAGACTGGTTAATACCAGAAACTGACAGCTTTTCAAGTTTATTTGACAAACCAAGATATCTATAATAAATATCAAACTTCTTGATGCTTCTAAAGCTTTCCAGCCATGAAGTTAGAACCTGAATTCAGAAGATTAAAGGTGCCCAGAGAGACTTTAACATCCCTAGGAATGGCTATCTGTCCTTAAGGACGAAAGATCCTGGGGACAGGAATCACATATCTGAGACAGTGTCAAGTCTGGTTGCAGAGAACTGAGGAAAAGTTATCTTTGACTTCTCCTCTTCAGCCACCCTCTATTCTAGAGGGCATATGTGGTGCCCTGGCACTGAAGGAGAGTCTACAGGATGACCACATTTCCTCTCTCCCTAAAACATGAGATTTAAATGGGCTGGAGGAGTGACATTGTGAATTTGTTGTGGAGGCTGAGCTAGTTTCCCAGCCCATGCTTAGAGAAGTGAGAAAGAAATGTTGGAACTGATTCTAACTATACTATCCCCATTCTTCCCCTCCAGCAAACAGGCGCTCTGAGAAACCATTCAGCAGGTGCCAGAGTCAAATGAACTCAAAAACCCTTACACTCTTTGGTCTAATCCCCTTCTGTTCACAATAGAATAGGCGCCATAAATTCCATCAGTTTTCAGCCAGTATTTTCTGGGTGATGCCAGTAAGAGGATCCCCACTGTGGCAATGGGACAGCAGCATAAGTGGGCTGAGGTTTCTAGACGTTGAAGGAGTGTTTGTTTGTATTTGAGTGGCTTTAAAGGAAGTTGCTCTGAGACCAAGCTTGGTGATAAAGTAGCCTATGGCAAAGGGGGTTGGAGCTTGAGCTACATGCTGGTGATCCTGCTCCTGCTGTGTGGCAGAAATGTCACAGACCCACACCCACCAAGGGAGAGGCTGCGAAATGAAATGGCTGGAGCATGACTGGCTTTCGTAAAATCAGAGGCTGTGGAGTGGGAGGCAGAGGGAAGGGGAAGTGACTGCTTTCTTCGTATTTAAAGTAGACATTCCTTAACAAAGTATTCCAAATTATCACTGTATTCATATGTTTCTCCTGCTCCTGGTCAATAGGGTATCATTTTGCAGAGTAGCAGGGTACATAAAAAGAACACTAAAAGCAGGAAATATTGGGCTTTAATCCCAAGTGGCAAGGCTTTAATGGTGAATAACTTCAGTACTTAGTTTTCTCTGAAAGAGAAGTATAATACTAAAGGATCATCCTGCTCTAAAATTCTATTGAACTCTGAATTGCTTTTTGGTATTCAGTGCACACTCCTCAACCCAACATTTAGAAGCTTTACCCACCCATCCCCATCTCACTTCGGTTTGTGTCATTTCCCAGCACAAACCTTGTTTTCCAGATCAGCTAATCAACTTGCCCCCCATGTGACTTCTTCTTCCAACATTCATAACTGTTGCAGAGGAAAGGCTTATTTTTACTGCCTCCCACTCTTAAGCTATGCCACTTATTTTCTTCAAATTTCTGTTCACAAATAACCCATTTACGGAGGTCTATTGATGAATTTTTCCTATCTCTGATCAATTCATTCAAACATATGCCAAATTGCTAGCCAAATTTTATAGCCTTGTTTCATGTGTTTGGGGAGCACAGCAATTTTAAATTAAAAGAAAGATATTGTTCTCAAGTTTTTGGCATGTATTTCAAGACTTTTTCATATGTTTTAAGTCTCCTAATTATACTCTAAGTTTCTTAGCACAAAGTTCTTACATTCCATTAATAATATCTTGTAACTGCTTCCAGTAAATGAGACAAGTCTGAATGTTTTAAGACCAATAAAAAAATTTACTGACCATCTAGCCAGCCATGCATTGGTAAAGCATCAACAAAGTACTTGCATAAATATATAAGTAAATTAATCTGTATCTTTCTAGTCAACTATGATTACATTAAGTACACATTAAAAACATCAACCGTTGTCCCTCCTCTGTTCAGTATGATCACTTTAACACCTGGCAAAAACATAAAAAAAAAATTAAAGAAATCTAAAACTTAAATATGTCTTTGTGATTTATCAGTATGTAGTAATGTATTTGCCCAAGTAAGCTTTATCTTTAAAAACATAGATAAGGAACAATTTAAAACATTTCCATATATTTGTATGAATTATTTCTGTGTACAGATTTATAAAATGAGAGATGAGACTTTAAAGATTAAATGACCATCATAGTTAAAAAAATAACTCATAACTGCTAACACAGGGGATCTTGGTGTCTAGAATTTTCTCTTACTGTGTTAGAAAATACACATTTTTATCAGATCTCCAACAACTTTTTCATGACATTTATTATACTTTGCATGGTATATATTATTTATTATGTTTCTGAATTACTCAGAACTATAGATAATGTAATGAATGCTAAGTTGTCTTATAAAATCAGTTGAGTTTTTTTCAATTTGAGGCAAACTCTAATTTAACATAACTCAAACATCACTGTTAGAAATTAGGGTGGATGGAGTTTTCTAAAAAGGGAAGCTTCTAAGGTATTCCTGGGCATTGGCTTCTTAAAAATTTTCTTGGGAAATGAGAATTTAAACTTAATGCCAATTGGGACACTTTTTAAAAAAAATTCTTCTTATACTGCGTAGGGGTTAGAAAAGCTATAAACATTAACATTGACCCATAAATCTCAGGGAAATAACAAAAAAAATCCTTAAATCAAAGTATCCTAACAGTTGAAATACAATCTTTAGCATTTACATTTCTCTAGATTAGATGATTCTCTTTATTAGTTGCAGCCACAGACAAAATTTTAAAATAAGTAAAGCCTTTCTGCATCCTTTTGCCTTCTCCTTCCCAACAATTTGAGGTTCTGCTGTGAGCTGTGAGGAGATGTATAAACACGCTGACACTCTTGGGGTCAGCAGTGAGAAGTGGAACGGAGTAATTAATAAACATGGCAGATGAGAACTTTAGGGAGATAATGTCTGAGGACAAATAATTTCCAGAGGTGACAATTTAAGCACCACTTTGATACCTAGAAGGACATCTTCCTTTGCAAATCAGACTTTACCATTATAAATTAATTCACATGTGTAAGATAAATCTTTATTGATAAAGTAAGAAAGGGGGAGATTTGGAAAGAAGGAAGGGGGAGTAACTGCAGATTTACTAGACAAGGCCCATGCTTTCCTGACTGATTCCAAACTCTATAGTGAAGATTCCTTTTCTTAAGTAAAAAGGAGGACTTAGAAATAGTATTCTACTTTTCCCAATACTTTAAAAAAGTTACTGTATTTTGTCTTATGTACAAACTATGTTTTTTACTCTCTGTAAGATTTTCTCTTTACCAGTGACTTAAGTAATTTTATTGTGTTCCTTTGGGTAGTTTTCTTTGTATTTCATGCACATGAGGGCCACTGCACTTCTTGAGTTGGAAACATTTCAGTCATTTCTTCAAATAATTTTCTGCCTATCCCCCTGCCTTGAGGATTTCAGTGAACACATATGCTTAAGAAGCTTAAAGGTGTCCCATGGATTACTGGTACTTTGTTTATTTGTTTTTCGTCTTTTTTCCTCTGTGTTTATTTTGAATAGTTCTATTGCTATGCTGTCAAGCTCACTGGTTTTACTTTGTAAGGGTTTAATCCACTGTTAATTCTACACAGGGTCTGTTTCATCTCAGATACTGTATTTTTCATCTCTAGAAGTTGATCTGGGTCTTTTATATATCTTTCATATCTCTACTTAATGTGCTCAACCTTTCCTCTACTTTCATGAGCATATGGGGTATAGCTATCATAGCTTTTATAACGTCATCACCTACTAATTTGATCGCCTGTGTCAATTTTGAATTGTTTCTATTGGTTGCTTTTTCTTTACACTATAGGTCATATTTCCCTGCTTCTTTATATGCCTTATAATTTTTGATTGGGTGCCAGACATTATGATTTTGCCTTGTTGGGTGAGTAATGGGTATGTTTGTGCTCACATTAGTATTCTTGAACTTTGTTCTTAGTTATAATTAAATTACTTGGAAAGAGTATGTCCTTTCAAGGCTTTCCATTTTGTTTTATGAGGTAGGTTTAGAGAGAAGTTATTGGTCTAGGGCTTATTTTACTTCACTCCTGACTAATAACTTCGTGACTATTCTATCTAATGTATATTTATGTATGCCTAAAAGCCCATGTACAGGAACACGAACAACTCTCAGCTCTGTGTGAGCTTTGGTGATCGGTTTTTGTGTGGTTCTTAATTCCTTACATCAATAAACTGATCTGTACCCAACTGAAGACCTCAGGGGATCTTTTGGAGAATACTAGAGCTCTGTGAAGTTCTTTCCATGTGGGGACTCTGCCAGCAAACTTTAGGTGTTCTGTCTCCCCAGATGACCAGTTTTGTCTCTTCAGTTCAGAGGGTTGACCAGACAAAGTTCAGAGACTTAGCCTGGGTTCCCCTGCCCCACCCTGTTACTGGAAACTCTCTTCAGACACTGAGCTGAGATAATCATAGTGCTTCCTTTACTTGTTTCCCCTTTCCCAAAGATTGCTAGCCTCTGCTGCTTGATGTTCAATATCTGGAAAATGTAGTTCCATATATTTAGTCTGCTCTTACAGTTGCTTCAGGTAGGTGGGTAAATCTGGTCACTATTATCCCATCTTGACTAGAAGCAGAAGTCCATTTAGTGATTTGTTTTTGCTTTTTAGTTTTTGTTTTGTTGCATATTTATATAAATCCTTTTCCACAAAACACTTAGTAATAGTTCACTGCACACAATGGACTTTTTATAAAGTCCATATACTTTGTATTAAATGAAGTAAACCTTAAAGAAAAAGAGGAAATTCTGTTTGCTTACAGTTTTTCTCAGAGGAAAATTTACCTGGAGAATTTAGTGGAGGACACAATTCTGAGATAACCAGTTCTATTTTCAGCTCTGATCCTGACAACTTGTGTTGCCTTAACTTTTTATACCTGTTTTCATATAAAATGGCAACAGATGTTAACATTCTTCTCTAAAATTAAAAATGTTTCTTTAAATTAGATTCAGACAAATCTTATCTAGGATTAAATTGGAATCTATATTGCTTTTGAAGCACTTTGATAATTGTGAACATTATCTACATATAAGTTATTCATTACCAACAAGAGATCTGTTACCAAATCATGCTCTGGAAATCATTTGATAAAGTCACCATTAATGCCAACACTAGGGCTACATCTCAAAAATGGGGACAAATAAAAATTATTTCTCAGCTCAATGGTGATAATCTCATCTTTTATATTAACTGACTGACAATGAACAAGCCTCACCTTTTTCCTAAAAAACATTTCTATGATAGTTATATATAAACAGCTTATGCAAATTTCTGTTGTGTTTGAAAACAAAAAGTGTATAAACCTGCTGCATCCAACTCTTCCCACTCTGTCTTCCAGTTCCCATCAAGCCTTCTGTGGCATCCAAACTAAAGAATTAAATAGCATAGATGCATGAAAGAATTCTGTCTTTAACTAAAAACCCAAGTGGATAGATCTGTAGACATGGTTGGCTTGATGTGTTGAAGATTTAGTTTCATTCCAGTAAAACAAGTCCTTCTCAGTAAGGGGACAAATTATGTCTTAAAATATTAGCTTGGTACCACACACCATTACCATCAATACTTTTAGTCTATGAATGTTGCTGAGAGAAAGTGACTCCAGTTTTATTTTACCTTCTGTTGCATTTAAAGGGAAGTAATTTGCAATAAAAAATTACAGAACTCATTCTGTATCCCCATTATGTAACTGCTAACCTGCCAACTTAAAAAAAAATTATTATTACAAAAGATCACTACATAAAATAAGACTGTTAAACTATATTTGTAAAAAATATATAAAAGGAATAAAATAAATATATCCACATGACCTGTGTTTATGGATATTAAACATTAAATATGGTTCATCGTTTCTTGGAAATTAAGGCAAAAAGGGAAACTATAGCAAGTTAGCATTTACAATCCTATGTATAGAATCTACTTGAGGATATTAATAATACATAGTTCATTTTTCTTCTTAAAACCTTCTATAAAGATTATCAGTTTTTTAAAATACACTTTTATCTAAAGGGCTATATTTCTACAGTAAATAAAAGATACTTACATTTGGTTCATTGTCATGCTAACTGTTGGATAAAGTCTAATGTAAAAGAAAAAAGCTCAAATTCCATCAACTAAATCCTGAGTAAATGACACTAGTAAGAACAAAGATATGGTTTAATTTTTAAAAATTAAGAAATAAAAAAATCCTTTCTCTTGATGTTTGATTAAGTTGTATCTACCTGGATGAAGTCTTCTGTTTAGGTATCCATGGAACAACTGTATTATGGAAATAAAGTGCTTTTGCTCAATACTAATATTTACTCCTTCATCAGATGAAGACACTTTGTGAACCAATAGTTGTCATGCACATTGGCATTGGCGTTTTCATGTCAGTGTTGGTATTAAGATCAGAAACAAAATATTGTTTTTGACTTGGATTTCAACTACCATCTTGACAATTGACTTTAAGTTCAAATCTATGGAGAGTTATTTTACAAAGGATGGTGAAGGGATATTTTTCATTTCTAGAAAAGGAAGCAGTGGAAATCCATCTATCAGTGGACAAATTATAGTAACAACAAGCAGCAGATCCTTCAGTTATTCAGAGGAAAAGCGTGTAAGCAACTTGTGTGCACATGCTGGGGAAGAGGGCACGGTAGGTGTGTGCTGAGAAACAGGAGTTAGACAAAAGAGAAACCTTCCTGACTATAGAATCGTCTAAAAAGGAGCACCCAGACGTGTAGAGTTTCTTGTCTTAGAGATAAGTGCATAAATCACAATCTGAGATTTCTTTTTTAAAGGTAAAGCTTGTGATAGGCCCATGACGGAAGAGGCAGTTCTAAAGGAACCACACAGCTGTGGAGTAGTTTACCATTGGCAGATATTTTCCCTGCCTTTACCTACTTCAATCTGTTTTCTCCCTCAGTCCTTGTCAATAAAAGTCAGTTACCATCTGGGAGCAGAAAGCTGCCCCGTGGAGAGAACGCTGAGCACACATCCTCTCCCCACTGTCGCCTTCATCTGCAGTCATCTCCCTGGCCCTGGTGATACGCTCCCTTTCTTCTCCCCACCCCTAAACCAAGAGAAATCTCTGATTGGTCTGCTTTTACCTACCATAAAATCTGAAAAGCTGACTGTGGTGATTAAACTGTCATATCTTTTGTGTCTATAGTCACCAGATAACTAAAGAACTAAATGAGCTACACTTTGTGTTTCAGAACACTAATAAAAGGCTATCATTTCATTGTTTGCCTATGTTTATAAACTTCTGCCAGAGGGAAGAAAAAGTAACTCTTCTCTAGTTTACTGAGCACGACTAAGCAAATGCTTTTCTTTCATTACCTCACCTATTACCAAGTTAAAACAGCCTGTGAGGTATGCAGTGTTATTTCATTTAACAAAACAGTAAACTGAGGCTCAGGTAGGTTAAATAAGGTGCCCAAGATCTTTCCACCTGTAAACGCTGGAATCAGGATCAAAACGTAGCTACGTCCAGCCTGTGATCTTCACCTCCGCACCGTGTAACTTCCCAGTAACCAACCTCACAAAGTTTCACTCTGAATCACGTTCTATATAAAATAGAATTCGTGAAGCTCTTCTTCCTCAATAAGATTGCACTTTAAGATGACATCGTATTTGCTAAGAGCTCAGAAAGATAAATATTTTAATCAGGTACTGCTGCTTCTTAACAACAATTTAGCATGTTTGTATATTTCACTCTTTTCCTCTAAGTATATATGCCTAAATATCCCCCCCTTTTTGATCCTGCTTTCTACTCATTTCTTCTGATTTCCACTTATGTCAAAACATACATGATAAAAACAAAAGATAAAATACTTCAGAATAGCCAAAGCCTGAAAATTATAATTTTATTCAGAGAATATCATATAGTGAATATTTGAAGATCACTTACCTGGACTCGCGAAGAACTACTTTCTTATTAGTAACTAAATTAGCTCTCTATTGATAAAAACATGATCAATTTTACTATTTTCTTCCATTACTGCCCCATTATTCTGTACAATTCTTCTTTTTCCTATAATTAAATATCAATAACTTACTCATATCCTCTGTACAGAATATGAGCTGGCCTAGAATGACAGCCTTCTCCTGCATATCTGCATATTCTCTCCAGCCCTTTTTTTTATGTAAGGTCAAAATAGAGACACATTTAGCTTTTATTGGATAATGTGCTTTTGTTTTGTTTTTGTGCTCTCGTATTTCAGGTTATTTCCAAAACAAGGCCTTAGTAACCTCCAGGTTCAAGTATGCCTCTGGGCTTTGTCCACTGCCGTCTTGTGTTCATGCTTGAGCTTGGATATCCGTTCCTCAATGTTAAACCCCTGGATAGAAGATGTGGCCAAGTAGGACTCCTCTTCCATGTCACAAGTCCTTTGCTGATTTCAGAGATGACAGCAGTGGCCAACGTAGAAAACCCACTGGACTTTTCCTTTGGAATTGGGCTGTGATAAGAAGTGCCTGCCAGGAACATCACCATCTTTTCCATGACCCTTTCTCTAAAGTTTCTAAAGATATAGTGATGAATAATCTTCTTTGAAAATACTGGATAATTAAAAAAACAAACAAACAAAAAAACCCAACCACATGCTTCCAATGCCTTGTGCTGTCAGATATTTGGGGTTAAGTTCAGCTGCTGGATGAGCTGATGGGTAAGTTCACCTCCATAGAGCCATGTGAGCCCACCTTGAGGAAACCTACTCAATTTGGGGGGCCACTCAGAGATGGAAAGGGCACAGGAACCCTGAAATCTCCTGGAAATTTTTCCCTGGGAAGCTAATTTTATGAAACAGTTCTTCCAAGATAATGAAATCAAATTTCCCCAGATGTTTCTCAATTACCATGTTGCCTGTCAAGGAGATCTTATTCTTGACCTTGGCTTGTCCATGTTTCAAGATGAGTTCCCTGAAAGACTTCGGATTTGGAAATACCCAGGTCATGTAGATTTCACTATACATAGCATTTTTATGGTTGGGGAGGTCACTCTGACAAAGACACCACTGAAAATCTTCAGGCAAAGCCTTGCAATGGTCCTCTGTACCATTAAACTTACTCCATTAATTCTTTGGATGCTACAACAAAGGCCAAAGAATGTTCATCTGGCACTTCCAAACCCCAAGGTTTCACTTTTAGTCATCTGAGGTGCAGCCTGTTATGTTGTTGCTACCAGGCATCACGCAGGCACCATTCTAATTGCTGAAACCTGAGATCTTTTCTTTTCATCTGCTCCTTCTTTTTAAAAGTGCCTGCTTTGCCTGGGTGGTTTTGAAAGCCTGATAAGTCTTTCTCCTTTTTAGATTTTCTGGAACTAAAGGGGTCTTTCTTCTTTGCCCTTTCTCACTGTAGCTACTGCTCATGCACAGTCGTACCACGTGGGAAAGAGAGGGCCCGCTCTAGGTTGCCTTGACCATAGAGATGTCTCTTCTAGCTCACACCTGGGATAGCAAGTCTCCTCTTCGAGGCAGCAAGAACCACCGAGGGCTTGCTAACTCTCATTCCTGCTAAAAGTTGCACAAAACCTTCATACCACTTCTGATCATTTTAGAGCCCTATGGTCTTCAAATTCAAGCTCTTTTAAGCTGTAGTCTCATAATGCTGGTGGCTGGGCTATAAACAATGAAATGCTTCCCACAATGCCTGGATAATGTGATTTTAAGAAACTTTTTTTTACATTACACAAATAATTTATGAATGCATTCTATTTTTTAACGATTTAAAACATGGAGATGAAATCAAGCCACCTTTGAAAGTTAGCCCTGCCATCCCCACAGGTAACTGTCTCCATGACACATGCCATGCACATGTTTATTCTGCACCCTTCGTTAATGCCTTTTACATAAATGTCATGTAGATCCAGAACTACTCTATTGTTTTTTTACACATCTGTGTGTTTACATACCATAGATATTTTTTACAACTTTCATTTTTATTGTACAGTCTTAGAATTATGTTGATATTACTAGACATATGTCTGACTCGTTATTTTTAACTTGCATAGTGTTTCATAGAATAAAAATATTAAGATTTATTTAACCACTCCCCATACAGAAACATTTAAGTTCTTGCCAAGACTTTATTATTATATATGTTGCTGAAATAAACATTTGAGTTTATGACTCCTTATATACATATGTTATTCTAGGGTAGATACTGACTTATTCATAGGTCTTACACAAAGAGGTATTTCTGTCTAGAAAGTTACAGGATCATAAAGGCTCAGGTCCTAAAGAAACAACCTCCTCAATCCTGGAGTCAAGAGCTTTAAAAATCCTATCGATTTAGCAGCAGTTGTATTTTTTCCCATGGAAAGCATACTGTAGTGGAAATCAAAGGAAATGGACACTAACCCCCTTCTGCTGCCAATTAGAAGATAAGCAGCCTTTCCAGATTCCCATTTCCTCATTCTATGGTATTAGGGGGCAGGACTAGATGATTTATTTCTCAGAAATGTTTCAGAAAAATGGCATATTTCTGTTCTTCTTTAATTGATTCATTCACAAGTATACACAAGGCATTACAATCCACGATGTTTCCCTAAGGACTAACAAGACTAAAACCAGGAAACAAAGCAATGTCTAAACAGATAGGTATCATTTAAACAAATGTATCTAGGAAACAAAATGTGTGCTTCTGAGAGAGAAAGAGAGAAAAGATAAACACTTAGATTTATTTAGTTTGCTTTGTCTGAATAAAGCAGCTGCTTGGTACAGCTTTATCCGGGAACAATAAAATATGGAATGAAGTTACTGTCTCCTCCCAGCACCCAACTCAGGCGGTGGCACAGGGAGATTTGTTTAAACAAGTGCTTACATGTTTCTGTGGCCACAGTGTAGTAATTGCCAGGAATAGCTTTGGCCAACAGTGAGACTTGGAGTTCTGGTGGCTGTTTTTTGTGTTTTCATGACTCTTAGCTCCCCAAATTCTGTCTCAAGGCCCATCTGAAGGATTATTTTCCTAAATATTGCCCTTTCATCTGCTACTTCATCAACCATACTTAGCACACACCCGTACTGAATAAAGAAGAGCTCAAGAAGGAGGAAGTACAGGGGATGGACTTCCTCAATAAGAGACTTGTGGATACAATACTTTTTAAAAACCCAAAAAACAAAACTATTTTTATAAAGGTTTTTAAGATTCCTCTTTTTTAGCCCTGAACATGCATATATATATACATATATATATGCATGGAGATGAAATCAAGCCACCTTTGAAAGTTAGCCCAAATATATATATATATATATATAAATATATATATATATATTTGTTTATTTTAGATTTTTTTCTTGAAGTTACAGTATCTTCAAAGGCAAAATGATTATAGGAAGACACAAAAAGATGAATCAAAACACAAACAATGTAAAGTAATTCAAAACATTGAATTATCAGTCTTCCAGGAGGACAGCCAGAAATAAATTATGTAAAGTATAGTTATATTAAAATGAGGGAAACATATGCCAGAATCAACACTCATTTACAATTACAATACAACTAATGAAAAACCCAACCAGGAAAGAACCGTAAGTCCCTGTTTGGCGATGCCATGCTTGGTTCAATAGATAAATGTAGTTTCAATTTAGACCGTGTCTGTCCACACAGAGTGGAAAAGTGAAACACTTTCTGAGTGGCTGAGTTCATAGCATGGTGTCATTAAGCCTTTGACAATTACATACATTTGGTTAAGCTTAATTGAGTTCAGGTGACAAAATTGGATCTCTACCAAAAAAAGTCTACCTTTCATTGGAAGTATTTCAAAGTTCTCAAACCTCATAACCAAATTAATTTCAGAATGTGCTACTTTTAAACAAAGAAAAGAAAAACAAACAGGGAGAGAGAAACAGGCTACCTGTATGTTTGGCAAGAGCTCAGCATGATTAATGTAATAAGAAAGTAATAGCTCTATAAACATTAGAAATTACTGTTCTGGAAAATTCAGGGAAAATGTTTTTGCCCAATTTTAATATTTTTTACCAAATTGCTTGGGGAAAGCAGGATTGTAGGATGGAAAGAGCACTGGACTGGAAGTTAATAAACTGGGTTTCAGCTGTTGCTCTTTCATTAACTTGCACTGCGTACTTACACGATTTAATTTTACTTCTGTAGACTTAATTTTCTTCAGCTATGAGAGAGAGAGAGCATTCAACCTGAGGCCCCTTTCAGCTTTAACCCAACAACCAAGTCAGCCATGATTTTTGGTTGTTCGTATAGAAAAGCAGCAGATAAAGGTAGCCCACACAGATCAGTTCGACAAAAGCCAAGTGAAGTTGAAAGCTGTTTAATTATTCAGTAGACCATACACTGCTCTTTGTACATTTCACCTCACTCTATTGGGTAAATGCTCCTCCCTCAATCATAGTGCTTCGTGAATAAGGTGTATAATAAATTCAAAATTTTGGAACACAGTAAGTTCATCCGACGTCTTATACTTAAGTCTCAATCTTCCACTTTAAAATCTTTTCCTAGTAGACTGAGGCTAATTCTTTGACCATGAATAAATAATATGGTAAATATAATTTAACATTTCTTTGTTCTAACCATTGTTAAAATTATATTTTAATCTCCATAGTGTAAAGTTAGTAATATCTGAGATAGAAAACATTTTTACTTAATATTTTTGCATCTTTCTTCTAAATATGAAATGTAGAAAAAATCCTCTAAATTGTTAATCAATGTACCATAGGGCTTTAGCTTGCTACTGTTATTTTTTGAATTAATTTATGCAAAAATAAAACACCTGGTTAGAATTTATTTATGATTGAATTAATCTCAGATTTATTATAATTTTCAAATGATATTTCACTTTTGTACTGGCATATTTAACTCTGATTTATAGATATAAATATTAATTAATTTATATATTTGATGAGATAAGACAAATGATATTTATTTGGGGAAATACATAACAATAAAGTGGAGATACTGACCTAAAATATTTCACATGTAATCATTCTTACATTCCTCTTATTCCTAATAGATTTTCTTATTGGAATGTAAAAGTTTTCATTAGATCTTCTTTTACACTTACAGTGAACCTGTACTTTAGCCATTTTCCCCACTCACAACCATTAATGGTGTGTAGGATTTCCCCACTTGACAAAGGGGGCAGAAGCATAAAATGGAGTAAAAATAGCCTCTTCAACAAATGGTATTGGGAGATCTGGACAGCTATGTGAAAAAAAAAATGAAACTCACCTGCCAACTTACACCATACACACACAAAAAAAACCCCAAAATGGACAAAAGACTTCAGTATAACTCGTGACACCATAAAAGCCCTAGAGAAGAACATAGGAAGGAAAATCTCAGATATTCCACACAGCAATATTTTCACCAATATGTCTCTTAGAGCATTTTTCTGCTGTATTCTCCCTGCTCTCACAAGACCCTATGGAACTGTTTACCTCTCAAGTCAAGAAAAATAGTTTAAATTTAAGTCTATGAAATAAATCAACTAATCCAGAATGGATTATTGTTAATGCTATGATTAATTATGATTAATGGTGTCCATTAGAACTGGTATTTGTGCCCAGAGGACAACTGAAAAGACACACTAGGAATATAACTGTAGAATGCATATATGTGTGTGAGTGTGTGTCTCTTTTAAGTAAAGGGGGGAAGCAGTGTGGTGCTAAGATAGTGCCCTAAAATGAAAGCAGCAAATATTTAATGGAATAACCTGGTGAGTGAAGAAAAATATTAGAGAGGTATTTCAGGAAATCATTTATGAATAATTGTATTCTTCAAGATGAATTATGAGTCTTACTTTTAATATGTGTCATATTGATTTATTATGCATGTTATTATTAGAATGAAAATTCTCAATTCTGGGAATAATTTAATATTACTATTAATGTAATGTGTAAGTTCTCCCAAAGAAGTATTTTGGCACACCAATCTCATCATTTGTTGTGTGCAATAAAGGATACTATTAATTTGTTTTAAGGATAGTAATAAAATATATTTCTAAAATATATATTTAAATAAAATTATTAAATCTGGTCAATAATATCTTCACCAAAGCTTAGTTTGTTTGATTTCTACTGTGTATTATGCAGTGAAATCAAATAGCAACCCACATAATCAACCTACTTGGAAGAAATAGCAAAAATGAAAAGAAAACATTCATGATAGGAGTGTTTTTCTATCTTGATTGCTAAGGCTATTTTGTATCTTATATCTCTTCATATTACTTAGTATTAATCAATACTCTGTAGATGATTACAAAGTCAGGAAAACAAAACACAATTAGCATAGCCAAAGACAATGCAATGCAAGAATAATGTGTTCATATTTGTAATCTTTCATATAATAACTATTTCCTCTGTGACTACTATGTGTTAAGTACTGTTTTAACTCTTAAGATACATAAGAAAACAAAACAAAAATCCTTGGCCTTGTAGAGCCTATATTCCAATCTCTACTTAAAGATGTTTATATTTTTGTTAATAGGGTCATCAGTTCCTTTATCACAGACAGAACAAAGGTATTGCACTTTCTACAAATAGTATTCATAGACAAAAAAAAAAGAAGCAGCCATCCTCCCATGAACACAGGTTAGAAAAGACTGCTGGTTAGATATCTGTGTGTCTAGCGCCTCTGGTAGGTAACACCACCCCTAGCTTCAACCTCTTTGAAAGGCCAATTATACATTAGTAAGAGTGACTCTTGATTCAGAATCTGCTTGTTTAGCATCACATTATGGCATAAAGCCATCTGTTGGTTTTGGGAATTGTTCCCAATCATTCTCATTTGAATGAAAGCCACAAGCCAATAACTGGGTGGGTTGTTAAACAGTAACCACATCTCATTCCTCTCTTACACATCTTTTACTCACTTCTCTTTTTCATGGTGAACAGGAGAAATTAGAGAGAAGCCCAGTGACATTACTGATAATGTTGCCTTGAGGGTCCACTGCCCTTCTGCATACAGAGACCAATAGTGTAGCACCAGCTTTTTAGAAAAGAAAACTTTATTTGCAAGTAGACTCCTGGATCTGGGATTGGGGCAGGGTTTTAAACAATAGTAACTAAGGGTTCATAAGAGTTATTCCTGAGTGGCTTTCACAAGTGTTATAGTGCAGAGAGGGTTTAAACTCTGGCTCCGAGTCTTGATAGAGACAGGATAGGACCAGCTTGAGCTGGTTCTACAGTTACAGTAAGTTCAGTTTGTGAACAACATCACTGCATTCTGGGGAGACACATGGGCTCAAGGAAAACCTGGATGATCACAGCACTTGAACTTTCATTATTAGGATGTTAACTGTTTTCATACTAGTTCCATGGAAATGACAGAAAATAAATTGCAGAATCCCCTCATCTATTCAAGAGGCATGAATATTTTTTGAATAACACTCATGGATGAACCATAATCCACAGACTGAATGGTTCATGGTGGTACAAGATAATCCTTTACTCAAAGAAAAAATTGTGTGTGTGTGTGTGTGTGTGTGTATTCTACCACTACAAACAATGTATGGTTCATGGCTCATACATATATATATTCATGTGTGTATATATGTCTATTTGTGTGTATGTATGCTTATGTACATACATATGCTCATATATATGATATATATGTAAAAGAAGAGCATAAACATTCAAAAAATACAGAGTGGTGTAATAGTCCACATTCAGACCACTCTTGACCACGTAGACAGAAAACTAGAATAAAATTTAAATAACTGTTATGCATAGAAAGATATGGCAGTCACGAAAACAGATCCTCATGGCTCAATTAATTAATATTTATTCAATAGCAGAGACATATGGCATAATTGAAGATTTGCAGTGGTCCCTGACCACAAAGGAGATTACAATTAAAATAAGAAAGAAAAACAGAAAAAACACGGTCAATTCAAATGTACATGGATAAATTACAAAATCACAAGCACAAAGCACATTAAAAGAGGATTAATCTTGTGTAACAAAGAAAATGGATTTCTTTTAAACCTTTAATCTTGATCCTTGAAATTTTAAAGATCTGGTAATTGTTTTTCAACATTTATATGGCAAGTTAATTAAATGTAAAGTAGTCTGGCATCTTCCATTCTTAATCTGTTTAAGTCCTTTGAGAGGCTCTCAGACCAAGTAATTTACATGACTTCTTTTCTGCCCAGCTACTCATGCCCACCATTGCCTAGATTTGATAATAACTAGCAATCATTAGTGAAGATGGAAGGGAAAATCTTACAGAGTAAAAGAAATGTGATAATAAAAACAATTCTGAGATAACTCAGAGAGGAGAGGAAATTCCTCTATATAGAAAAACTTTGATAGGATTATCATGGTTGCAAATCACAGTGTGGTATAGTAATTAACTTTTTATTTCCACAAAATGACTAGGGCTATTTGAGGAACAAACTGAGATCCTGACTTTGCAATCACCATGTGCGATGCGAACTCATTTGCCAAACCCCCTAGAAATGTCTTGGTCGAACCCTGACTTTATGTCTGTCCATAGCTCCCCAGCCTCATTTCACTTGCAGTTGAAGTGCAATCAATCTTCCTGGCTCTTACCATTTCTAGCCACCTTTCACTCACACAGTATTTGTTAATTTCTCACCAATCACGCTTCCTTTTTAACACTGTCATAAATTCCTACCCACTAAATTTCACCCTTTCATCCTAAATTTTACCCCTTCGTCCTTTTTTTCCTTTTACTATGCTCTTTTTTGTTTCTCTCAAGTTAATGCATTTTAAATGAATATATGTCTTTCTCATCTAAAATGAGAAAAACACTTTTTATGTTTCCTCATTGCTGGTTTCTGTATTATTTTTCATTGATATTTGACAGCAAATGGGTGCTGTATTCGATGAACTCACAAATCTGAACATCTTAATAACCTTTGTTCTGCAAATCTTTTAGAAATACACTGTAATTATAAACTTCTAGGACAATGTATAAACAAAATAAGGCCAAATTCAAGGCCCATAGTTAGGATCTTGTCACTTTATTGCTTTTTCTTTGATGTGTTGCCAACTCTGCCTCCTTCATCCCAGGAAAAGGCTATTACACCATGGATTTCTGAAAGTAACATGACACATAATAAGTGGCCTAATATTTGATGAATAAATACATGAAGGAATTAATGTGAAAATTGTGGGGCTAAGCCTAACAGCCATTCAGGACATAATACTTTGAAAGAACTATGCTTAAAATGTCATATCAATTTCCTTAATTATCTCTCCTCTGGTAGTCTTCAAATTGTTTAGTTATAGGTAAAGCCAAATAAGTTAGAATTTAAAAATGAATAAGATAATATGCTATAGTTTAACAAAATCAGTATGTGATGTTAAGTATATCCTTTTAAACAAATAAATGTTGTCAGTAATGTTTCTTTACTTATACAGGGTGGGGCAAAAGTAGGTTTATGGTTGTGAGTACATGAGACAGAGTTTATTCTTGTATTATTATTTACTAAGTTATTGTATTCTTTTCATATGAACAACTTGTAAACCTACTTTTGCCCCACCCCATAATTACATATAAATTAAATTATACTCTTTTCCATCAGATTGCCCTTGTGACTTTTTATGATTATGAAAGTAACATCATTCATAGTAAAGACTTAGAAAATGTCAAAAATCATAAAGAAAAAAAGTCATTCACAACTCTACAGCCTAGAACTACAAATACTGAGTTCATTTTATGTATATGGTTTGATATGTGGGATCATAATTCATGTACAGCTTTTATCCTGGTCTATTTTTCCCCATTTGACATCACATTGTGATTGTATTCTTTGTCTTAGACATTTTTTGAAAACATCTTTAATGGCCATATATGTTTCCTTTGTAAATGGTACCATATTATTTTTGCTTGTCTCTCTCCATATTAGGCATTTGGATAACGTGTAAATTTTTAAGATTATATATACTGCTGTAAGAAACATTGCTATAATAAAATGACTATCAGGTGAATAGCTCTCAATGTTTAACCCTATTCTAAATTGTTTAATTTAATCTTCAGATTTTTCTATAGGATAAATATAATTATCCACATTTTACAGCAGAGGAAATATGTTCAGTGAGGGAGAAAAAAGTTAACTTACTCAAATTCCTATAATCAGAAAGTAGAAGAGATATTTGCACCAAGACATGTTTTATGCTCCAGCTTCTCTCTGACTAGGAAAACCATCACTCTGATTGGGCCTGTACAAGTAAGTCCAAGAAGGCAAATTAATGAGGCAAAAGGGCCAACTTTAAAAAATGCTATGAGCACATTTGAGAATGTGTATGCCTCCTAACTGGCATTAAAGGTAATTAAGTTTTGAATCCTTAACATATTTAGAGATAAAAATTTAAACTCTTATTTATTATGCTTTTATTTGATTACTTCTGAAGTTAACTAAAAGCTGGTTAACTAGTTTCTTCTGTTTTGCAGCCATTTTTATCTTCTGTTGGAGAATTGTGTGTTCAGATGCTTTTGCCATTTTTCTGTTAGGGCCTTTGTGTTTTTCAATTGTGTGGTTTCTATACACTAAGAACATCACGTTTTTCTTCTTTGTGGTAGTATTCTAGTGTAGGCAATTTTGTTTCCACTTTTTACATGAAAAATTTGACTTTTGTACATTTTAATAGACTATTTTTTAGAGTAGTTCTCAAGCAAAGCTGACCAGAAGGCACAAAGATTTCCTATACACCTTCCTTCCCCACACATGCATGATCTCTCCCATCACCAACACCCCGCACTAGAGTGGTGCACTTCTTATAACGGAAGAGCCTGCAGTGACACATTGCCATCACCCACAAACCACAGTTTATGTTAGAATTCACTGTTGGTGTTGTACATTCTAAGGGTTTGGGCGAATCCTTAATGACATGTCTCCACCATTATAGTACCTTAAAATTTTACATTTTTTATTGGACAATTACAGCTCTCTTGTAATAGATAAAGTCCATTGTTCTCTATTCAGGTGTTTGTATACAGATATATTGGGGAAAATATGCTACAAACAATTTTTTTTGGTAAAGACAGAAACCTGCATTATCAATGTTGCACTCGATTGTGGTAGATCTGCACTTCTGTCTCCCTTCTAACCTTCTATGTACAGTGTACCGGTATTGCTGCTGTCCATGGGAAGCAGCTCTTGGAGTAAAAACCAGGGCCAAGAAGAAAAAAGTATTAAAGGGAAGAAGCACAAGAAGGCCACTTTGGGGCAGTGGCTGGCCACTCAGTAGAAGCAGACAGTGTGCAAGAAGGTCTGGCTGCTGTTCTATAACTCCTGTGGATCATCAATAACATTCTTCGCGTCTTCCTGTCCTCCGTGTGCTGAATGCACTGGCAGAGCTACTGGATGAGGAGCGCCCGCAGGCATTCTTCCTGGTTGTCTTGGTTGTCCACATGGATCACAAACACCAGCTGATAGGTCTCCTGCTCTCTGGAAATCAGGTCTTTCACCACCTGGTCCTACACTCTCATTTCGCAGGCGAGGATCAGGTCGAACACGTCTTTCTAGTTCTGGAAACTTTCTGGCCAGACTTGACTCACTTTTTTCTGTCTGACATGTGCAAAATGTCATTCTGTGTGCAGAATGCTTTGTCTTTCCTGAGGAGACCATTGTAATCTGATCATATGTGGGTTTCAAATCATACACATTGGCCCTGGAAGCTTCACGTGGGTCCCTGTTCCCCAGGACCAAACACTGAATTCCCCTTTGCTGAGGACATTGTGCACCTCATGCGTAGGTCTGGTTGCTCTAGCAGACCTCTGCCTCGTGTAGCTGGGATGATGGCATGGGGGTGGCTGCACAGTCTGCACTCTCCTGCTCTGGGTCTCCTATTCAGCCACAGCACTTCCGCGCCAAAACTTTACATTTTTGAGGGTCACTTCTAGCCCAGGCCAGGTTGCTCAGTTTGTTGGAGCGTCATCCTGTACACCAAAAGGTTGTGGGCTCGATTCCCTGACAAGGCACATACGTAGGATGCGGGTTCGATCCCTGATCAGGGAGCATAAAGGAAGCAACTGATCAATATTTCTCTCTCTCTCCCCATCTACCACTTCCTCCCTCTCTCTAAAGTCAAAAATCATATCCTTGGGTGAGGATTTAAAAAGAAGAATCAATTTTATCCAACTTTTTATTTCTTTTTTGTACGTGTACAGTTTTTTAAATTTAAATATTAGATAAATATTTCTTTTTTTTAAAGATTTTATTTATTTTATTTATTTTTAGAGAGGGAAGGGACGGAGAGGGAGAGAGAGAGAGAGAGAGAGAGAGAGAGAGAGAGAGAGAGAGAGAGAGAGACATCAGTGTGCAGTTGCTGGGGGACATGGCCTGCAACCTAGGCATGTGCCCTGACTGGGAATCAAACCTGCAATGCCTGGTTCGCAGCCCGTGCTCAATCCACTGAGCTACACCAGCCAGGGCTAGATAAATATTTCTTTACAAATATTAGGTGAATTTTCTTTACCAATATTTTGTTTTATTGTATATGGTTTAGGTAATTATTTTTATATTTCTGACATATAAAAAGCATATGGAACAATATAATTGTACAGAGCTCCAATGCAGTTTAAAAATATAAATACAAGCATAACTGAAGCCTGCTATATAACTCTTCCAATAACTTTCCCCATCTTTTGTGACAATTGCTCTGGTGGCAGAAGGAGCCTACAGTGTCCAGTTGTCAGTCTCAAAAACCAGTTTAGTTAAACCATTACTGTGTCCCCGAGTGGAAATATTTGTTCTTTGGGAAATAAAACCTGAAAAACAGCAGAAATAAGAAGTTGTGGAAATTAGAAGCAAAAGGTGTTGATAAAAGGCCCCTATTTCTGCACCTTGAATCCTAGCTGTTGGAGCAACAGTACCATACATTGGTCTCAGATTCAGATGATATACCTAATCCTGAAGGACATTACTGCAGCCTCCGAAGGTGTTGCTGTCCAGCTGGCACTGCATCTGAGTTTTTCAAAGGACATTCCATTGTTCTATCAGGACAACTGCTTCAGGGTGATAGGTAGCCTATTAAGATCAGTGAAGTCTATGAACATTAGCCCATTGCCACCCTTCATTTGTTGTTAAATAATTCATTGGTCAGAAGCAGTGCTGTGTGGAATTCTATGATGTTGAGTAGGCATTCTGTAAGTCCATGAATGAAGGTTTTGACAGAAGTATTGTAGATGAAGAAGGCAAATCTATATCCAGAGAAGTGTCTATTCCAGTGAAAATAAAGGACCAAGATGGAAAATGTTGGATGTAATCATCCTGCAAGCAGGCGGCTGCCAAGACTACCAGGGGAATGGTGCCAGATTAGCATCTCAGGTTGATCAACCTCGTGTTGTTGAGCACATTAAAAACCTTCATCCTAGCTTCTATCGCCACTCTCTGTGTTCATTTAGGTAGACAGCAGTAGCTGGGGATGACTGTGACATATCCACAAAAGACCAACCTTTTACTTGATTGTTAAAATCTTCCTTTGTTGATGCCACTTTCTAATGAGCATTAATTTAGGTCATAAATCTCTTCATACTCTACACGGTCAGAGTGGTCTACCTCATCTCTCTTCCCCTGACTGTTTTGTGCCCTGTTTTCTAATTGTGCTCCTTCCAAGTTTCTGACTGCTCATCCAAACATTCAGTTCTTCATTGCATCTGGGTAGATCCATGTCTCTAGCCATCTCTTCTCCCAGGCAAAAATGAACAGCCACAGACACTGCTGTGAGTTCTTCTCATTGGAGGGATTTCCTTTACCACTGTCCTTTAGGGCTATCCCTGAGTGGAGCTATAGTTTTGCAGCTTTCCACTTTAGAGTGGTGACAGCATAGTGGTCAGAACCACCTATAAACCATACCCCAAGTTCTGTTTTTCATCAGTCAGTTAGTCATAGGAAGTTCCCCATGAGGCCATCGGCACGGGGTGGGATGGAGGAAGCAACTTAGGAAGAAATATGGGCCATGAGTATCTGTGACATTTGCTCATACACTAGTTTGTGCCTTCAGGACCTACTTGAACCTAATCTTGTACATACTACTTTCATTTGATGATAAAGTGCTACTGAAGCCCTGGTGGTGTGGCTCAGTGGATTGAGTGCCAGCTTGTGAACCAAAGGGTCACTGGTTCAATTCTCAGGTCACATGCCTGGGTTGCAGGCCAGGTCTACAGTAGGGGGAGCACAAGAAGCAACCACACACTGATGTTTCTCTCCCTCTCTTTCTCCCTCCTTTCCCGTCTCTCTAAAAATAGATAAATAAAATCTTTTAAAAAATAAAGTGTTACTGTACATGCACAACATTTTGGCTTGATGCCAAATACTTGGTTCATGATGGACACCTAGGTGATTTGGTAACCTAGCAACCCATGATCAAGCTTCCAGTTATTTGTAGCTTGTCTAGCATCAAGCCAAAAGCTGCTTTTCTAAAAGAAGAGAGTTTTCTGTAAATAAGGCAAAATTTTGCTCCCAAATTGTTTAAGTCCCATCTAGAAGTTTATGTAGGGACCTGCCAAAGGTTCCATACAGCATCCCTATCTACCTCTGCCACTTCAAGAACCATCAGATCTGCTCAGTCACATGGCTTAAGTTGTGGGACAGCTTGTGTGGAAGCTGAAACCTGATATAGAGCCTTCTCTTTCTCTGGTTCCACTCGAAATTAGCAGCCTTTGGAGATACTTGGAAAATGAGTTAGAATAGTAAATCCAAATGAGATATATGTTGTCTGAAAAATCCAAGGAGGCCCACAGCTGCTTGCTTCTTTCTGGGTGTAAGATGAAGTGAGATGCAGTAACCTGTCCTTTATTTTTAAAAAGGTGAATCAACATGCCCCAGACAACTGGACCTCTAAAAATTTCACCATGGGGGAAAACCCCTGAACTTTGTGTGGTATTTCTGTGTTATACACATCCTTACATTTCCAAGGTGGGGAGGTTTTATCTTGCATGTTATGATGAGCCTATCCTCCTCAACGATATCAACACTAATAAGGAAGAGCCAAATGATAGTGAACAGGATCTTCAAACAAAGTATGAGTAATGCTCTGAAAGAAAGCAGAATGCTGAGATAAGAAATGGAATTAGAGGCTAAAGTCTTCATGGCAATTTGAAAGGAAGAAGGGGCCTGCAGGGTAGAAAACCATAAAGTTAGTATATGAAATTATTCCCCACTCCATACTCCAACCTCCACCAAAAGGAGAATGTCACATTCAGGAATAATTCTGCAGGCTCTTTATCTTATCTTCCCCATTTTTAGCACTTAGTTATCTCTTCTCCTCTCAGCCTAAATGCTGAGTTTTAATCTGTTACCTCTGCCACAATCTATCAGGTTCCAATGGCTCACTGCTGTTTGCAAAAACAAACTCAAAAACAAAGGGCTCGTTTAAACATGACTCCAACTCTCCTTCCAGCCTCAGGTCCCTAAACAGCCTATTCTCAAGCCATGTGGAATTCCTTACCTTTCTTCAACTGCCTTGTATGTTTTAACAGCTTCCAGTCTGCACACACTGGTCCTTCTGCTAGTATTGACCTCCCTCTTCTTATTCTGAACAGCTCAACTCATCCTCAAGACTCAACTCAAACATCATTTCTCCTCTGATTTCCCTGATTACCCAAACAAGTGAATCAATCTCATCCCTGAGTTCCCTCAGCATAATTGTTATCACACTACAAGAAATTGTTATTTTCCTATCTATACATGCCTTTCAGCAAGTAACTATAGGAGGAACATAATGAATATTTTCTCCATAAATGAATAGATGGATTTATTACCTTCTAGTTTGCTCAGATCATTCACTATAACATTTTATCTATTCACCTACAATTTGCTGTTGATTTCTTTTAATCTTTAAGAGGGAACTTATTTTTCCAAAACATCTATATAAGCAGTTATCCCAAGTCACTAATGGAATATTCCTTTGAATTGATTTCTTTCGAGGTCATTTAGAAAAGTCTGGTATTTAGTGTTTAATTCATTGATTTGGGGGGGGGGTGCATCAAGCCTTGCATGAATCTTTATATAAGAAAGACAAAGAATTGACCAGTTAATTACATTGTTGACCTTCTTTTTCTATTTTACTCTGTCAAAGTTACATACTTATCCTAGACTAGTAGATAGAGCCCTTGATTAAAGTCCTATTTTTCCATATACTGACTATGTAACCTTTAACAGATAACCCCTTTACTGCTAAGTTATCTTTCCACTGTAGAATAGAGATACTAATCCTTGCCCATCTTAGAGATTTCTTGAAATCTGTGTTTTAAGTGAGTACAAATACTAGTCAAATGTAAGTATTAGGAGTATGTTGTGTGCTTACTAAACATACCAATACATTTAGTAAGTCATTCCCAAGATAACTCATGTACTCTTGAGATTTATTTAAACTTATATCTCTACCAACGTGAACTATGTTTGAACAAAATAGGAACCTAATCAACACAAATGTAAATATCTAAATTTCAAAGATCATTGAGACAGTACCTGGAAAATTCAGGAATCTTTGCTTCATAGTTGGAATTAATTTTTTCTGCCATTATTGTAGCTAACATCTTACTTTCATCCAAAAAGAATCAAGTAGTTTGTAGTTATAGTAGTTTAGTGTAGCAGTCCTCATGTCTAGGTAAAATTCCAGCCCAAGTATATCCCAAGATAGTATTATCAAATTTTCAATTGGTAAATATAAGGAATCTATGACATGACAAATTCTGAATTTTTTCTGAGAACTATAGAATCTCCATTACACCTGTTAACCTATACATGTAAAAGTTCACCAAATACTGCAATACACTGCCAATTTGTTTTACCTGAATTAGAAGTGCCAGTTTAACTACATTGGAAGTGTCACTTTTCCCTAATCTTATGAGTCGTGAAGAACTCCAACCTCAAGTGGGCCAGCTGCTTTGAAATAGCAGGGTCATGCAGGTGTAACCAGACACAACAGTGGAAATAAGGCTACACATCAAGGGAGTGCCATCCTGCCATTTAACATTTTCCCCTCTCCTAAAATCTCAGCTTGATTTTGCTTTATATTCACAGTTCAATTCTCTATGGAAGAAACTGTAAATTAGATTCCTGAAAAATTAAACACATTCATTCATTTCACAAAGGTTATTGAGTTCTTTATACATGACCAAAGGGCAATGTGCTAGGTCTGGTAATAGAAAGAAAGTTAATGGGCTTACCGTTAATTCAGGGAGATAGACCTGTTAATGGCTTGTGCTATAAGGGAACAATAGGTAAAAACAACTAATTTCAATAGAGAGAATAGGTCAAGGAAGACTTTTCAGAAATGGTGGCACTGAGCAGTGCTGAGAGATGACTGTGCTGATGAGTGAAGCTATTTCTGGAGTGAGGAACCTACATGCATTTAAGGCCCAGGAGTAGCAATCTGCTTTGTGAGCCCTGAAAACTACATCTAATGTAGTGCTTTTGGATAAGAAATGAGTGTTTAGAGATGGACAGCAGAGTGCACAGCAGTCAGGATAGCCATAGGAATAAATGGATAGGTGGTCAGGGACAGACAGGGAAGAGCACTGCATATCATGCTGTTATGCTGTGGGTGACAGCCAGCCTCCTTGGGTTTGAAGTACAGGCTGAAAGGGACTGTAGCAGTCAGGTCTGAATCACAGTAATTTGAACAGGGATAGTTTATTATAAGAATTACTAACTGTATTGAGGGATTGCAGTAACCAGGGAGTAACTAGGAAAAAGTAAAAAGGACTCTAGAGGTTACAGAAATAACAGATATAAGGAGTGGCCACTACCTTATAAAGAGAAGAATGTTCAACTATTCTTAAAGCAATAAGAGATATAAAGGAAAATTCTCAAAAGAAACTTTATAGATAAGAAGTGACTAGAAAGGAATATTCAAAGTCATGAAAGGCAAGGTCCTACATCCAAGATTGCTCTATCCAGCAGTTATCATTTAGAATGGAAGAGCAGATAAAGTACTTCCCAGATAAGGTCAAGTTAAAGGAGTTCATCATCACCTAGCTCTTATTATATGAAATGTTAAAGGGACTAATTTAAGAGAAAGATGATCAAAACTCTGAACAGTAAAATTACAACAAACTCACAATTATCAGCAACTGAACCTAAAAAAAATAACAAACTAAACAACTAGAACAGGAACAGAACCACACAAATGTAGATCACATGGAGGGTTATCAGCAGGGACAGGGGGAGAGGAAAATGGGAGAAAGGTACAGAGAATAAGAAGCATAAATGGTATGTATGAAATAGACAGGGAAGGTTAAAATAGCATAGGAAATGAAGAAGTCAAAGAACTTACATGTACAACCCGTGGATGTGAACTAAGTGGAGAGGGGGAATGCTAGAGGGGTGGGACGGTGGTGCAAGGAGGAAGGGGATAACGGAGAAAAAAATTGGGACAACTTTAATAGCATAATCAATTAACTAAACTTTTAAAAAGAGGACATTTGGGAGACAAAAAAAAAGAACATGATAAAAAGCATGATGGCAGAGATGAAAAATTCAATAGTAATGATGAAAGGTAATGTCAAGGAAATCAGCCAGAAATGAGACTACAAAGAGATGGGAAATAAGAGAAAAGATAAGAAAATAAGAAGACAATTGAGCAGTAGGTACACTAATTGAATCATAGAAGTTTCAAACAAGAAATAGATAAAACAGTTATCAGGTAATCATTACTAAAATAATTTAATTTCTCAGCAGTGAAAAACATGAGTTTCCTGTGCCTACCAAGTGATAGCAAAAGAAAAAAGAAAGAAAGAAAAGGAAAAGCACAGAAAAGATAATGGTGAAAAGTAAATCCAGATATTAGTGAAACTTTAAGATAACAAGATAAGTTTCAGAAGAGAAAAGAGAAGGCCATAAGGATGCCATGCAAAAATGAGGAGCCAAGATGAGGTATCTTAACAGCAACACTGTTCTGTAGAAGAGAGTAGAGCAGCACTTTCAAAGTTATGAAGAAAAGGTTCTTGTAGTGTAGAAATCAATGCCCAGTCTAACAGTGTTGTGGTAAAATAAAGATATTTTTAGATATACAAATTCTCAAATATTGTATTTCCCATGTACCCTTTCCTGGGAAATAATTAGAGGATGTATTCTGATAAAGCAAAGGAGTAAGTGGGAAATAAGAACAGAGGGGGTCAAAAAACAGGCCACCCAAATTAGAAGAAAAACAAGGGAATTTTCAGCATGATGAGAAAGTGAAATTCCTGGACAAGTGCTCTGCAGTATTCCTGAAGGTCAGTTCAAACGGAAAATGAATGGAAGGCTCCAGATGGATCCCCATGAAAAAATAATTGGAATTGACAGATTACGTGAGAAGAATGATCTTGGGAGAGATGGTACTAAAAGACTATTGTAAAAAATTATCAAAAGTTTTTAAAATTTATGTTCATAGCAGCACAATTTATAATAGCCAAGTGCTGGAAGCAACCTAAGTGCCCATCAGTAAATGAATGGATCAAAAAACTATAGTACCTTTATACAATGGAATACTATGCAGCAGAAAGAAAGAAGGAGCTCTTACCCTTTGCTTCCTCCCATGGTTGGAACTGGAGAGCATTATGCTAAGTGAAATAAACCAGGTAGTGAGGGACAAATACCATATGATCTCACCTTTAACTGGAACCTAATTAACAAAACAAGTAAGCAAGCAAAATATATCCAGAGACAATGAAATTAAGAACAGTCTGACAGTAACCAGAGGGAGGTGGTAGGGTGTTGGGGACCGCCCTGCCTAGTCTCAGGAAGCTGTGACCCCCCGTGACTTAGGCTGAGTGAGAGACCTCCGGACCAGGAATCACTAAGGAGACAAAAAACTTATTCCCCTGGCATGAATGCTACCTGTTCTGTGCCTGGCCTTTAATGCTTGACCAATTAGCCAATGATGGGTAACAATTCTCTTAGGATAGAGATTGAACCTAAGACAGGCATTGATCACGTGAAGGCCTCTGGGATGAGACTCATGGGGCTGTGGAAATGAAGGGGCTGTGGAAAGGAAGGGGTGATCGGCATCAACCCCTGCCCCCTCTAAGCCTGAGTCTTTGTACTTAGATGTGAGAAATCCAAGTCTCCTGAATGCCTTTGTCTACTGCCAGGCCCAAGCTTGCTAAAGGGGCAGCCCAGACCAGAGACGGCAGACCCCCGGGGTAATCAGGCCTGGGACATAGAATATGCAAGATCCTGTGAGATCTGTTTGCTGGAGGATGTTATTTACTTGGAATTTAAAGGCACAGACAGGAAACCAAAACTAGCATTTTGAGCCATGTAGTCCTTTCATATGATAAAACTCCAATCTCTGACCAGAATCACAGCAGGAGTTCTGTTAGCATCTCTGTAAGTTACCTGTGCCCTTTGATCCTTTCTGCCAGACTGTGAATCCACAAAGTGAGTCTGCTTTCTTAATAAAAACCTACTTGGGTAGAGGAACGGGGTGCTCCCCACTAGAGAGAGTGACCATGTTTCTGTATACTCCCACAGAATCATGGTAGATTTCTGTGTATTTCGCGTGTTTTGAAGAACATCCGCAACCGAGATGGATACCTCGGGGCTGGTATTCTTTCACAGTAGGGGATAATGGGGGGAAATGGGGGAAGAGTTTTCAGGCACAACTATAAAGGACATATGGACAAAACCAAGACGTGGGGGTAGAAGCAGGGAGGAAGGTAGAGATGGCTAGGGTCAGGGTGGGGGGAGTGGTGGGGAGTAAATGCAGACAACTATACTTAACAACAATAAAATAATTTTTTTAAAGTTTTAAATAAAATCAATCTAATGAAAAGCCAAGGCTATAACTGATGTCAAGAAAAATCAAATTATAAAAAATATATAATTTTAGCAAATTCCTAAAATACTCAACTATAAATACTATTTACATAGTCATAATAATATAAGTAATTAATTAAATCAAATACAACTTTTTCTAGTTTTTTTTGAAGTATATTTTATTGATTATGCCATTACAGTTGTACCAATTTTTCCCCTTTGCTCCCTTATGCCCAACTACCCCCTTTCCTCCTGCAATTGTCCCCCCGCTTAGTTCATGTCCATGGGTTGTACATAAAAATTCTTTGGTTTTTCCATTGTCCATACTCTTCTTAACATCCCCCCTGTCTATTCTGTATCTACCAATTATGCTTCTAAATCCCTATATCTTTTCCCCCATTCTCCCTCTTCCCCCACCTGGCTGATAATCCTCCAAATGATCTCCATATCAATGATTCTATTCTTGTTCTAGTTGTTTGCTTACTTTTTGTTTTTTAGATTCAGTTGTTGATAGTTTTGAGTTTGTTATTTTAATGTTCATAGTTTTGATCATCTTCTTTTTCTTAAATAATTTCCTTTAACATTTCATATAATAATGGGTTGGTGATGATTAACTCCTTTACCCTTACCTTGTATTAGAAGCACTTTATCTGTCCTTCAATTCTAAATGATAGCTTTTCTGGATAGAGTAATCTTGGTTGTAGGTCCTTGACTTTCATGACTTTGAATACTTTTTTCCGGCCCCTTCTTGCCTGCAAGGTTTCTTTTGAGAAATCAGCTGATAGGCTCATGGGAACTCCTTTGTAAGTAACTCTCTGCCTTTCTCTACTGCTTTTAAGATTCTCTCCTTAACTTTAATCTTTGGCATTTTAATTATGATGTGTCTTGGTGTGGACCTCTTTGGATCCAATTTGTGTGGGACTCTGTGCTTCCTGGACTTGTATGTCTATTCCCTTTGCCAAATTAGGGATGTTTTCTTTTTTATTATTTTTCAAATAAGTTTTCAATTTCTTGCTTTTCCCCTTCTTCTGGCAATTTTTAATGAAACATGATTGTTGAATGAGGAGAGGAAGAGGGATGGAAGATTTAAGGAGCTAAATCCTAACCACCATATTAGAACGTCAATAGGTAATATTTAAAATTGAAAAGTAAAGATACAGAACTATATGCGTAGTATTGAGAAGTATGGACACCTGTGAAGAAATGTCTAAAGTCTAAAATGATTGCCTCTAAAGAAAGGAATTGGAGGAGTCTGGCAGAAAATTACTACATTTTGTTTATACACATTTGACTTATAAACTATGTGTATGTATTAGTTTTCCAAAAATAAAATTAATTTGAAAAGAAATTTAAAAATTTATTAGTTATATATGTGTGCCTGGCTCACTGCCCTGAACTGGGAAACAAATTGAAGTCTGGATTCCTACCCTCAGAGAGCTCACAAGGTTAGAAACTGACAGGAGGGTGGTGAGAGAAATGTGAAACAAACGAATTAGAGGACATTGCCATTAAGTGACAGATGCAGAGGATTAACTGTGGCATAGGGAATTCAATTGTCTAAAAGCAGTATAAAAGAAAGTTTCTTGAAAATATTTTTACAGTTTAAAAGAGGTTACTGTATTAACTTAATAATAGTAATAGCTGCAATTTTTTCTTTCTACTTTCTCATATGTATAAGACAGCATTCTAGGTCTTTTATCTACATCCTTTGATTTAGTCATAACTTCAATGAGACAAATCTTATTAGTGTCATTTTATAGATGAGCTAAATCATAGTAGCTTTAAGAATTGAAAGGCTTCACATCTGTGTGGATGGCTAACACATGTTTCAGTCACAAGAGGAAGGAATGAAATAAATTACCTTCTTGTCTTCAAGTACTGTGCATTTATAGTGCATTTTGTCATGCAGGTTGTAGTTGAGAAAGTTGAAAAGTCACTGCTGTAGGTTGCCAGAATCTGACAATACTGTTGAAATAGACCTGTGTATAGGACATGGAGATATCTTTGTCCTGTCAATATCCCTTTACAAATTCAGTATTAACTGTTGATCACTACAGATACATGAGGTCTGTCTTGAAAAAGTGCAACCATTGTTAATATAATGAGAGTGGTTTGTGTGACATTGATTTAACCTGGCAGTCATGGAGAGTGGACTGGAATGTACAGGTGTGAACAATGATGACTCCACTGTTCTAGTCAATGGGGGTGGTAGAAACTGTTGAGTGAATGTGTGTACTGTGTGGATGTTGCATTTAAAATGACTGAGTGAGTAGAGCAATGAATCTGAATCAAATTTTGCATTAAGCTTGAACATTCCTCAACAGAGAATATTTGGATGATTCAGAAGGCAACAGCTGTGGGCAACTGGTGACTGGCAGCTTTATCATAACAATGGGCCCACTCATGAATCACATCTCTTGCAGTTTTTTTGGTGAAACATCAAATCACCCAGGTGACTCAGTCCCCTATAGCCCAGATTTGGTGCCCTGCAACTTCTGGCTTTCCCCAAAACTAAAATCACCTTTGAAAGGGAAGAGATTTCAGTTTGTTGATGAGATTCAGGAGAATTCAACATGGCAGGTGATGGTGATTGGGAGAACTGTGTGAGGACCCAAGGTGTTTACTTTGAAGGGGAGTGAGGCGCCACTGTCCTATGTACAATGTTTCTTGTATCTTGTAGCTTTTTAAATAAATGTTTCTATTTCTCATAGTACATGGATGGATACCTTCTGGACAGACCTCTTATGTGTAGTTACCAAAGAAACTATTTCTTTTTTCTCTTTAAGTAAACTTCTTAGAATTCCCATGTGAATAAATTCAAAGCATAATGAAAATATGCTTGTATTCTTCTCTTTTGTAATTTTTAAATGTTAATATTGTTAATTGTGCTCAATATATTCTGAATAAAGTAATTTAAACTCTAGTTACTAACCTCCATTTTTCTGCCAATTTAATTATTGTGAAACTGCCATATTTGTCTCTTTTATAGCACAAAATAAAGGATGAAAACTGAATAAAATAAAATGCTTAACTATATTTTGTATTTGTCCTGCCATCTTGTTATTGGAACACTTCGAATAGCATCGACATGTGACCTGTGTAACTATCACAAAACTATATTGTAAATTGAAATGAAATGATAAATGCTATAAATATTTGATGTCCTTTCTTCTATTATTCTCTATGTATGCTTTCCATCTTGATGCCAGATGACCACTCTGAAAAGAACAAGATGAGATTTCATATTTGTTAAGAGGTACATTTTTTAATGCTTCAGAAATACTCAGGAAGTCAAGAGTTCAGCCACTGCAAGTCAATAATAAACCATTGTGTAAATTATAGAAGTCCTTACCATATATCTCATAAAAGGTTATTTTCATATTTGAAATTCACGGTGAATTTATTTTTTGATCAGGAAATTAGTTGAGAGTTCTCTTTAAGCTATGATAATTCCCAGGTGTGTTTCTAATGAATTAGCATCATGTCAGGACAGGTGTGTTGAAATTAAATTACCTTTGTCTTCCCTTACTACATATTTCCAAATCTGGCATAAAAGAAATTCAATAAAACACCGGCAACAAGGTTCTTATTCTCCAAAATATGAATGGTAAATAAAATGTTCTAAAGGTACACACAGATCTATTTTATGGATTTAGCTTTGTTACTGACTGGTAAAAAGCCGACCTTCATGAACAGAAAGTGAATAAAAAAGAATGCAAGGCAGCAAACACAGCCCCTTCTGTCCCTGCGTCTGCACAGCACCTCTCCCGAGCTCTCCTGTAGCACCTGCTGCATCCATAATGTATTGTGTGAGTCCCATCTCCCTGCTACAACACAGCTCTTTAAGAAGGGCCTTTTCTCTCACTTATCTTGTTATCCCCACAGTACCTAGCTCTGATTTTGCCCATATTTAGCACTCAATACATTATTTTACAGTGTTTTTTAAAGAATAATATATGCCCACTAAAGAATATTTCAAGAACATAGTAAAAGTTAAAAAAAAATTAGATGAACCACCGTTTCATCTAAACATATCAAAGACAATGTTTTAAAATACTACTTCATCTTTATTTTTTTCCCTGTTTGTGGCCATTTTTATATAGACATAAGTATAATGTCAGAATAATTTGTATATGAAGTTAGACATTATAACATGGTCGGTCTCCATGTAGTTTTAAATTAACAGCATACAGTGAAATGATTGCATGACATTTCATCTAGAAGATATTAAAACAAAGTTATTCATCATTCTTTTGTCGTGAGGCACAAAAGTTGTTGCAAACTAAAGACAGGAGGTGAGTGAGAAGGCTACAAAACAAGATATGACAAGCATGAAAAGAGAATAGAGAAGATAGTTCATAGACAGACAAGAATTGAGAAGCAGAAAGACGTAGAGAAGATAAGAGGTAAGCACTATAAAGTCTGAGGGTCATACATTATGACTGAAACAAATTTTTAAGGTAAATAATTGAAAAACAGTAAGAGGTGGTAGACATATGAGAAAGGAAGCAGGAGTCAGACGTTATCTTAATAAGATCAGGTAAAGTGTTCCTGAGTTGGTTTTATGGTTGTAAATTGTTCTTGTTACCTGAGTAATCAAAATAAAAGTAAAGTCACCTTAAAATATAGTGGTTTTTCTCCCAGGATTTGAAAACACAAGCATAAAAATTCCACAGTAAGAGTATATAAAATCTCTTATGCTCTGAAATTAAAATGCATTGTAATTTGAAAGGATAAAGTAAACCATTTTTTTACTTATTTTTACACAGTATTTAGATCATAAGTTGGTATTGATGGTAGACATTTAAAAAGTAAATAAGAGGCCCTGGCCGGGTAGCCTCAGTTAGCTAAAGCATTGTGCTGATACACCAAGGCTGTGGGTTTGACCCCTGGTCAGAGTTCGTATACGAATCAGCCAATGAGGGCGTCAGTAAGGGGAACAACAAGTCAGTCTCTTCGTCTCTGTCTCTCCATGTCTCTCACTCTCTCTCTCCCCCTTCCTCTCTACAATCAATAAGTAAAAAAATTTAAAGAATAGAAAGTAAGAACTTCCACTTCTGATATAACAGAGAAATTGATAGTGGACGTGCCCTCCCACGATAAACAAATAGAAAACTAGTTAAAATATTTGAATGTCTTTAAACAGTGGTTAACAGGAGGCGATGATCCCTGTTAGAAGGGCGACAATTGAGGTCTGCTTTATGATCACCCTGATTGTTTCCCGGGTGGCCTTTTTCATCCCAAAGGTGGATGAGGGGGACCCATACATAACACGATGATCCCTCTGGTTGTGAAGATTGATCCTGGAATTTGGGTTGTCTGAGGCAACTGTGCTGAATGCTCAGTTATACGTGAAATAAGGCAATGAGGTATGAGGCAAAAAATAACTGGTCATCAGTAAGCTAAACAATTTTCCGAGTCCATGCAAGGCTGACAGATTTCAGGTTTCTGCTCTCCAGAGTAAAGAGACCTTGTGAATACCAAGGCATACACTGTGGAGCCCGCAAGCATAACATCATAGCTATGGGGCTAATCTAGCACAAGCATAGAGGCCACTCAAGATGCCCCCTTATCACTGCTGAAAAATGTTTCATTAGTCTCAGGCTGACTAATAAACAACTTTATCTCTCAGATACAATACCCTCACTGGAAAGGAAAATGTCCACATAGTGGCTAACATAATTCATGATAGCAGAATCAAATCTAAAGAATTAAACATGTGAAGAAGCAAGAAAATATGGCCCATCAAGATAAAAATAAGTCAAAAGAAAGAGACTCAGAAATGATAAAAAAGATGAAATTATGAGACAAGGACATTAAAATGACTATTATTAACAGGATATTTGGAAGGAACTCAGGAAAGTGGGAAAACTATAGAATTTAAAGGTAATTTTGAAAATTTTGTAGCTACAAACATGAGAATGAGTCTACAGGTGCAGTTATGGAATAGGCAAATAATTGGATGTACACAGGATTGAGGCTTTATCAGTTTGTTCATGTTAATTTAAGAAAATCAGAAAAATTGTTAATTCAACCTTACAATTTTTTAAGAAACAGAAATGTCTGTCTTAAAATGGAAGACAGTATAATTTTCACAAGCCATATGCACGAGCCTTTAAGGCTGCAGTTTGTGCACAAAATTGGCCCTGATGCACTGTTAGGATCAAAAGATGGATGAGAAGCACTTCAGAAACTACCATAACAAATATGTTGACAGCGCTGGTAATGACAAAGTAGAACCTCAGGCAAAGGGTTCTCTTTTTATGAGGTACTACCAATATCAAAGTTATAGTACAGTGAACATTTATGTACTGAAAAGCTTGGCATCAAAATATATATAATAAAATCTACTAGAAATGTGCATAAGCCAAAGATTTAAAGAAAAAGCCACATGAAGGCTCTCCAAACAGGTTGCTCAGGGCCAAACACAGGCAGCATCTGACACTGGGCTGCACAAGAGTCCCTACCAAGAGGCCCAGAACCAACACTCAGTGGCCAGCCTCACAAGTGGCATGTCCAAAGGGAGGTCTCAGCAGGCACCACACCTTGCTAAGGCAAATTTTGCTTTGTGTGGTCAGCACCTTCACAACCACTTACACACCATGATCAGGATTGAGTCTTACAGTCAGCTAGCCTGAGGGCCAAGCCCATGCACGAATGCGCCAATAGCAATCAAAGCTCAGCTACAACAGGAGGGCCTATTTAACATACACAAACGACATTTGTGGGCACCCAGCTCAGGTGAGTAAGAACATTGCACCACTGGACCCCACAGGACACCTACTACATAAGGTCACTCCACCAAGACTGGGAGTCACAGCAAATCTATCTCATGCATAGAAACAAACACAAGAGGTAGCCAAAATGGGGTTGGGGGGAGAAACATGTCCCAAATAAAAGAACAGGAGAAATCTCCAGAAAAAGGGCAAAATGAAATGGAGCTAAGCAATTTATCAGATATAGAGTACAAAGTAATGGTTATAAGGATGTTCAACAGCATGAAAAAGGACACAAAAACCATTATAAAGGACCAGTCAGAAATGAAGAATACATCTGAAAAGAAGAATTGATTGGAAGGAATAAACAGTAGGTTGGATGAAGCAGAAGATCCAATCCACAATTTGCAAGACAAGGTAGAAAAAACACCCTACTAGAGCAGCAATAACATCAAAGAAGAAATCAAAAGATACCTTAAAACAAATGTACATGAGAACACAATAACCCAAAGTCTATGGGACACTGGGAAAGCAATCCTAAGAGGGAAATTCACAGCATTATAGGCCTATCTCAAGAAACATATGTTAATTGTTTTTGTTCTGTTTCAAGAGACAGAAAGTCCTAAGGTCATGTAAGTTTGAGAAACACTTGCTTAATAGGTTTATCACAGGATTTCACAAAAGCTTTGAGAAGAAATGTGTGTTGTGTCTCTAATAAGGAGAATATCAAACCTATTTGAAAAAATCTTTTTACATTGCCCCCCTTTTTTTCTGGATTCTCCTTCTTTTAACACAGCTAAATAATTCCTCTTCCTGTAACAACTCCTCACAGAATGCATTTTCCAAAAAATCAAATCAAATGTATTCTTTGCAGTTGTTCATATTCAAGAGTTGATGGGAATGATTCTCAGTTAAGATACAAAATGGGCCGTGACTTCTAAAGCAAAACCACATATCTTTTAACAAATACATAAACTGATCATGTAAAATTATTTTATATAATTTAGTTTGTGTTTCTATGAATTTCTCTGTAATAGCTTTGAGGCATTTGATAAAGGCATTTTACCTGAGAAAATTATTTAAATGTGTATGAACATTTTGCTGTAGGAACATCACTGGGGAAACATGAAAGGCACAAGCAAATTAATTCATTCATTCAGTAATTGTTCACTGAGCCCCTGCTCAGTTTTGGCACTAAGCTAGACGATGGCAGTAGAACTGTTTAAGAGAATTAAGTGTGCTTCTGAGAGAACTAGCTTGAGTTAAGGCCCTAGATAGAAAAGGGCTCAATTCCTCTAAAGAATTAAAATGATTAATAGAGGGAGAGTGTCAGGATTCTGCATGGCAGGAGGCAGGCGATGTCAAAGAGAAATTGTGAGTAATGGTACTGGCCATCTAAATCATCATTTGTTTAACTCTTAAATATTTAAATATTTAGAATTTAGGTAGGTCTAGTAATATACACTAGATCTTTTTAACTTTAGATCCTAGATGCCTATAAAACTGTAAACTCCTTGAAGGTAGGGACAGTCTCTTAATCATTTTTAATTCTTCTAAGTATGTGGTACATTTTAAAAACAGTTTTTGAATATTCACAACATTGTCTCAACCATATCCTCAGTAGTCTAATCACCCACTCTTCTTGGCATATTAATATATATCTGTGAGTAAAGGTTACTAATAATTATGAATTTGAATGATAATAAGTATAATTAATTCTAATGTAAATATAGTCACTGAGCACTACTGAATCACATGACAGCAGATAAACTTAAGATCCAATTCTTAAAATCCTAACTCAGGTTTTATTAATAGGCAGTCCTACCTATAGAACTACCTGAAGTTCTGCCACCTACTGGTTGAGCGGCCTTTGGCAAGTTACTTGATTTCTCCAGGCTTCAGATTCTTCATCTACAAAATAGGAATGTTAATAAGTTAATACATGTAAATACTTATTATAATGGCTTCAACAGGTTTTGGTTAATATATTATTATTATCATTATTATTGATGATGAGGAGGAGGAGGAAGAAGAGGAGTCATGTAGAGGAAAAGCAACTAGGTAATTACTTTTCCTGACCTGGAATAAATGTCTGTGCATCCAGACTAAATATAAAACCAAGAGACTAACTTAGAAAACGGATAAATAGTCAACTAAAACACTCTTGTTGGCTTTTACTTTTGAAATAAAATATCATTCAGGAGTGTTAACTCTCTTAGTTTGATACATATTAAATATATATTACAAAAATATCAGTCATAAATGGACAAAAAATTACCTCTAATAATTCAAGCATTACTTGAGTTAAGAAGAAAACAAATCTAGTATAATTTAAAACCATGTTTCATGTCAAATTATAAGGTTTTGAAAGTGCACGTATATCCTAGAACACTCCATTACCCTACCTGGGTAGAACTAACCCTTACAACTGTAAAGAGATGATATACATGGCCTTTTTTAAATTGCTGGCATTTGGTACTCCGCATATTTTCCCTTTCCCCAGGGCATAATCAATAACCTTATAAATTAAGTCAGGATTCTCAATCTTAAACATTCTGACCCAAGTTGCAAGTGTTTTAATGTGTAGAGTCAAGGTAAAATTTGGACATCTATATAGAATAAAACTCTTATTTGAATTGAAATACTCATTCAAATATTAATATTTATATAGAATCAACAACTGATTTTTAGAATAGCTGTTCTACTTTCTCAGAAAAAACATTTATTTTATTTATATAAGAGCTACCAAGTTTATTGGTTGGCATATATAATGCCTACATCAATCTCTCAGCCACTATAATACCTGCTTTTTATGAAGCTTACATTCTGGTTTAAATACAGAGGGAAGATCAAGCTGTGGAAGTCAAAAGAACTTATGACATTGTTCCACTACCATTGCTTACTGAAGAGGGTATTATTGAAGAAGAACTGAAAAGCTCTTAAAGAATCAAAAATCAATTCATCTGCAGCTAACATTGGTTACAGACATTTTTGGGAGGAGTAAATGCACTTGAGAAATCTTATTTTACTTGTAGGTAAATACCAAATCAAAAATCCCCTCAGAGTTTTGAGAACAACAAATGACAGATAAAATGTACCTATAGTAGTTGAATTACTGGTAATCATACTGTGGGTGTTTTGTTATTCACTTACATAATATTCACAATCAAGCTTTAGACTTTCGGTTGTTTATTTTTCTGCTTCTCTCCTCAATGACTGAAAGCACCTCATGGGTTTTGTTGTCAAAGCAGCCATACTTTTTACAAGACTCACTCCCTTCTCCACATCTCTTTAATCCTGATTTTCTAAATCAAGACTTCTGGAATAGGGCTGTCCAACCTTTTGGCATCTCTGGGCCACAGTGGAAGAAGAAGAGTTGTCTTGGGCCACACATTAAATACATTGCAACATGTAATCACAAAAAAATCTCATCATGTTTTAAGTAGATTTATGATTTTGTGTTGGGCTGCATTCATAGCCATCCTGGGCTACATGCGACCCGTGGGCCATGGATTGGACACCTCTGCAACCTTTAAATTGGTTTGATAACCCTATAAACTCGGAAGAAAAGTTTTTAAATTCTTCAAGTTTGCAAGACATTCCTTAGTTAAATTTGTGGCATTGGAAATTTCTGCCTTTCTAAAAGTGACAATTGATGGCAACTCGTATTTCTGGCTTTTTTAATTAAATTCTAAAATGAGCCAGAGATTAAAATTTTTTTCCCAAGAAACTCACTTGTTCTACCCATGCAAATATAAAAGAGGTAAATTGTTTTAAAGTCTCATTCAGGAGACAAGTGAAGCTTGTTGAGATATTTCATCACACTACACCACATGTATCTCCCTTCCACCACTGAGGAAGAACAAAATAGAAAATGAAATTTTGCTTTGTGAGCTAGAGTTCAAGTAATAATGTTTTGCACTAAAGTCCTTCTATTTTACTGGCATTTGGGGAATGGGGTAGGAAGGGAAACCTAACTGATTTTCTCAGTAGATAATGTCATAGATTAGTCTTCTCTACATTTGATAATATTGTAAGGTTTAGCAACAACTATTCATTTGGACTGTTAACATACTTGGTTCTTTAAATGGAACCTACTCAACAAAACAAACAAGCAAGCAAAATAGAACCAGAGACATTGAAATTAAGAACAAACTGACAGTATCCAGAGGGGAGGGGATAATGGAGGGGAAGGGGAGAAGGGTTTTCAGGAACAGGAATTAAGAACACATGGACTAAACCAAAGGGGGTGGGATCAAAGCTGGGAAGTGGGGATGGCTGGGGTGGGGAGGAAATGGAGACAACTGTACCTAACAATAAAAAAATGTGAAAAAAAAGAAAACAAAAATTAATATGGCAAAAGTAAACATGATTTCCAGATTTTGATATTTTAGATCAGGGGTGTCCAACTCATTTTCACGGTGGGGCCACATCAGCCTCATGGTTGCCTTCGAAGGGCCCAATGTAATTTCACCTCCTTAACAGTTAAGGAGTAGTTACATTTATACAGTCCTAAAATTATTTTGGCCCTTATTTAAATTCTCTAAATTTATGTACATTCTGCCTAAAATAAATATTATATTTTTGTAGTAATCCACTTCACTGGTATAAACACATCTGGTTGTCATGGGCATTATTGACTCAGATTTGGGGGCAAAAAGAAAATCTCTGTGGAAAGAACATTGGTCACTTGCTATTTTAATTATTAAGGTAATAATTTAGGAGAGTGTTTGTGCCTTTGACATTATATCTTGTTTTTTTTTATTTTTTTTAAATACTAAAACCTGTCTTCTCTGACAAAAGCATGTTTTTAATCAGAGGATGCTCTTCCAATTCTAAGTTTATACTGACCCCTATAGGTCATTAAGTTTTAATTTATTTCTGGTTTATTCTTACAGCCCATACAGTGAACAGTATTTAAAAATGTTTACATTTAGGACTTAATTATTTTAGAAGTTAAGCCATAAAATAATTTTCATAAACCCTTTCTCTCCTTATAATGTACAACATAAACTATGTACAAATTTCTGTAATCCTGTGGGAAAGTTTATTTTGGAGGCCCAAGATGTTTTAGCCCTCATTAACTTCAATGTTGGTCCACTGAGGGCAGAGGAACTAAGCAGCATAATTACTATACAAGAGCAAAATATGACCTGATTATTTTCCTCAAAATCTGTTCTGTTTTCACAATTTTCATAGCTGTAATCCATCAAGAAACTAACTTTGAAGTTTATGTTTATAAAGGCAGTGAGGACTTGGGACCAGAGTAAGTCTGATTTCAGCTAACCTTGGTGTAAGGACACTAATTCTAGGTTAAACTGGGAACTTTTAACCATTTCCTTAAGGATATGGATGTGGAATTACAGGATAGGGTGAAAGGCTGCAGACTACTCAGTTCTGGGCACAGGCATCTCCAGGAACAAGTAGTAGGGAAGGAATTGTGTAGACAACACAGAAAGGGGCAGGACAGTGGCAAACAGCCAAGGTATCAGAGAAAATTGTGCCACGAGTAATCATCGACAATCTGTAACAGGAACTCTACACACACCATATGCTTCCAGAAATTGCCATACTTGCATGAGAAACAGAACTTATTTCTTCCCAGTCTATTAGCAGAGATTGTACAAAAGGAAAAAATTTAACCTAAGAGAAGGGTTTCAACAGTGATGGTTTTCAAGGAGCAGAAACTAGAGCAGCCCAGGAGTAACTGTGGGGTAGCTTCAAGATGTACAATGCCATGAAGTCCAGAAGGTTGGTTCCGTATTACTCCGTAATAATAAACCCATAATGAAGAGCAGAGCATTATTAGGAGGTGTTTGTAACCAACTTTTAAAAAGACATTTCATTTTCACGTTTGTTCTGGAGAAAATCATCAATCATGGACTATGCTATGTGAATTCAATATGAAGCCCAGGCTACTCTTGTTTTTTTTAACCTTGTACTTTAATATAACCTGAGAATTGGGGATAATAGGCATGAACTCTTTACTGTTCAGTTATTTCCAGAGTATTATTAAGCAAAGGTATGTTTTGACCCTTCTTCTGACTCAAAGCCAGGCATAGATTGTCATAGAAAATATAAAACTAAATATTTTCTTATACACTGAAGACATGGTTTTAGTGTCTATGGGTAAGTTCTGAAACCAAAATTATTGTTTGAGGTAGATATTATCATAATACTTGATAAGTGATAGGTCTATATTTCAAAGTAATTTATGTAGTTTTGCAAGCATAATTTTTGTGCCTAAATCATCCTGGGGGTTATATTGGTTTAAATTGACTTTTATGAATGCATTGTTGAATTTTTTACTATTGCCAGAATAAGCCTGAAAACCTTGCTTTGCATTTATTTATGTTTTTGGTTCCATAATAAGGCCTCTTGAACTCTGTATTTCTCTTTGGTTACCTTCTTCAATTCTATGTCTTCAATTTTAACTGCAATGTAAAATTACTTTAAATTTTGTATCTCACTGATTTTTTTCTTTCCTTTTCCTTTTCTTTTTTAAGCTTGCATTTTCAAGTGCTAAAGGATAATACTTCAGAGATGTCAAGTTCAATTGGTCCAAACTAAACCCATTATCTTTTATCTAATCCCATTCCTTCCTTTTTGCTACCTCTCAGATAATGGCCACAGAACCTCACTTTCACCCAATTTTTATAGATTTTATGACACTTTATTATTAGTTATGACGACTATTTCAAGTTTAAGTTATTACTGTTTGTGAAACCCTCCTCCTAGAATATCTTCTGGGAGCAATCATTATAAAAATAAGAACTATAACTTCAAATGAAGACAAGTCCATGGATAATGGAGATGTCCATTATCATCTAACACGGGTTCCAAATGTGTCTTCAGTAAAATCAATATGTTTAAGTTTTCTCGATTAGTATGTCTCCTTGTTTTAGTAATTTAAAATTACTGAATGTGCACACTTCTTTTAACATCTTAATAAAAAGTTAAAATGCGTGTCAACAGCCAACAGAAGTGATACACTCAAATGAACAGAAATATTACAATAAAACTTGTTCCAGGCAGTGGGCTGCAGGAATCAACTGATAAGGTAAGTAGGGAGGAAAAGAGGCAAAAGTGGAAAAACGAGAAATGAGTGGAGATAGGAGGGATGAACGTCGAGAAAGAGAAAGCAATTTTCCCAAAGCCGTGAGAGATTTCTCTAACCTAGGAGAGCGCAACAGCAACCCCAAACAAAGCTCTATCCTCTATTAATACTCAAACTTAAATAAAAAGTAATCGAAGGTGAGTTTTTTTCACGTTGTGTTCTTAATTTGGCAAACTCTGCATTAGCCAGACGTTTTGGACCCCACGCATTAAAAGATTCCACTGGAAGTAAACTGCCCTGGGTTTCACGGGTGCGCACGCGCAACCTCAGTGCGTCGATCTCCCCATTGCACCCTCGGCGGGCCGCAGAGGAAGTGACACAAAGCTGGGGGGCGGAATAAACTCTGCGCCGGAAGTGGCTCATAGATCGTAAATAACCTGGAAAAGGCAAGAGAGGCGCTGTCTCCATTTTGTTGGCGTTTGCTGTTTCTGCCACGATTTGGAGATGGGGAGCGTCTTGGGACTGTGCTCCATGGCGAGCTGGGTAAGGTGGATTTTGGCAGCCTTCGAGGTGCTAACGTGGGAGGCGGAAGAGAAAGGGGTTTGATTGAGCTGGGTGAGAACCCACGGGAACGTGGCACCCCACCCAAAAGGGAGTGCCTTCTGTCCCCATTTTCTGTCTCCCCTCGTCGCTCCGACTAGCCTGGGGGCTCTGATTCTCGCTAAGAGCTGACTCGGTGGCTGCGGGGAGCCGTAGAGATAGGAAGGTGACTACGACGGGAGAAGTGAAAAAGAGACCCGCCCCACCCGTCTTTATTGAAAGCTGCTCCCCATTCTTCCAGGCCCCCCTTTGTTGTTTGTTCGTGTCTGCGTAGGCCATCTCTACAGAAGCCTTAGACCTTTCCTTCTGTAGAGTACTCCATCCCTTCTCGTCATCTCTTCCCACGACAGCAGACTGCAGCACTGTCATCCCTGGAGGCCTCTTGGCCTCTTTGTTCTGTCGCTTAGACTCCAATTAAGTACCCGTTATTTGGGACAGCCTGGCAGCATTATTGCTGTAGCTATATGAAGTAATACCGTTTTGAAATAAGTCGTTCTATTCTGCGACCGCGTATCTGGAAGAGCTGGTCAGTTCTGCAGTAAATATTTTGTGCCCTTTAAAAATATATATGTATTTATTTATTTTAGAAGGGAAGGGAGGGAGAAAGAGAGGACGAAAAACATACATCTGAGAGAGAAACAAACTATTGGTTGCCCTCTGAATGGGCCCCAGGTTACCGAACCTGCAAACCCAGACTTGTTCCTCCATCGGAATCGAACCCTTGACCTTTGGGTTCTGGGAGGATGCCCAACCCAACTGAACCACACCCGCCGGGGCAAAATTTTGTATCTTTTGACATAAAGCATTCTTGTGTAATCTGAAATTTCATTTTTAATTATGTGTATTTTGCATTTTGATTAGAGTGTTAGAGTGAAACCATTTTTCATTTTAGTAGCAAGATTTCTAGATTGAGGTGGTACAAATAAACTTAATTTAAAATAACCACATTCTCCCAAATAAAAGTAGAATAAATGTCAGAATATTGACATTACAGTTAATAAAGATAGTTGTGATTTTGGTCGAGCTATTGTGATTCAAATCGTATTTCTCTAATCATGAATTCTATATCCCACTTATAACAATTGCTTGTCTGACTTCTCAAATGACTTCATTATATACTTTAGCCAGCATTTTGATTATTTTATATACTTAGCCTTCCCCCCCAAAAAAAGTTCTTGATATGGCTTGAATTATAAATGTTAAGTTTTAATAAAATAATAAATAAGTGGAAGTTGTTACTCCTATCGGGTTATTCTCATTTGGGGGCAGGGAAACTTGGTGTCTTTTTATCTAAAGAAACTGGAGAATGTGCTTGTGCCTATTGACTGTTTTATGCAAAAGAGACATATTAATGTAATAAAATGTATTACAAAATAATAAATGATTATTATAAGATTGTTTTTGCCTGGGAGGGATGTCATGTCATTTGATTCATAAAGTCAGGTTTTGTCCAGTTACCAAGTGGGCATATTCTTTGTATATAGGAAAGATTTAAAAAGAGGGGTACATGTTTCCCATTTTGTTCTCTTCTCCAGATCAGTGATGAGCAAACTTTTTTACTTTAAGGGCAATGACCATGAAAACAATTTTTCCTAGGGTTGTTTTCAAAGTATGTATATGTTTTAAATCAAAGATAATAGCTTTAGTGAACAATGTGGGAAAAATGATATTCCCATATATGTTCTTAAAATTTAGTTCTCCGCCTTTATTGACTACAAAACTGTAATAGAATTGACATTGTCTTTCCAAGGTACATTGGAAAGTACTACTGAGGCAGTTTTCTTATCTTCTAATAATTAGATCTCTTGGCAGATAGCCAAGTAGGCCAAGGTTATTCATGGTTCTAGATTTCTGTGGCCAGTCTAGGAATTAATTCTATAGTATGCAGTCCAGATCATCTTTCTCCCTTTCCTTCCTGATGCCTTTGACTCTTTATTCCGTAATTATTCCATTGCAGTGCAGTTCCACAGCAACCGAAGGGGAATTTGCCTTGTAATATGCAAATCCATTTCTTCCACAGTCTTAACAGTCAGTATGCTCATTTACTCAGGTTTTGCCAAATTTAAAATTTATTCAAATTTTCAAAAGTATTTACGTCATTAAATTGGATCAGTTAAGTCAGAATTAAATAAACCTCATTCTTCCTTTGCTCAAGATTTTTTGGGCTTATCTTTGTAAAAGTATAATTAATTAAGGAACTGTAGAGAATGTCTAAACTATGGAAAAAGCATAATAGAGAAAAATTACATGTAATACTGTGTAGAGATTGAACTGTTACGTTGCATTTTATTTATTTATTCATTGATTGATTGATTGCTCTGAAGGGGCCTAAGAATTAGGTAATTCATAATCCTTTGTTCATGCGGGACTCTTTGGTGATTGCCTTAAACCCTATCAAACATCTTTGTACCTCCTACCTAATGCTGTAACTACATTACCAGCAAGTGTCCCCACTCCAGTCTCAACAAAGCGTTAGTGACAAGAATTGATTTTTTTGGATGACTACACCTTGTATACAGTAACTATCATTTTTTGTCCCAGACATTTAATGTAGTTAAGTAGTTAATAAGAAAGAGCTAGAGGTTATTGACTCTCTATTTTGTGCTAGCCTCTGCTAGATTTTTATTTTTTAGTATAATGTCTTGTTTTAAATGATTCATAGTTGCTACAGATAGTCATGCAATGCAGAGTATATAGTTAAAGTGTCAAAAAAATCCTACCACCAATAACATTTCTTATGTTTCAATGCATATGTATGAATGGATGAATCAATAGACGAAAAATACGTTGTGGGGAATTGTAGCATGCTAAATATGTGTTTTTAAAGATTTTATTTATTTTTAGAGAGGAGGGGGGAGGGGAGCGAGAAAGAGAAGAGAAACATCAATGTGTGAGAGAGAATGATTGGTTGCCTCTCACATGTGCCCCACCCTGGGACCAGGCCTGCCACCCAGGCATGTGTCCTGACCCAGAATTGAACTGGTGACCTTTGGCTTTTTGAGCCACATTGGTCAGGGCAACATGCATTTTTAAACAAAGCATTAAATCTAATTTTCTGAATTTAACAAACAAAGTAAAGGAATTTCTGAATGGTAAGTAAACATTTCTTCATTAGGAGAGTTCTTAAAAAGATTTTTTTAAGGCATTGTTTTTATAGCAGTGGTTCTCATCTGGGCATGGTTTTACTCCCTTCAGGAACATTTGGAAACGTCTGCATACATTTTTCATTGTTGTAGCCTGAGGTAAGCAGTGCTAATATCTAGTGGGTGGTAGAGGCCAGGGATACTGCCATACTTTTTATGATGTACAGGACAGCCCCCCAAAACAAGCAATTGTCCCAAAATGTCAGTATTACCAGTTCTGCTTTATCCCCTTCATTTGGCCAGGGGAAAAATGGGATGAAATCTGGAGTTTTAAACTACTAAAGAGACATTCAGCCAATCCTCTTATCAGCCTCATATATGGAGGTATTGATACCTGGTGCCACACCAGTTCTGTTCCTGAAGTACTTGGAGATTCTGCTGTAAATTTCATTGCTGCTTAACTTTTCCTTTGATGGCTTATGATGCAACTTTCTTATCCTGTTAAGTCAGTTATTATACTGTATCTTTCATATTTAATATTCTGTGCTTTTCACCTTTTAAGTTTTTTTCTTTAAGAAATTCCTTTTTCATTTTACTGGTGTTTCTAAAGGGAACATGAGTAAATTCAGAGTCCATCTGCCATCTTTAACTAGAATCCCTTTGTATTATTATTTATGTGTGACCATTTTGTTTTATAACTATAATTGCCTTAGTTGTATAGTCTTTGAACTAAACTAGTCATTGTTAACATGTGTTCCTAGACCCTGTACCTTCAGCACACTGGGAAACTTACTGGAAACATTGACTGGGGCTCAGCATTTTGTTTCAATAAGCCCTTCACTTAAGTGGATTCAAAGCTAAAAGCATACCTTTTTACCACGACATCCACCAAATTTTTAAAAATCTCAGTGTCATCTCTTAATTAACCAAACTTTATTATCTAATAGATTTTTCAAAAAGGATTCATGGATACTGAAATCCCTGAGTTCTTTTGTATTTAAAAATGACTGTTACATTCTTGAGAGATATTTTGGACTGATGTAATGGTACAGTTGACTCCTGAACAAGGGCAGACTGTTAGGGGCACTGACCCCCATGTAGCCGAAAATGTTAGTATGACTTTTGGCTCCCCCAAACTTACCCTTAGTATTTGAAGGGGTTTGATTTCAGGACCCCTGTAGATACCAAAGTCCATGGATGCCCACGTTCCTTGTTTAGGATGGTACACATCAATGCATATACCCTTCCCATCATACAGATAGAAAACAGTGTAAGGTCTTTATTTTGTGGGGGGGGAGTCATATAAGTGGGTCTGCATAGATCAAACCCATGTAGTTCAAGGGTCAACTATACTAATTTCCTTCAATTTTGTAGTTACTTGTTTGGATTGTGTTCTGTCTTAATACTGCCCTGTATCTAATCCCTGCCAGACATCTCACGTGCATTTGACTGGTTTCCTCTGCCTGGGTAACTGAGGAGTTTTTTTTACCTTTGAAATAATTAACCAAATATATCTGCCTTGAAATCATTTATTACTTTTTTTTTTCCCTTTCTGGAAAACAGTTTTATTTTTGAAAATACATAAGTTCATGCTTTGTATTATACAGTTCTGTGAGTTTTGGCAAATCGTGTACTTGTGTAATAATGACAGAATAATTATCTCCTGGAAACACTCTTCTATCCCATCTTTGGCAACTCTTGTTTTTTTCTTTCTTCAGAGTTCTGCCTTTCCAGAATGTTATATAAATAGAATAGTGCAATATATAACCCTTGAGTCTAGCTTCTTTTACTTAGTATAATTTATTTGATTCACTCATATTGCTGTACTTTATTTCCTTTTATTATTGTATATTTCTTTTTATTGTTGCATGGTATTCCACATGGAACATCCACGTGTTGGATGTACCACAGTTTATCTTCTCACTGGTTGAGGGGCATTACTAGATTTTGGTGATAAAATAGCTATAAGAATTCCCGTAAAAGTTTTTTTGTGTGACTACAAGTTATTTCACTCAGGTAAATATCTAGCAGTGGAATTGCTATCAGATATTAAGCGGATGTTTAACTTATAAGAAACTCTTAAACTGGTTTCCAATATGGCTATACTATTTTTCATTCCTACCAGCAAAGTGAATTCTAGTTGCTCTGCATTCTTGTTAGTACTTAGTGTTATTAGTTTATTTGATGTTAGCTATTCTGGTATGTGTGTGGTGATAGCTTCCTAATAACTAATGATATTGAGTACCTTTTCATGTGCTTGTTACCTCTCCATATTTTTTACTTTTTAAAATGTCTATTCAAATGTTTGGGCCATTTTTTTTTGGTTGTTTTATTACTAAGTTTTGATAATTCCTTATATATTATGGATATCAATAAATTTTCAGATACCTGATTTGCAAATATTATCTTTAAGTCTGTGGCTTATCTTTTCATTTTCTTGATGCTATCTTTTAAAGAAAAGTTCTTAATATTGATAAAGCCCAATATATCAGTTTTCTTTTGTGGGTCACACTTTTCATATTGTATATATCTTAACGTTAATTTTGACATATGTTTTGCTGTGGCTTAAGGTAATTTTCTGTTTAAAAAATGGATATCCAGCTATTTCAGCACTCTTATGTCAAAAACATTATCCTTTCTACAGTGATTTGCTTTGACACTTATCAAAAATCCCTTTATCATATTTGTGTAAGTCTATTTCTGAACTCTGTTCTGTTTATGAATGTGTCCATTCTTTTCCCAACCAAACCCTGTTTTGAGTAAAAGTAGCTTTAAAACTAGCCTTGACATCAGAGAGTAGGGTTATCACAACTTTGTTCTTTTTCAAGATTCTTTGGGTTATTCTAGTTTCTTTGACTTTCTGTATAAATTTTAAAAGCTACTGATTTATTTCTACCAAATTCCTGCTGGGATTGTGATAGAAATTGCATTGAATCTGTAGATCAGTTTGGAAAGAATTGACACGTATTGACTTTTCCAATTAGTGAGCCCAGTTTATTGTGTCTTTTATTTAGGGCTTTGATTTTTCCCATCAGTGTTTTCTAATTTTTATCATTAGGGAATCTAGTATATTTCCCATATATTCCTTGTCCCCACACATGCATGGCCTCCCTGATTATCAACATTGTCCACCAACATGGTACATCTGTTATAATTAATGAACTTAGACTGACACATCATAATCATCCAAAATTTGTAGTTTACATAAGTTGTACTTTTGGTATTGGACATTCCATGGGTTTGGGAAAATATATAATGACATGTATCCACTATTATAGGAGCATCGCAGTAGATTCACTGCTCCAAAAATCTTCCTTGCCATGCCCATTCATCCTTCCATCCACTCCCAATCCGTGATCTTTTTACTGCCTTTTCCAGAATGTCATACAGTCACAATCATATAGTGTGTAGCCTTTTCAGATAGCATGCCCCCTCCTTTTTTTAGCACTGATTAATATTCTATTATCTGGATGTACATTTCATTTGACTATTCTCCTACTAAAGGACATCTCAATTACTTTCAAGTTTAGGCAGTTATGAATAAAGCTGCTATAAACGTAGGTATGGGAGGCTAGTTTAACAATTGAAAGTAAATTTAATTAATGTAATCCCTCATATCAGCAAGCTTTTAAAAATCACATGATCACATTGGTAGATGCAGAAAACATTTGACAAAATTCAATACTTGTTCATGAGAAAAACGCCCCATAAACTAAGAATAGAGGGAACTTCTTCAACTTGATAAAGGATATCAAAATATCTGCAACTAACAGACTTAATGGTGAGAAACTCAAAACTTTATCACTAATGTCAGGTACAAGACAAGAATGTTTCACCATTTCTTTTCAACATTGACTTGGAAGTTTCAGCCAGTGCAATAAGACAAAAGGAAATAAAAGATATAGATTCATAGATGACAATAGTTATCATCTATGTGGAAAATCCAAAAGAATCAATATAAAAACTGGAACTACTAAGCAGTTAGAGCAAGGTTGCAGAATTCAAGGTTGATATATAAAAGTAAATCACTTTTCTATATACCAGCAATTAAAAAGTGGAACTTGAAATTAAAAACAATACAATTCATAATAGTATCCAGAAGCTGAAATAGATAAGTACAAATCTAACAAAATATGTACAAGATCAATATGAGGAAAACTACAAAACTTATGAGCAAAGTTTAAAGGGACAGATATTCCATGTTCGTAGATTAGTAAGACTATTGTTGAGATGTCGGTTTCTCAAATGTGATATATAGTATAGGTTCAATGCAATCCCAATCAAAATCCCTGGAAATTACTGTGTGGATATTGAAAAACTGATTCTAAAGTTTATACGGACATACAAAATATTCAGAATAGCCAACTCAGTATTGAAGAATAAAAGTTGGAGGATTGACACTACCTGATTATATGAATTAGTAGAATGCCATAGTTATCAAGACAGTGTTATATTGGTTAAAGAATAGAGGGATAGATCAGTGGAACAAACTAGAGAGCCCAGAAATAGACCCATGTAAATGTAGTCAACTGATATTTGACAGTTGCAAATTTTACCTTGATGGTTGTGGATATACTTTTATTTTTAAGAAATACTCAGGCTTTGTTCTTAGACATAAGTGAGTTACTTGAAGAGTATTTGGTGTTTACTTTAGTGAGACTGGAGTGACCTTTACTCTTATGGCTGATTTTTTTTTTTCCCTAGTACTGAATAATACCCTTACAACTTTACTTAATGCCTCATGGATTATAAGGATTTTTCATTCTGGCTGGTGGGAATACCAACTCCTCCTACCTACCCGATTACCCCCGGTAATTTATTCAAATGTATGCACCAATCAGTGCTTTCCTAGACATGTTGAAGCCTCTGTAGATCTCCAGAGCTTTTTTTGTATAGTTTTCTTCTTTCTAGGATTTTACCCAGTGAAGCTGCCTTCACTTCTTGAACTCTCAATTCATATAGAGTCTCATCCTGGATCACACTCCCTGTTCTAGAAACTCTCCCCAGGCAGGAATTTGGGCCAGTCATACAGCTCATATTGTTTCCTCTTAGAAATTACTATCCTGCGTTGCCTGTTGTTAATTGTCTGAAAAACTTTTATTTATTTATTTTTTAATTGATTAAGGCAGTAGGGTGAATCTAGTCACTGTTACTCTGTCTTGGCTTGAGTTTGTGTGCAGTTCTGTTAGAGAAAGTCAGCTAGCTTGTAATCATAAATATTTCATCCCTCCCCCCAAAAAAGATTGATTGCTGCTGGTGATTTTACCTCTTTTTTGTTTTAACTGATTTTTATTTACTTTTCTTGCAAGAATTTTTGTTTCACTTTGCTCCATCTTTGCCCCCAAATTACTAAGTTTTAAAATTTACAGATAATGCATGTGAGCCAAATACCTTCCACCCCTTGGTAATTACTTTAACTTCAGTTCTTTTTTTTTTATGAATGGATAGAATGTAAATTTTCACTGTATCATTTTAAATTGTACTGATCTTTAATGTTCTTTCCTCAGATACCGTGTTTGTGTGGTAGTGCCCCATGTTTGCTGTGCCGATGCTGTCCGAGTGGAAATAATTCCACTGTAACGAGGCTGATCTACGCTCTTTTCTTGCTTGTTGGAGTGTGTGTAGCTTGTGTAATGTTAATACCAGGAATGGAAGAACAGCTGAATAAGGTTAGTTTTTTGTTATTTTTGTTTTGGTTTTTATTAGTTAACTGAAACTGTAGTGTGTGTATGCATGAAACTGATTTTTGTATACTGGAAACAATAATATACAAGTATGATAATATGTAATCCCAATTTTAGTGTCTCTTCTTTTAGGAAAGACAAACAGTATAAGCTTGTTAAATTCAGTGATTGTGGTACAAAAAAATTGTGCTGTGGTAATAAGAGGAAGTAATTCTAATCAAGTAAATGTCCGTTTCAGTGGGTCTCATGGAAAAAGGGACATTCTAGGAATGAGTAGAACTTTTGTATTCAGACATTTAAAAATCAGAAGCCAAATGAGGATGAAGAGTTTTTTGAGCAGAGAGTGTATGCTTTAGAAAGATTGATCTGTTAATCAGGATAGAAGTCAAGCAATTATGGGTAGAGGCCGTTGCAGTGATGTAATAAATGTATAGAGGGCCTTAAATAGACTTTGATATTAGAAATGACTGAATCTGGATTTAAAAATGGGCAGTGGTAGGATTATAAATAATAACCAGGTTCTGGTCTTAGACAACTGGGAGAAAATGGTTGCTGTAAATATGAGGTAGGGTGGGGTGCGGGGTGGGGGGGGGAGTAAGAAAGGGTGTTTTATTTTATAAACTTTTTTTCAGGGAGTCAGGTTGAACAAGAGATAAGAAATACAACTTACTGTAGTTTATAATACATTGACTTGGGGATACTGAACTACGTGTGTGAGACAGACTCTGTGTGTGCGTGTGCAAGAGAGAATATCTAGCAAGAAGTAGAAAACATGGGTGTGTAACTTTAAAAAGAAAGAGGGTTGGTAGAGAAAAAGAAAACTTCTAAAGCACAGGTGGCAAACACAAGGCCTCAGGGCTGAATCTGGCCTTCTACCTTGTTTTATCCAGGGCACCTGATTTCTACCCAGTGGGACAGTGCTGAGCTCTCGCTTAACTGTTAAGGAGTAGTTACTTTTATACGGTCCTAAAATTACATTTGGCCCTTTGAAGGCAAAGGCAAGGCTGATGTGGCCCCGGAGAAAATGAGTTTGACACCCCTGTTTTAAAGAAACAGTGAAAAGAGAATCAAGAGAATGTACTGTTATGCAGACCTTAAGAAGAGAGTGTTGGATAATCAGTACCTGACTAGTGTCTTGAAAAAGCATCTTTAGAGTGCTGGGGCTAGGAGGAGTGGTGGAGGGCAATCAGCCGGCCATGAGGAAATGCATCCAGTGGATACATATAGCTGATTTGAGTTTTAATAAGATGGTAGTCTTAGCAGGAAACTGAATTATAAGGATTTTTTTAGAATGGGGAGATTTAATTTGTATTTTGAGAATAGTCAAAGATAAGTGGTGCCATCTGTATGTGAGAGCGAGCAGGAGAAGGGGGAGGGGTGATAAAGAGAGGGGATGTGGAAGTTAGCTGTCTTCCCAGGCAAGGTGAATGATAATAGAAAATTTGAGGTTGAGAGTATTTGTCAGAGAACCTCCATTTTAAGGCAGAGAGGTGTCAGCTTGGGGTTGGCTTTGGGGTGAAGAGAAATGGTGAAAGTTTGGAAAATTTTATTGTTGTGTTGCTCAGTTAATGTTATTGGGTATAAGGAAAAAACATGCCAAGAGATTTTGATAGGGTTTTGTCATGGATCCAGTTGACCATGGTTTTAAGAGTTTAGTTGGTGGTGGTTAGTTCTTACCTCCAAATATTTCCACCTCTCTGCTTTCTGAGGGTCATCAAAGATTTGTATTTCCTGGAGTGCTTGTGGAATGTTAGGTCATGTTCCTAGTACTGGTCACTGAGTTGTGAGTGGACGTGATACACTTCAGCCTCTACTTGCTGATGCAAGATCTCCTTTCTTTTCTGTCACAGCCTGCATGTCATTTGAGGTGGTGGTTTTTCCAGCAGTCTGGATTCCTCAGTTGACTACACAGGACCAATTATGTAAATGTACATGAGCAAGAAATACACCTTGTGTTTTAATACCCTGTTATTTTGTGGTTAATGTACCAGCTTAACCTGACAATTATAGATGACTGAATTAACTTAATGATGGAAATTTGCCAGGTGTTGTGCTCCCCTAAGGGAGTGGGATAATCAAAGGTGCTAGTGAGTACATGTTGCCAAGTGATTATGGGTAAGTACATACTTCTGTAAGGTTTAAGCTGGGTCAGAAAGGTAGGATTTACATGAGACCCAGAAAGGGCTTATTGACTCTGTAGAAACTAGCAAAAGGAAATAGCGCCTTCTTAGCTTAATGTAATTTTAGTTCTCACACATACAAATAGCATATATAGCTCTGAGACCTACTCCCATTTATTTCACTTAAAAAATATTTTTGTATTCTGATTCCAATGTGACTTTCTGAAATGATCATCAGTTTTTTCAAGACTCTAAGTAAAAAAATAAAATCACTCCTAGTGATTATGTAAATCCAGATTTCATTATCAGAAATAACACTTGTAGAACTCTGAATTTAAGTAGCATTGGTTTTGAAAAGCTGTCATTGTCCGCATTAGGGTTCAAAAACTGACTTAGTTACTTTGTAATTCTTTCAACTTTTATTGATTGTATTTTCTCTTCGCTTATCTAGGTAATTCAGTGTATCACAGTAAAATGCAAATTTTAAAAAAATTAGAATTAGTCTTTAAGTCAAAATTAGTATTTTGTTTAAGATTTATATTTGTGGTTTTATCATGTGCTCATGCAAAGTGAAAAGAGAATTAAACTTCTATTTATGAAAATGTTCCAGACTTACCTTGATTTAGCATAAACTAAAAAGCAAACTTTAATTTTCTAAATCTTAAATTACTTGATTATACAGAATTTTTTACTTTTCTTAAGAAAAATTCTAGTTTACATACTCTTGTTTTGTTACATTAGATTCCTGGATTTTGTGAGAATGAGAAAGGTGTCGTCCCTTGTAATATCCTGGTTGGCTACAAAGCTGTGTACCGCTTGTGCTTTGGCTTGGCTATGTTTTATCTTCTCCTCTCTCTGTTAATGATCAAAGTGAAGAGCAGCAGTGATCCTAGAGCTGCAGTGCACAATGGGTAAGTGTTTAAATACAGTCATGCTGCTTAATGATGGGGATACAGTCTGAGAAATGCATTGTTACATGACTTTGGCATTGTGCACACATCATAGAGTGTACTTACACAAACCTACACCGTATAGCCTGCTATACAATTAGGTTATGTGATGTAGCCTATTTCTCCTTGGCCATAAACCTGCACAGCATATTACTGTACTGAGTACTGTAAGCAGTTGTAACACAGTGTTGTGTTTGTGTTTGTAAACATATCTAAACATTGAAACAATACAGTAAAAATATGCTATAAAAGATAAAAAATGATATACCTGGAGATACCTGGTGATATACCTGGGCACTTAATATTAATGGAGCTTAGCTTGCAGAACTGGAAGTTGCTCCAGATGAGTCAGGGAGTGAGTGCTGAGTGAGTGTGAAGGCCTAAGACAGAACTGTAGACAGACTGTATAAATACTGTACATTTGGGCTACACTGGATATACAAAACAACATGAGATCAAATGAAAAAAACACGGTAATGATGCAATGAAAAGAGGCAGTGAACACAAGACAGATGCGGCTGCAGCCAGCATTACACAACATACACTTGTTACAAGTTTGTACCCTTAAAAAACATCTCCCAATTCCCCCACCCCCAAACCCTGCTAACTACTATTCTATGATTTTGTTCACAAGTTTACCTTTTTTAGATTCTGTATTAGTGATATATGATGTATGTCTTTCTCTGTCTGACTTATCTTACTTAGCATAATGCCCTCAAGGGTCCATCCATGTTGTTGCAAACGGCAGAACTTCCTTCTTTCTCACGGCTGTATAATATTCTATTGTGTATATATTATATTCACGCATTGACAGTCACTTAGTTCATTTTTATGTCTTCCCTATTGTAAATAGTACTGCAGTAAACATGGGAGTGCAGATATCTTTCTTATATCCTGTTTTTATATCCTTTGGATATACACCTAGAAATAGGTCATATGATAGTTCTGTTTTTAAGTTTTTGAGGGACTTCGTTCTCTGTGCCATCGCGGCTGGTCCAGTGTGCACTGCAACCAGCAGTGCGCTCGGGTTCCCTGTTTATCACACTCTAGCCAACACTTACTATTTCTTACTATTTCTTGTCTTGATGGCCATTCTAACAGGTGTGAGGTGGTTTCTTAAAATGGTTTTGATACATATTTCCCTGACAGTGATACTGCATATCTTTTCATATATCTGTTGGCTGTTTGTATTTCTTCTAGAAAAATGTTTCTGTCCATTCTCTAGGTGAATTGTTTATTTATTGAGTTGTATGAATCCTTTATATATATTCACACCTTATCAAGTATATGGTTTGAAGTTATTTTCTCCTGTTCTGTAGTTTGCCTTTTCACTCTGTTTCTTTTGCTGTGCCACAGCTTTTGTTTAACGTACTCCCACGTGCTTGCTTTTACTTTTGTTGCTGTGCTTTTGATGTCTTCTCCAAAGGCTCATTGCCAAAATTAATGTCCAGGAGCAGCTTCCCTGTTTTTCTTCTTTTTAGTGTCAGTATCTGCTAATAATCTTTTACTCTGTTTGGTCTTATGTTTAAGTCTTTACTCATTTCTAGCTAATTTTTGTGAGTAATATAAGATAGGAGTCCAGTTTCACTTTTCTGCTTGTGACTATCCAGTTTTCCCAAGATTGTCTGTTAAAGATCATATATAAGGATATAATTCTACACTCTCTGTTCTGTTCCGTTGGTTAGTGTGTCTGTTTTTATACAAGTACCATGTTTTAATTGTTGTAGCTTTGTAATATAGTTTGGAGTCAGTCAGTTTGATACCTCCAGGTTTGTTCTTCCTTCTCATGATAACTTTAGCTATTTGGAGTCTTGTGGTTTTATAATTATTTTAGGACTTTTTCTATTTTTGTGAAAAATGCCATTAGAATTTTTGCAGGGATCGTATCACATCTAGAGATAACTTTGGATGGTATGGGCATTTTAACAATATTAAGTCTTCAGATCCATGAACACCAGATATCTTTCTAATTTTTTTGTCTTCAGTTTTTTTCGTCATAGTCTTATAGTTTTTGTTTTTGTTTTTTCTTTTTCATTGTACAGATCTTTTATTTCCTTGGCTGAATTTATTCCTAGGTGTGTTATTTGTTCAGATGCTATTGTGAATTGAGATTATTTTTTAAATTTCCTTTTTCAGATATTTGTTGCTAGTGTATAGAAATTAAACTGATTTCTCTAAGGTGATTTTATATCCTGTATCTTTACTGAATTTGTTGACTAATTCCTACAGTTTTTTGGTTGAGTCTTTAGGATTTTCTATAGACAAAATCATATCATTTGCAGGTAACAACAATTTTACTTTTTTCCTTTCCAGTTTGGCTGCCTTTCATTTCTTTGTTTTACCTAATTGCTATTGCCAGAACTTCTAGTAGTGTATTGAATAAGAGTGGTGAGAGTGGGAACCCTTGTTTTGTTCCTGATTGTGGCGGAAAAACTTGTATACTTTCACAGTTGAGTTTGATATAAATTGTGGGATTTGTGTACATGGCCCTTATTATGTTGAGATATGTCCCTTATATACCCAATTTGTCGAATGATTTCATCATGAAAAGATACTGTATTTTGTGGATTTGCTAATGTTTTGTTGAGAATTTCTGCATCTACATTCCTCAGGGAAATTACTCTATACTTTTCTTGAGACTAGAGCAGAGTGTGGGGGCTGACCTGGCTGGGCCTTGAGGCTCTGGTGAGTTGGTGGTGGCCTCAGTGACAAGGCTTCCCATATGTCAGTGGGTGCTGTGGAGCAGAAAGAAGTCTGGGCCCCGACCACCGTGGGGCCTGTGGACCCACTCGCATAATGCAGGTGGATGCAGCCACAGTGGCCATGGATGTCCTAGAGGAAGAGAGCTTCACTCTTTCCCTTTCACCTTTGATGCGTCTTTCGACTCTTATGCAGAATTTGGTGCTGCGGTTAGATATTTAGAGGACATTATCATGGATGACAAGTTCCAGTTACTACATAAAAAATTGTATGGAGTAGTGCTGCCAGGAGTCTGAATACAGGAGAGAATCAACTTGCGTACATGCCTGTTTTTAACCAGTATATTTCTTTGGTAGAAAAATATATTGAAGAAGAGCTGCTGGAGTAGATTCTTGGATTTAACTAGGCAGCTTTCACAACTGTACAGCACCATGAAGATGAAGTGGCTGGTGGTGACATATTCAACATGTTACTTTCATTTACCGATTTCTGGCTTTTAAGGAAATGTTTCTGGACTACAGAGCAGTAAAAGAAGGCTGGGACTAGACTTAAACTGTAGTTTAGTGGGGACTTACTGTGCAAATCATCCTTTTTGTTGCCTTTCTAGCACAATCTTTGGCACTAGGTCCCACCTCCAAGCAATGAGGTGGTTCTGGATAGCAGCAGCCCAGCACATGTATACTGGGTGAGGCTTCAGCTAATGATGAAAGAATACATCTTGGAAAGACTGGCTCTGTGGTGCGGCTCTTCATTAATGTTAAGTGTTGGTGGGTCAGAAAAAATACCTGACCCTTCTGGGACTTGTTTCTCCAAGAAAACCTTGTGTGTTCAGGAACCCTAATACCCCTCCCCAGACAGACACCTCTCTGAGGCTTTTCAGTCGCTCTCCTGGAGCAATCCCACATCCAGCATATTCCACCTGGAGGGCCTTCCCCAGCTACATGTTGGTGCATCAGCACCCACCATCACCAGCCCTGTGCCCCGCATCAGGCTTTGCATCAGTCTTTTTGTGTACTCAGAGCTTTTTACACGCATTAAATGTTCAGTCCTCAGTGGGATTTTTTACTGTTTATCAGGGTGTCACTCAGATAGATGCCACTGTCTTGAGATTTCTGGATCTCCTGTTATCACAGCTAGTCCTGGCTGGGCATCAGCTGCAAACAGTGTTCTTTACCTAAAAGTTACAATGTGAAAATCAGTTCCTAGTCTTATATTTGCAGTCTTTGTATCACTGTCTTCCATTGCTACTATTGTAGTCCAACTAGAAATCTCTTTTAAGCATTTTTGAAAAAATATTTTTATAGATGAATACTCCGGCTACCCTAGTGGATATAACCTTGGAACTCCCGTAATTACCCTTTTAAAGATCCAAGTATTACGGTATGTGCTCTGTGCATTTTAGTTAACAGTGCTATGAAAGCAAAAATACTGTTTTTATTGTGACACTCCAGTTTTACTGGGCACCAATGAATATGTGCTTATGTGGGAAGTAGAATAACCAATATCCTTTTCTTACAGCATGTTAAATGTGCAGGTTTGCTTGCAACCCTTTCTTTATAAATCAGTTCATGATGTTTTCTGTTGGGGTAGAGGCTTTGCAAATCATCCTTCTTGTCAAAATCTCCTACTAAGACAGTGTTCCACTGGTCTAACTCAGGACCGAGGAGAGATAAAATAATACAGTTCTACTGGTCATCTATCTGCTTTGATTTAGTATACTGACTTAAGTAAAAATAACAATCTGTAATGACTTCTCACTGGCTATTCTAGTTTTAAAGGATGAGCTATGGACTGTGTGATTACTGTACTGATAATGGTGCTTATCACTTTGGTACCCTGAGTTACAAACAGAAACAAAAAATCTTTAGTGTTATAGTGTACCTTACATTTCCACACATTATTGCACTCATTATATAAAATAAGCCCTTGAAATGGAACTGATATTCTCAATTTTGTTATAATGAGTTAATGACAAAAATATTTTCTTTCAAATTGTCCTAAAACAGTTTGCATAATAGTCTTCACTTCTCATTTTCAGGAAATCATCAGAAAAAAAATGAAACAGTCACATAAGTGTAGCTGTTCTTTGACATGCTTTTAAAAGATTTTATGTATGATACTATTTGTCAAATAAATGTTTATTAATAAAAAAATCACATTTCTTATTGTTCTAGATTCTGGTTCTTTAAATTTGCTGCTGCAATAGCAATTATTATTGGGGCTTTCTTCATTCCAGAAGGAACTTTTACAACTGGTGAGAAATCTCTTTCTCTTTTTTTTAATTGTGTGATATTGATTTTTTTTTTTTTTTAAAGAAACCAAAAGAATCGCCTTGAACTGTAACATCTACTTGTTTATTGGTTTGTTTTGTTTTTTTGTTTTCTCCCAGTTGGCAAAACCAAAGAATTTATGTAAAATTTTAGTTTTCCTTGTGTGTATTGTGATTGTGAAAATAAAATAAAAACTGCACCAACCACTCATTTGTATGTTTTTTTTTCTTTCAGTGTGGTTTTATGTAGGTATGGCAGGTGCCTTTTGCTTCATCCTCATACAGCTGGTCTTACTTATTGATTTTGCCCATTCATGGAATGAATCATGGGTTGAAAAAATGGAAGAAGGAAACTCAAGATGTTGGTATGCAGGTAAATTTTTGTCTTACAGATTATCTTCAAGGTAGTTGAATTCTGAAGATGAGAGCAGATGTGTAGACTATGGGGAAATCATGATTTTTATGGGGTTAATTTTCTATGAAGAGGTTTGTGTATATCAGTAATACTAAAAGAATTCTTACAGCATTGTAATTGATGTTTATTAATAATGATGAGTTTGATTCCTGTAAAACAGATGAAAATTCAGGTGCCTACAGCAGGTAACAAAAATGAGGGAAGCAAGCCAGACTTTAAGTTTATATTCAGTCCTCATGAAAGCAGTAGGGATTCTGATGCATTGGAGAGTATGAAGGCCCTGTCTAAAGAGCGTAGCTACTGCTCATTTTCATCTGATGGTTGCCCTTTGGAAATGTGAACCCATTATTGCCTTATTTCTCTTCATTTTTTAAAGAAGCCATAAATCTGGATTTTTATGTGAAATAATCTGAGTTTTAGCTAAAAAATATTTTATATCAGAGTGAAAGTTAAATCCAGCATATCCTGTAACCTAATACTTCTCTCACACAGCCAGTGTATTTGATCTCAGTGGTTAAAAATAAGGAGAGTTTGGTATTCAAAGCAGTCAGCTTTAGTCTTTGGGAAATTCACTTACATAGATAACCCCAGTCTTTAGTGCAAAGTCTAATGTAAGAATTTTTTTAAAAGATTTTATTTATTTATTTTTAGAGAGGGTAGGGAGGGAGAAAAAGAGAGAGACATCAATGTGTGGTTGCTGGGGGACGTGGCCTGCAACCCAGGCATGTGCCCTGTCTGGGAATCGAACCTGCGATGCTTTGGTTCACAACCCGCGCTCAATCCACTGAGCTACACCAGCCAGGGCTAATGTAAGAATTTTTGTTTTGTCCTCTGCTGTGTCCCCAGGGCCTGGGATGTTGTAGGCATTTAAATATTTGTTGGATGGGTCCCCTGTCCTTGAAGCAGATGTACATAAATATTATGTATATTGAGCATACATTAGCACAGAAACTAAAATACATTGTACATGTTGAAATTTATAGAGAAGACACTTAGGATACCTTATTAAATATAATGACTTATTTCATAACAAGTACTTTTTTAAAATTTTAGTTGAGGAAAAGCATTGATTTTGGAGCTTAGCAATGAAAATTTTGTTTCAAGTGCCTTTATTTATAACTAAACAATTATGGATCTTTAAAAACCTTAAGAAATATTCCTTTCCTAGTTCTTTTTCTTTTTTTGATTTAATCTTTATTGTATTTTTCCCATTACTACTTAGACCCCTTATTTTTCTGTATTTTGAAAATAAGGTTAGTACATGTAAATGTGTTTTGCAAACTCTGTAATATAGTTATTACCATTAATAACAATCATATTAGTATGTTACTAACTTGAAAACATAATAATAGTGCATAGGTTTAAAGACTATAAAATTCTTCTGTAATAAAGTTGAGAATTAATATTTTCCCTGCTTTTATAGTCTGCATAATGCTGACAATGTCAGTTGCTTAAATATATTTTTAGTAAAACAAGATTGTTTTTAAACAAGGCCTATGCCTAATTTCTAATATTTGTGATACAATCTAATTGTCCAATTATATTTCTTTCACAGCTTTGTTATCAGCTACAGCTCTGAATTATCTGCTGTCTTTAGTTGCTATCGTCCTGTTCTTTGTTTACTATACTCATCCAGCCAGTTGTTCAGAAAATAAAGCGTTCATCAGTGTCAACATGCTCCTCTGCCTTGGTGCTTCTGTAATGTCTATACTGCCCAAAATCCAAGTATGCTCTTTATATCATTAGTTTGCATGAAGCTTCTTTTTTTCAAAGTTTTCCTAAATCTTCAAGGTTGTTAGAATATTTATCTCTATTATTTATGTTTGTAGGAATCACAACCAAGATCTGGTTTGTTACAATCTTCGGTAATTACAGTCTACACAATGTATTTGACATGGTCTGCTATGACCAATGAACCAGGTAATGTTTTGTTTGCTTGGCTTTATTTCTTTTTAATCAGTCCTGCAATTTTTTTTTTCAGAGGTAGCCATTTTGTGAAATGGAAGCTATTTAAAAATTAAGACAAATGCCACATTATTTCACTCATTTGTGGAATGTGATAAACAAAATAAATTCATAAAGACAGACAACAGATTGGTGGTTACCAGAGGGCACGGCGTGCTTAGGGGGATGGCAGAAGGTTAGAGGGATTCAGCTGGTGACAGAAGGCAGTTGTATTCCCAGAAGAATAGAGTATGGAAATATCATTTCCGTGTATACTGAATGGTTATATATTTTTTAGTTTCTTTCACTAACAAAATTTTAAGAAATTACATGAAAATTATAAGAAGTATACCTAATTTGCACAGTGCGTATGATAAATTCAGAGAAATAAAGTGGTTCAAATGCTTACTGATTCAATTGTAGAGTGTAATTTTTTTTTGTTTTTACTGGTTATCCTTTTTGTCTGTGACTACCTTGCAAGTGAATATAATTGGGGCTTTGTAGTGAATGTCTTTATAGGTCAGTTACACCGAATTTCATGGGAACAGAAACCAATACACGTCATTTGAAGTGAACAAATTGGTTGAGGAATTACTATTTTTTGAAAGGAAGAAAATTGTCTTTTCCTTTAGGATAATTGTAACACGCTGAGTCTCATTTTATTGAATTTAGAGACTCTGTAGGCGCTTTATCACTAGTTGGAGAATGGGTTTTTTTGTTTACTATATTAAAGATTCATTATTAATTTCATCTAGGCAAGTGATTAGAAAAAATTAGTAATTTTTGAAATTATCCTTATCTGAATGGCTTTAAGAATCATTTTTCACTAATAAGATGGTGATTGACATATCTGGCTTTGTGTGGGAAAAACATATTTTGGAAACTTCACTGAATACTTTACCAAGCCTGCTTCAGTTCTTTCTTAGAAGAGTTAAGAAAATGAAAAAGCATCAGGTCATTACGACTTACTTGGTCATTTTCACAAAGCGTTTGCTAAAATTCTAATTGGTATGTGTAAGCTGTCTTGCCTTTATAGCAATATACTTTGTCAGATTGGTAAACTTCATAAAGTTAGTAGTCACTATTTGTATGTCATAATACATGGTAAAAAGCCAATGCATTTCAGTTTAGAACACTTGAATTTTATTCCTAAGTTGGCTAGAGACTTATTATACTTTAGAGAGATTAATATTCAAGCACTTGTATAAAATTAGCAATACAAAATTGGAAAAGTTTCATTATTAATATAAATACATATAGTCTTAAAGTGTTTTTTATGTGAAGTCAAGTCTTAAAGTAAAGTTATGCTTGTGCCTTTTTCCAGTAAACTTTTTTGAATTTGTTGTAAGGGTATACAGAGTTAAAAAAAGAACTACAATTAAACTCGAAAAATAAAATTTTCATTTTATTCTAACAGTTTAATTTGACCTTAATTTACATTACAGAAACAAACTGCAACCCAAGTCTGCTAAGCATAATTGGGTACAATACAACGAGAACTGTCCCGAAGGATGGGCAGTCTGTCCAATGGTGGCACGCTCAAGGAATTATAGGACTAATCCTCTTTTTATTGTGTGTGTTTTACTCAAGGTAAGAACAATTATGAATTATTTTTAACAAGTCTAGATACTCATTTATAAATCAATTTTTAATGCCCCTTTTCTTCTCTCTTTCTAAACCATTTTCATTCAGCATCCGTACTTCCAATAATAGTCAGGTTAATAAGCTGACTCTAACAAGTGATGAATCAACATTAATAGAGGATGGTGGAGCCAGAAGTGATGGATCCCTTGAGGACGGAGATGATGTTCACCGAGCTGTAGATAATGAAAGGGACGGTGTCACTTACAGTTATTCCTTCTTTCACTTCATGCTTTTCCTGGCTTCCCTTTATATCATGATGACCCTTACCAACTGGTACAGGTATTACATTTTATGAAAACTTCGCATGTGGAAATTCTGATAGTTCTTTCTTAATTCCAGTGTAAAATAGGGTGTAAAATACTTGTTAATCCTTTAGTATATTTTAAAATTTTATAGCTAAATGAATGGTGAGATCAGGAAGTGAAATGCAGGTTTTATTTCTATGCTTTTGCAATAACAAACATTGAAATATTTCCAAATCTTCGAGGAGTTAACAGAAGTTTTCATGAAACTAACATTTCTTAGAGAAATACATTTTGATAGTTGATCCAACAGTTTGTTTTTCCTTATTTTTTAAATACTGTAACCAATTGCTGACAAAATACAGTAAAAGATAGTTCTGTTTTATTCAAACTTTGTCATTAGGGCTTTAAAATTGAAGTGTAAATACATTAGTGTAGATGGATCCTTAGTATGCTTTAAAGCTAATTCATGCTTTTTGTAAATTACTTTCAAAACTTATACATCTTTTTCTAGTAAGAGGAAGGTATCAATTTATATTATTTTAATTTTCAAAATTCTAATTTTGTTCAAATGATTAATGAAAGTTGACTTTTGAGATTCAAGGTGAACTGTATGTTTTGGGCAGTGCTGTTTTTAATAATTTTTAGTGCATAATACCTTTAACTTGTAATAACACTTTAAATACCAGCAAAAAGATTTTTAAAAAATTATTTTGCCTCATTTCTTTCAGAGCGGCCTTTACTGTCTGTCATTTGTTACTAAAAAAATAAAGTTTAAGAAATTCCTACAGTGCAAAACATATTAAGCTGTAAGAATCCACATAGTTCTCAGTAATAAGTGTCTCTAAGTAAGTGTCTCAATAATAAAGTCTCTAAGACTTTAGATCAGAATATATTTGGCATGTTGCCTTAACACAAAAATCAGCTAAATTTGGGATGTATTTCCTCTCAGTCTTAAATCTGAGACTGGAATGGGGGATAGGGAGGAGTTCCCTTTATATACTTTGAACAGATTATATTCTTTATAAAGGATAGAATTGATAAATCTTTTGTGTTATGGTAACATTTTTCTTATGCAGAGGTCATACTCCATTTCTCTGCTATTTCATAGCTACTAACCTAGAAGTATACAAAAAGCCTGAGTATTTAAAACAGCTTTTAGATACTTAGTCTTTTACTCCTTTAAAGAAAATTATTGATGTTTACCTTCATATTAGTTATTAATGTGGAAAGCAAGGCAACAGATTAGTCAGCAACTGTGTATCTGTTGTCACAAACTGTATACAAAGAAAACTGAAGTAATGAGGTAGCATGAGGGCTAATAATTCAATACCTCCCATTTTGGTTTTCTTTTAAATTTCAGGTATGAGCCTTCTCATGAGATGAAAAGTCAGTGGACAGCTGTCTGGGTGAAAATCTCTTCTAGTTGGATCGGCATTGTACTATATGTTTGGACACTGGTGGCACCACTTGTTCTAACAAACCGTGATTTTGACTGATGAGGACTTCTGGCATGAAAGTCCCAGTGTAATCATTGCTTATTTGAAATTAACAGTATTTCCAACTTTTGTAAAGTTGTGTGCGTGTGTGCTTCCCATGAAACTTCTCCAGTGTTCTGGCATGAATTAGATTTTACTGCTTGCCATTTTATTCATTATATTCTTGTCAAGCGCGTTGATAGGAGTGTTAGAATGAATCACAGAGGTTTTATGGTATGGTGGTGAGTTAGGAAAAGTGGACATCATGAGGTTTATCCTGTTCTGTACCTGTGAAAATAATAGTAAAAACAAGGCTACTTGACAATTTGACTTTTAAATTGTGTTAGAACTTAAGCTTAGAAAGTATAAAGGAAGTGAGTGGCTGCCTTTTGAAATATTTGATGCCTTTCTCTATTGGAGACTGCAAAGAATATGGCTATTTAAAAATTGTATAAGCAAGTCACTTAAATGACAGTTGTCTGAAAAATCTTTTTAGGTTTTTCCCTTGATATAAATATAGGAAACTTATACAGATAGTGTGTGATGGATACAGATAGTGTGTGATGGAAAGCAGTGTAAGTTAGGATGGAAATTGAGGCAGAGACTTAAGAAACTCAGATTGGTAGTGGAAACTCAAATTGAACACCCAATTAGGTTTAAATCTTCCTGGAGTAGGGAGGGCCTTCAGAGCAACACAGTAAGGTTTGTTTTGGTCATTATAAACATGTAAAGTATGGGTTCAATGGAGGCATTAGGAGCTTTGAAGGATTTAGACAAAGGTTTTGAAAAAGATAGTCATGAATTAGAAGGAAGTTGTTGAAATCAAAGGTGGTAAACTTTGGACAGGACAGCAAGAACCTGCAAAATAGTAGGCTTCAGTAGATACTCAGACAAAATCTAGTGCAGTCCTACCATTTTAAAAAAGAAGCAACAGAAGTACAGACTTAAATAACTCAGATAGCTAATTAGTGGCAAAGCTAAGAAGGTCTAAGTCTCCCAAAAATAGCTGACATTCCTTCTGGCATTCACAACTAATTTCTATTAAAAATCCATAATAGATTTTACACCTGACTAGTGGTGGGTTCTTCGTGTTGTGAATTGCTGGTGTCCAGCTTGCTGCCTGCCTGTAAACTGGGGCCCTGAGAATGGTGGAATGCTGTAGAATAAACTCCTGCTTATAGTTCACTACACAGTTCAAAGGATGTTTAAAATGCTTTTGTATCTGCTGCCATCTAAGTAAAATATATAGATTGTTATAATCTTAAAAATTAAGCAGTATGTAACAACTGACTTAGAAACTTAGTTACTTGTGTCATCAGTGTCTTAATCTTATCCCCCCAAAATCTACATTTGCTTCTTTTAAGATATTTATTAATTTAAATGTAATGTAACAATACAGCTTAATTCCCCAACCTTCTTCTGTATTGATATTGTGTTCCATGATTTGAATGACTGTATCTCTAAATAAATAAATTCAGAGAAAGTGTGCAGTGCATTAATTTTTTATCTACTCAAATGTAGGTGACTGTAATACTCAGACCTACTTCTTGTATATAAAAGAACTTGGCACTAGAGGGTTAATCAACCATTTTCTGTCCTGAAATATTTGTTTTAAAGGTGATAATTTACCCTTTTGGTCCTTTTAAAGTGGTGTCATACTTCTAAAGAACTTTTTAGTGTACCAGTTTGGTTTGGGGGTACTACTTAACTATAAAAAGGAGTGCACCATTGGTACAACCTGAATGGATCCTCCAGGGCAACTATTTTCCAGAGCAGCAGTAGCACTTCATACTCACACCATTGATGTATGAGCAGTTTGGTTTCTTTTTGATACCAGTTTTTTCCTTTTAGCTGTCCTGATAGAAATGTGATCTCATTGTGGTTTTGCTTTTCTCAAATAGCTAATGTCGAATGTCTTTTCACTGCAAATTTACCATCATGTGACTTCTTCAGCAAAATGTCTCTTCGTGTCATTTGGCCATTTTTTAATTGGATTTTTTGTTTGAGTTTTGCGAGTTCATATATTTTAGATACTTGTCCTTTATCAGGTATGTAGTTTGCAAGTATTTTTTCCCAGTCTATAGGTTTTTTTTATCCATCCTCTTAAAAGGGTCTTTTGGCAGAGCAAAAGTGTGTAATTTTGATTAGATTCAATTTATCAATTTTTTTAAAAAGATCCTAAATATCTCAATTATCTGTCTTGCTGTCCTTCTTGGGTGGTTTTTGAGACAGCATGGAAGGTATTATAGAACCTTTGCACTCAGATATGTTCCCTTTGATAATTTCAATCTACTAAGTCAAAGTTAACTGAAAAAGGTTGATACCATGCACTTTTGATATACAAGGGGGGAGCCCAAAATACTAGAATTTGTTTGAGAAATTGTGTACTCTTAAATGTTGAAACTTCAGTCACATTCAAAGAACTCTGCGATGCAGTACACCTATTGAGACTTTTCCACTGCTCAAAACAGTTCTTGAACTCATTGATTTTGATGGCTTTTAGTGTTTCTGCTGCTTTTTGTTTCACTTCTTCCACATTGGCAAATGTTTGTCTTAGAAGACTTTTTTAATTGAAGAAACAAAGTTGATTGGGGTGAGATCTGGTGAATAGAGAGGGTGGGGCATGGGTGTCATGCTGTTTTTTGGTCAAAAACTGCTGACATACAGCAGCATGGGCAGGTGTGCTTGTAAATTACCTGTCATGAAATGGGCAAACATATCGAGTCTTCAAAGCAACCTCCCTGAAGCTTGAATGCAGCTTCTCACTGGTTCCTAGGGCACTCGCAGGGGAAGCCTGTGTTATAATGGGCCTGCTCTCTAGAAGAGGATTCTGGTTGTTTTTTTTTTGGGGGGGGGTCCCCCTCATATGCTGAAAATGGCACTTCACCTCTGGTCTTTCCCAAAACCCATTACTCCCGTCTAATGGAAAAAGCATCAGGTAACCAACCCCCAATTGAGGACAATGTATCAGGCCAGTGTTCCCCAAAACTATCAAAGTCTACCTTATTTGTATTGTAACCTGTTACCAATTCCTTGAAATGTGTTTATTTCCTTTGTAGCATAATATGCGACCTATTCTCAAAAAATATTTCATGTATGCTTGAAACAAAAGGCTGGATGCCAATTCTTAAATGTAGCATTCTATATATGACTGTCATTGGTCATTTTCCCAGTGTGCAGACCTACCTTCTCACATTTCAGCCTCTCAACTCCTGGATGTGTGTATGAAACAAAGAGTAAATCTTCACTTAACATCACCTATAGGTTCTCAGAAACTGACTTCATACAACAAAACTGTACCATTGATGAACTGGTTAAAGCAAGAGTTGAGTTCTGGCATATTTCTGGTCACAAAAACATCAACAAACTTCTAAATAAAGCCCCCAAACACTTCCAGGATTAACAAAGAAATAAATGTTTTTACCCTTTCTTAAATGGATGTATAAAACACAAGATGATTTCCAATCCACTTATTCCAGTTCAGGGTTGCAGGTGGCCAGAGGCTATCCCAGCAGCTCAGGGCACAAGGTAGGAACTAAACCTGGACAAAACATGAGTTGCAGGGCATGCACGCACACGCGCACACACACGGACACACAAGGACAATTTTGGGTGATTCACCTCGTGTACACATCGTTGGGATGTGGGAGGAAAGGAGTCCTGGAGGAAGCCCACACAGACATGGAGAAAACATGCAAACTGCACAGGGACCCCAGCTGGGAATTGATTTCATTATCATCATAATGAAACCACATTGAACCAAATGGTATTTGAGGACCTGCTGTAGTGACACCCTAAGTAGAACAGTTAGCTCTGTAATTCACAAGCTACTTCCTACTGCATCTCCTGAGGCAGGAGAAAGTTGGAGGTGGGATAGAGATGCGTAGCCTCTCAATTCAGTGTCTTCACATGGTGCTATTTGCTTTCCAAATAGTACAGACACTTTCTCTGGTAAACACAAGCTAATTATTTTTAAAGGAATCAGTTCCCAGATCTTGAATTTCCATGTGTACTCTTGCCTAGAGGTGGTGTGCCTGAAAAGATGCCTCAGGATAAGGCTTTATCCTCCTTAACAATTATTATTCTCACATTAGACAAAACTGACAGACCTTTCCTCCATTCTGAATCTTACCAAGGCACTTGGATAAACTCTAAAGAAGAAACAATTTTCAATATCGGTGTGAAAGAGAATGACTGTGTAATTGTTCATTTATATGTGGAATCTAAACAAAAATGAAAACGAAACAAAAACAGAGTCATAAAAACAGACCAAAGGGATGGTTGGTTACCCAGGGGAAGGAGATGAGAGAATGGGTGAAAAAGGTGGAAGGAAATATAGTCAATAACATTGTGGTAAGTTAACACAGTAACAGATGATCACTAGAATTAGGTGATCGCATTGTAAATTTACCAAAATACCACATCACCATATGGTACAACTAAAATATATACCAACTACACTTATATTTTTAAAAATGACTTGTAAACAAAAGAATCCTGTAATTCTGATGTTTTCTACTGAGTTCCCCTCAAAAATTAAAAGATGATGTAATTAAGTCACCAGCTGATAAAATCACTTTAAAAAACTTCCTAATAGTGAATTCTGGTTTAGAATTCCCAAGTTGTTCAAAGAATTGAATGACAACATTAAAAAATCCTTCCATTTTCATCTAATTTTTGTTATAAACTAAGTTTCTTAGAACTTTACATCTATAAGAGCAAAAAAGAATAAAATTGATCTTACTACTATATTGATATTATTCTCCTCTGAATTTTAAAAACTAGGGAAGAAACTCTCAAGATCTGTTCATCCCACTAAAAGATGTACTTCTGATAAAAATTTTTTTGTTTAGTAACAGTTCATCAAAATTTGGACTGTATACTAGTGAACACTAAAACTTTAACAAGTCGAACAAAATTCAGAGGGAGAAAGAACGTTAAGTTTGTTGTCCCCTTACCAGCCAACTTACAACTGTGAGTTTCCATTTTAGACTTCATGGGTCTACAGGATGGGTGGCTCTCCTCTAAACTGTGATTCTGGAAGCCAAGTTTCCTTCTTCTTGAGTGTATATTGGAAGCCACACACTCTTCTGCATCAAGTTAGTGGATGGGTAAAGGGCAAGGATGATTGCATGAAGGCTTTCACAGACCAAACCTGGAAGTTCTATGCATCACTTCTCTTTGTCTTATCAGAACTGTTATATAGCTACTCTGATTTACAAAGGTGGAAATAATCTTAACTGTACGATGGGAAGAGGAAATGGTCTGTCAATCAATTAACAGTCTCTGCCACATATATTTGTTTTGATGAACCATGTATTTATAATTGGAGACTTTTTTAACACAGAATTTTAAGCATACAGAAAATAATTTCAAATTTAGTTGTAGAGAAGTGTGATAACATCTTTAATTAATTGCATGTCTTTTGTGAATAAAAATAGAGTAAAATTCTTTGAGGAAGTGAAATGAATGGTGAAATGTATGAAATCACTGTGGTATTTAGATTATTTTAGTTACATTTAAAAGAAACACTGGATAACTATTTTTTGAAATAATAGTCATTAACATCGTAAATTCATTTGAATTATCAAACTTTAGATGAAAAAATCTTAAAATGTCAACCTAAAATTACTAGGTGTATAAAGCCTTTCAAAATCATTTTTAGAATACTTCCAAAGCTCCAATATGTCCCCAAGAAGAAATGTCATCATATCCCACAATGAAGAAGGGAAACGAAAAAGAATCATCTCCGAAGTTATCTCTTTCAGTCTTTCAACTCCTTTCACCTGAAAACCTCTATGAACAGCTTAGGCAGAAAACTGTTCTGAGGTCTTTAGTTAACCAAGATACCATTGTTTGAGCTAAGTATTTTAACAACTTAAGGACCGCTTCAATCCACAAGCAAAAATGAAGTATAGTTTCTGCTAACAGAAGAGTCTCACAAGCAATGGAAAGACAAAGAAACAATTCCCGGATGAAAGGAGGAAGCCTCAGAAAGAATGCTAAATGAAACAGAGGCAACTCAACTATCAGATACTGAGTTCAAAGCAGTGATTGTCAGGAAGCTCAATGAGCTCACAATGAGCTACCAGAAACTACACGGAAGCTACAATGAGCTCACTGCAAACTATATAAACATGAAAAAGGAAATAGAAACTATCAACAAAGGGCAAGAGGAAATGAAGAACAGTTTCTGCTATGGTGGTGAGAGACTGGATAACGGATGATAATAATGAAGGTTCTCCAGAACCAGAGACAAATCTGTCCAGCCCTTCCCCTGGGGATGCAAGGAGAGCACCTCGTAAAGATCCACCCAAAAGGTTGTCAGGTGATATGAAGCAGCATGAACCTACGTGTACTCCAGTGAGTGGAAAGAAAAAATTTCCTATGAGAGCCTGCAGTTTGTGCCGCCCGTGGAAAAAGGAGCGAATCTAGATACTTAGGTAAATTTTTGTTTGGTCCCTCTTCAGAGGAAAATGTTTTACGCAGTACCGTATGTTAAAAAAGTACTAGAAACTTTAATTGTTTAATTGTTTTTGTAAATAAAAGTTATAATTATTGAAAAACAGCACCTAAAGTGCATTATGATCTGTAGTTATGATTTAAATAACGTGCAGTTTGCCCCAAAACGTGCAGTCCCTGGCATATGTCTTAGAGATTTCTATGCGGCACGCAATGTGTGAAGATATGCTAAGAAAAGGTTTACTATCCCTCTGTGCTAGGCTTTACTGTAAATTTACATCATAGAGAAATTTCAAGGTATTAAGAAACAGAGTATGCCCAATAGGGAAGCCATCTCTGTAATTCCTCAAGTAGCCCTATAATATATTCAGATATTAACCATATGGCTTCCAGTGCCCTGCCTGAATCTTTAAATGATAAAAAAAAAAAGGTGGCCTTGTTTTGCACGAAGTCTCAATAATCCTCTGAGCATCTGTTCCAAAAAGAGGAAGTGATTTGAATCTCTCATCTTTTTGCAGAACAAAAATCGTAAGCCCTTATCCAGTGATAATGTTTTTTACATATCTGGAACAATGAGAGGCATACTACTCTTAGTTCTTTATTAGAAACATAGTAAGAAAGCCACTATAATTTTTGAACAGAGAAATATGAAACATTAAGTTTAGAAACTTTATACTTTCCCTTATTGCAATACACAGTCTATCTTTTGGGATGAGGCACAGAGATCATGGTGTAACTCATGTGAGTGTCACCTCCAAAGAAAACACATAACAGACACTAGTATGCAACATTCATTATATTTATTTTACTAAATATTATGGTTCAAAAAAACAAACCAAAAAACTTGTCCTTAAAACTAGCCCAACTAGGTGGACTGGGCTGATGCCATCCCCATCCCCTTCTTCTATGCAGACATAACTGGAACCATATCAGACAGCAAGCACTCGTGTATGTATACTTTGCCTTTCCTGTTGAACATGAGTGGACTTCTCTGAACCAGGAGAGACAAATGAAGTTTTACAAGATACAGGCACTTTATGTTCCCAGTTTTAGAAATAAGCCAAGTGAAAAATACTTAGTAAAAGTAATTGGAACAGAGAAAGCTTTAGTAGTTCTATCATTAATTTTAGTGACTACAATCAATGCAGACAGACAGCATACACAAGTAAAACAAACAAAAGTTTAATAACGGGTTAATGGGCATATATATAAAAAATAATTCAAATTTACTACAACTGGAGAAAAATGCCCATCTGAATCCAACTTAAAGATATGCCAATAATGTTCATTAAATCTTGTGTACCTACATAGCTGAGTAACATCTGAAAGCTTTGCAAGAGTGTGTGGTTAGTGAGAAAAGCAAAAGGTGCTTTTGATTCCACAGTATCCAATTAAACAACAAAAGAAAGCAATTTACAAAAAAAAGGTACCAAATAATACTTTAAAATAAATAGTTCATCATTTTGATGAATATATACATGTAGAGTCCACTCCTTGGAAATTTAGCTATCTAAAAGTGGCATATCACTATCAAGAGGTGCAGGAGCAAGTTCACATAAATAGAACAGTGTGGCTTCACTAGCTTCGGCTTCTGTCAATGGTTCCAGACGAACAAGCTTACTTTGGGTTGGTTCTGGGTCCAGGCTGCTATCCAGAAGCTCATCAACTTCTATGGGTTTATCTACAGAGGACATAACTTCTGATGATGCTGTGCTTCCCTGTTCAACAGTAGAAGCAGGGTTCCCATCCAGGAATGCAAGAAGTGGAAAGGCCGTGTACTGGATAAGCTGTTTATCTATAATAAAGATTAGAAAATAGCACTTTTATCAGTACCTTATACAGAGTTCAAGATGACAGTAGAATACACAGAAACAGAGATGTGCACATATGCAATCACTAACCCAGCAAACAAGAAATCAGGTATTTGTCAGTAAACATTAAACATTAAAAAATGTTCAAGTCAGAAAAGTTACTCTTTTATTCAACAATTAAGAAATGAGGGTTGCCCTGGCTGGTGTGGCACAGTAGACTGAACGCTGGCCTGTGAATCAAATGTTGCAGGTTCAATTCCAGTCAGGGAACATGCCTGGATTGCAGGCTAGGCCCCCAGCTGGTGTACAGGAGGCAACCAATGGATGTTTTCTTCCACTCTTTCTCCCTTCCTTCCCCCTCTCTAAAAAATCAAAAAAATCTTTAAAAAAAATGAAATGAAGGTGTTTTTAGTTCTCCTAAAGTTAAAAAACAAAAACAAAACACAATTCAGAGGCATCGATTTATTGTTCTACTTCTTTATGCATATAAATTGGTTGCTTCTTGTATGTGCCCTGATCGGAGATCGAATCTACAACCTTGGTATATGGGGATGATACTCCAACCAACTGAGCTGTCCAGCCAGGGCAGTATTCCTAATTTTAAAAATCTACAGAAACCAGTACTACATTTATACCTACCTGTTTTGGGTTTAGATTTTCTTCCCTCTTCTGAGACTGGCTGAACTACATTGTTCTTGGTAGTTTCTAATCCTTTATTCTCGGACTAAAAGAAAAATAACAAAATACTTTTTTATATTTTATATATTCCTGAAAATAACAAAACATAAAAACTGGTATGTGAATATTGTGAATATTGGTGTATTATCTGAAAAATACGGGAAGGAGAAGCATCAGGAAAGAGATTTGAGTAGAGGCAACAAGAATGGTTAAGAAACTATTGCTGTCATTAAGTGCATGAAACAAAGATCATGAACTAGGATGACAGTAAGTATAAAAAGGAGGGAACATTTCAACAGTAGAGTAGACAGAATCTGTCAAGGATAAAAGATGGAAATAAGTCAAGATTACTTGTAATTAAGAGGTAATTCTTAAACTAATTTTAAACAGTTCTCATCAAAAATGTATTAGACATTTCTCTTCATTCACAGAGTAAATGAACATATTTAGATTAGTTGAGGATAACACAGTGGCATCCTAAAACTACTTATTCCTATATTTGGAAGCCTCAAAGTTAAAGTGGTTCTTCATTTCCTTTACGTCGCTCCTTCAGTTCTTTCCTGTCATTTAAATTGCTTCTTTCAACCAGTGTCTTCTCTTCTTACACCTGATTTTAAGGGAATTAAATCTCTAATGCTGTTAAATTCTTCAGTGCTCTTTTCAACGATGTTCAGAGTGAGTTGTAGAGGTTCACAATTTCTCACAAACAGCCGTAAGTCCCAGATACCTGCATGCTGGTTAGGTACATATGGTGTAATAAACGTACTAATTCCTGTAATTCCCCTGATTGTCATTGAAAAATAAAGCAGTAAAAGTTTCCAGGATTCAGAGAGTATAAAAACACCAAGATATGATAAAAACTTAATATCTTTGCAAAAATTTACATTAAAATATTGCTCATTTAGCATTCACAATAAACATTAAAGCAATAACAGAATTTTCATTTTTAAGCTTCCTAAAAAATAGATATTTTCCAAGGATGCCACTGCTGTTAATATAAAACATATGAGAACCAAGATAACATAGGTTTCAGCTCCCATGCAAATTCTTATTCATTAGTAGTGGCCACCTAGATTTCTGTACTGAGAAGTATAAAGTATCCCCATTTACTAGGAAAGAGTGTTGTAATCCATGTCATGTAATACCTAAATAAACAAGGGGCTAAGAGTGGATGTGCCAATTATTTGAAAACAATCAAGATTCTAGAACTATAATGAAAAGTCACTCTCAAATTTAATTCTTCTATAGTATTTTGAAGTAACATGCAATTTGCTGTTTAAAAGCTATTTCTGAAAACTGTATTTAAGCTACTGGTTTTTGGAATGGGGAGGAGATCCAAGAAAAAAAATGATTCAAATGTCTAAGCAATAAATAAACAGTATAATACATTTACTAAATAAATGCATGATATGGGAATATTCAACATAAGGTCTAACATTCAATAATATATTTACTAAAGCACAGTGCTGAGGTGGTCCACAGAATCTCATAACATAAACCCAGACAAACTATGGTACACATGCCAAACACAGCATGCTGCCTGCTTTTGTAAATAAAATTTTATTGAAACACAGCTACACTCATTCTTTTAAGTATTATCTGTGGCTACTTCACTAAAATTACAAAGCTGAGCAGATGTGACAGAGAACACATGGACTGCAAAACCAAAAACATTTACTAACTAGTCTTTACAGAAAAAAAATACGCCAACCCCTAACTAAATCAGCAAAAACTGAATGTATAGTCAACTTTCTGGTTCAAAGTTCACAACTTCTTTCAACTCCTAAGTTACCCAGGCTATAACTTTGAAAATGCAAAAAATCTAGTTAGTCTATCCTCACACATGAAAATAGTGAGAAAAATTAAAATCCCCTACTGTAATCACTCATTTATTTGATATGTGTTCATTTTTAAACTTATATTTGATTATACTAATATAGAGTCCACAAATTTCAGATGACTTGATTTACCTTTGTAATCAATGAAAAACAGGGATTACTAAACAATTTGGTATAAATATAAGATAAACAGAGCATATACCTATTCAAGACAATAAACAGTACAATGTAAAATAATAATTTCTAAATGTCCATTCTAACAACCTCAAACTACCCTTTTTACTCATGAAAAACCAATTTCAAAGAATTTCTTGTTAACATGTGCTAATCCCAACTGGAGTTCCTGTACCTTTAAGGAAATAACAAAAACCATTACTTAAAGAAGTCTAAAAGCCATACTTTGTTTCAATTTACCTTATCTCAAGTCTGTACAAATCCCTCAGCTTTTTCTAATAAAATGAAGAAACTTATTTAAAAATATGGGAGCAAGCTAATTCTCAATTTGAAATGCTGAGAAGTTTACTGAAGTTATAAGAATGTAAAATCAAGCACATAAAACATAAATAAATTATATTTTAATAACTTATTTCAGTGACATACTTGAACACGCCAAGTTTAATTACAAGATCTGCCAGCACTTTGAGGGCTGATTTCATACTGGTAGTTAATCATAAAAGTACCAGTAAAACTGAGCAATGATTCACCCCAAAACCAAAAGCTCTAAAATTTTACTATCTTGTTCACACATATTAGGTCAGAATATAAAATGCTTTGTAACTGGGAGTGACACTGCTCTCTACTTACTAGGAGCGTTTTCAGATTCTTATAGCTATGGGTCCTGAGCAACATGAATTAAAACTTACTTTTGTATTATTGATGTAATCTGTGGGATTCATCTGCACAGAACTAGTGAAAAGCTGAAAGACCAAACAAGAAAGATAAGTTTAAAAATATTTTTAAAAAAACTAACTGTGTTCAAAATTTTTATACAGCCATGTTGGGTGAAGAGATGTAGCTCCTGTACTAGGAAGTTCTATACAATAAAATAAATTTGGAAGTGAAAAGCAGTAAAGCAGAAAGAAAAACAAACAAATCAGAGCAAGTTGGCCTTTGCATTAGATATTGTATGAGTTTCTCTATAAAACTATAAAGTAACGATCTGAGACAAAATGTGGTTTTCCACAGCTTTCCTCTCCCTTCATTCCTGTATTTTTCTTCTCCCTTAATACATTGGGCCTTACGTGGCAAACAGGAGTGAGTTCCTTGTCCTGACATTAAGCCTTCACTCACCATTTGCTATTCTGTGATAAATTTATAGAATTTGCTCCATGACATTGGCTCCTAGAATACAAATGGCATACCTTCTTGCTGGTTTTCACCTCACCTAACAAGGGAAATTGTAGAAACTAAGACCACTGCTTACTGGTTCTCCTGTCCAGACAGTTCACAGACATAACTTTGTTTGTCATAAGTTTCAAAGTCATTAATTTCATAGGGATTTATTAATCATATAAGACATACTTGACATCATAAACAATATAAAATGAAGACACTATTCTGCTCTTCAGGAGCTTACAATCTAAAAGACAAAATAGGTACAACATCAAATAACAACATACGATCAGATACAATCCAGCATTATAGTAATAATGGATGGTGGAGTTCAAAAGTACCAAGGAATTAAGAGAACAAAAGAAGGAAAACATACAGACACAAACACACATACACACACAGGATAAACAAAAAGTCTGGATGACGCTATGTAACATTATCAGTCAGTCCCTGGGGCTGGTTAGGACCTGGAAAGGAGAGGATGAAGGGAAGAATATATTGTTATAACATTAGCAACAACAAAGAATAAGATGACCAGTCCAAATAACACAGAAATTCTGAGTTGATTAGTGAGTTGTATAAATAAGGTACAAAAAGTAGAGCATAGCCAATCAGGAGACAAGACCACATTCTGTTGGCTTTAAAAGCCTTGGGAATGGACTAAGCAATGAAATAGGGCAATTAAAGCATTTTAACAGAATGAGCACACTGGAATAGTTCACAGGATAGAATGTAATGCAGAAGCCACAGGCAAATTCCCTCTATCCTGTCTAGACATTGACTCCTCTCAAAGTTCCACATTCACAGACCTAAAAATATCCCCAGCTCTTCCTTTTCACTCATTAACTGTTTCCCCTGTCATATCACATACTGCTACATGAAGAGATTTAGTTCCTTAAGAGCAGTTGTATGTGACTGCTAATCTCTGCCAGTTCAGCCTGCACTGACTTAAGAGATCTGACCAAATTTTGTCCCTACTGAGAGTGGCATCTAAAGAGGGCCAACAGTGTAAGATCCTCACTCATTCTTTGCTCTGCTCCCCCTACATATTGACTCAGGAAACCTTCCTGTATTCCCAGCACATCTATAGTATGAACTAGAAAAAAAAGTAGATCACAGATGAGGAGCTGACATGGTTGGTTGAATTATATGACTCCACAATGGGTCACTCAGTACTAAACTTCGCAGAGAGAACCCAGGAACTCTTCGGCACACTTATTCAGGTCTTTATCATCTTTGCCATCTCAGACAAAGAAGCAAACCTATGAGTGGATTTTTTATTTATGACAATAGAACATAATTCAAGGATGATCTCTTCTTTGAATTATGCTCTAGTATGAAGCTCTTGAATGAGAGAGGCAAGAACAGAAAATTTAAAAAGCTGAAAACATTATCTAGTTTAGAAAATAAATGTTTGGTGTTAAATACAATTAAGATAAGGTTAGAAAAATCTAACATTTTTTTCTCAAAAGTATGGAATTAGAATTCAAGCAAAGTTTACTTTAAAAAATATTAAGAACTGGAAGAGAGCAATACTACAAGCACAAATCCCTTCAGGGAGGAAGGGCAGAAAAAGAAAGAGAAAATAAAAGAGGTTAAAAGACCAGGTACCTGGTCTTATTATTACTTATAATTCTTACAATTGCCCTTCAAGGCATTAGCTACATTTTATAGATGGGCAAACTGGGAAGAGAGGTTAACTTTCCCAAGATTAACAATCACATAGCTAGTATAGTAAGTAAGATGAAACAAAAATGGAACCCAAATCCGATTCAATAACAAACCTTCTTCTGCTAGTCCAGTGACTTAATTTAGGGGCAAAAATCACAGTCTACTCACTATGAATAAACCAAGGCAGAACAGGTTTAGAGTAAATAAGTAAAACATTACAGGGTTTCAAAAGAAATAAAGAATAAAAAAGAAGAAACAAATATAGCCACTCATTTAGAAAAGCAGAATGGTAAATAAGCAGAACAACATGTCAAAATTTTTTTTAAGACGGGGAAGATCTGTACCTATTGAAGGCAAATAGGGAAAGATCAAGGATAGAAATAAAAAAATAGAAAGGCAGGAGCAGGTGTACAAATTGGCTTCAAAGAGGAAGTAAGTACTTCCTCTAAGATAAGATTCCACATCTTATCAGAGGACCAAGGCAGGGTGAATTATCCTGTGTGAAAACAGTTGCCTGGACTCAGTCATGGAGAAAAACAAGTGTGATAAATGCTCCAAAGTTGAATTAAAATAATCTAGTTGAAGACTGCAAGGGTTTGTAGAAGATTAGAATTATGGGATTTTATTTCTTTCTTAGTAATCTAAGAGACTGATATTCTGGAAGGTCCCCAGATTCAGAGTGGGGCAAAGACTAATAGGCTCAAGGGCAGTCAATTTACTATTAACCTATTGAAACAGGACATCAACATGGATGTTGAATTCACTTAAAATCGTAACATAGGTCAGCATGGAAGGAAGTCTTCAAAGATGGTGAAATCCATCCTGTAAGGCACTGATACGACGACGAAGTCTTGTCACAAAGACTGATGAGAAGCAGAGGGATAAGGTGGTAAAATTAAACTAAGGGGTAAGAAAGGACTAATTCCTTTAGCTTCACTGAGAAGCTCTTAAAAGGACAAGACTGTACAATCTTATGTGAGAAAAGCTGCATTTTATGGAAAAAAAAATTGTCAAAAGAGGACCAAACAAAACTTTCAACACAGAAACATGTTCACGACAGGAAATGAAAATGAGGAGAGAACCAGATTCATATGGATGGAAGCAGGCCACAAAGGAAGCTTTGGTAAAAAAGGCTTAGGTAAGGAAGGGAGGGGTGATAGGCAGACAAGGGAAGAGAACAAGAAAGGTGGTTAGTGCCAGACATGGTAGTAGATAAGGACTCACAAACAAGACAACACTGGAGTCAAGTTCACAGAGGTGGTGGTAGGGACTGGAGCAGGGAAACCTGAGGGCACAGGACATAAATTTTAAAAAATTATAGCTAGTATAATATATTTGAGTGGAAAACATTAATCCCCAACGTTAAGAAGTATCTTCATGCTATTTCCTGGCTACATATTTCCATTACTAATTTCCCCCAATTTCTATTCAGACAATAAAGTAACAAGTACAGACAAGACCTAGATACTAATGTTGAACACAGTTGATATGTTGTTATATGGGGATTAACTGAACTGCTACTCAGAAATGGGTAGTTATGAACGTCTTTCCTGTCCTGAATCCATCTACTCAATCTTTCTGATACACAAAACCATTGATTTTTAAAAAGAGAAAACGCAAAACCATGTGTAGAATATAAGAAAATGATGTACAGATCTATAAATAATATACGTAAGACACACAAACTGCCAGTACAACAAAGATTATTCAAAGTACCTACATCAACCAGGAGATCTGGGTCTATGCTAAACTGTCTTCCTGACAGCATAGCTTGGAAGTCCTCTAAACTGCAATCAATACTATCAAGATAATCCAACAGCTCGACCCTAAGGAAAAAAAAATTGAAATAAAAAATCAATTAGGTTTTCTTGTTTTTTATGTTTAAAATTACATTGCAGTCTAGCTAAGCAAAACATTCCCAGAAACTGCTGAATCCTTACCAATTTTTAATCTTAACAGATCCTATTCAATACTGGAGATTCCTGAAAATTCAGTTAACTGAGAACCCACAATCTGCAAACAAAACTTAAGCGTTTACAGAAAAAAGGTTCAACAGCAATACAGCCTGATTCATTTTTCCTTTACATTATAAATATTAAATATTTAACCTCTTATTACCTGTCATTGGAACTAACTTCTGATTTTCTTATGCTATTAATAAGTCCCTTAATAGAGGTATGTTATTCTATAGTCCTGATATAAACTAGTATAATACAATTGCACATACAGTATAGACATTCAAACAAGTATTTTGTTAAAAATAATCTGAGGAACTGTCAAGAAAATCCCAACACTGCTCTTGGGATGATTAAATCCTTCTCAAAACAGCACTTGTGAAGCTCAGCCCTGACCAAAACAAAGAAAGGCAGACTACAAGTGTTCATACTGTGAAAGGAAGATCAAAGAGAGAGAGAGAGAATAAGTGAAACAAACAATGCAAACAAAATTAACCACCTAGATGAGCACTCACTTTCCCAAAAGATTGATGTTGTCATTTAAAATGGAATCCATCATGGTCACAGGATCTTCTGCAGTCAGACTGGATGAACCATTGAGCTGGACGGCACTAGACATGAGAGGGCTAGTGCCATCACTACCAGAACTTAGGGTTTCTCTGGCTGGTTCATTCTGATCTCCACTCTGAATGACAGGTGCATACTCGTCTTCGTTGTCATCTTCAACAATGACAATATCAGGGTACTGGCTACAGCTAGGTCAGCAATACAAGAAAGAACCAATTAGATTTTCAGACCAATGCAATAAATTAATTCTATCCATTCATTCTCCTTGGAAACTCTCTCCCCAAACCACACCTCTGAATGCTTAAATTTCTTGGGAAAGTACCTTAATAACAAATATTCACAGTTCATATGATACAAGACCACAAAGCACCAATTAAAGGTATTTAACTAAAAAATGAAAAAAATCAGAATTCTCTTTTGTTGTTGGGAGTCTTTTCTCTGGAACTGGAAAGCAGTATGCGTTTTTTTACCATATTTTGCTGGGTATAATGCACACTTAATGCCCAAATTTTTGAGAAAAAAAATAAGGATGTGCACTTATACATAAGTAGTGCTAAGGATATGCATTATACTTGGGTAGCATTAAGACTACGGTGTGCATTACACATGGCAAAATACAGTAACTCTTTAGTAAAAAAAAATAACCAATATTTTCATAAACTTTATTTCATAATCTCCTTACTTGGAGGGATCAGATATAACATCTTCATTAGTTTCTGGAATAACAGGAATATTTTCATCTGCATTATCATCGGTAACATCATAAATAATGATATCATCTGAAATCCGCTCCCTTGATTTTAAACCTTCAGTCCTACTATGTGGAACCTAAAAAATCAAGGAGAAAATATATCAAAAAATGAAATTATATTATCTACCAAACAACATCATTATGTAAAATATGCTAACTTGGAACCTACTATTTACTAAATGTTGAGGATACAATAGCAAGCATTTAAACAAGTATGTTCTCTGTCATTCTCGACTTACACACTAATTATATAAGTGGTACCAACTCACAGAGGTCATATTCTCTCATTCTATTTAACTTTTTTTTAAATCTGTGTGTCATGCTTCAGAATGTTTATATGGAAAGATCTTCAAATTTTAAAGTACTTTTTTATACCCAAAGGAAAAAAGTTAGGATTTCACCAAAAATTTCAAGCACAGCCAACCAGATGGTTGCTGTGCCGATGGGGACTATTTCCTCTCAAGGTACTCTGTTTGACACATATTTTATTCATACTGATTACATGGTTTCAAAAATAGGAAATAATGAACACTTCACCTATTCCAAAGTTAAATGTCAGCCTGGCACTTTAGTGATGATATTTTTTTTTAATTTAGCTGCATTCAGACCATAGGTACATTAACAAAAAAAGCATTCAATTTTTTAAACCAAACTGAAGTCCTTAATATAATGCAAAAATCTATTAATTTTAATGAGGTAATACAGAAGCAGATATGAAGTATTTAAAATATATAAATCCAATTAAATTACTCTTCTTTCTCTTACATGAATTTTCAATCCTAAAAATAAAGTATTAAGTATTCTTGATCAGAAACAGTGGTAGGATGAGAAACCAGAGGTAAGCTTAACTCTAATTTTGCTGAGAACAAAAAGCTTGACACTTTGATAATAAACCCCTAACAGTATTTAAAATTCTAAGATTTGAAAGTAACAATGATAATCAGATACTAAAAGAAGTCTTGACTCTGGACTGTATGAATTTGCCTCTGGATACAAGTTTAACAAATTATTCAGAGAGCTTGCAGAAAAAAATGAAAGTAAACAAAAATATTTTTTCAAATTGCTATAAAGTCTAATCTGTGTACATTTATAATAAAAGTTGTAAACAACATAAAATAACCAATGGATGAATGCATAATTACATTATTATAATAATTAATTAATATCATACAGTAGTTGAACTAATTCTGGTTTATTAAATCTTAAAAGCAATACCAAGTGAAAAAAGCCACAAAGCAAAATAATTTGTACAAAATGGTATCATTTATAAGTTCAGATATATGTAAAGTAATAATGAATATTGTTCATAGATTCACAACTGTAAATGACTTTGGAAATAATAAATACAAATTCAAAATAGTGATTATCTCTAGGTGAAACTGGAAAGGGGAAAAAAGCAAACCTGGAAACAGACAACTAAGACTACTTACATTTATAATGGGTTATTTCTCAAAATAATCTAAAGCAAATAATGAAAAAAGTCATGAATTTAAAAAACTGTAACATGAGCACTTAGAATATTACTCAATAAACTTCCCTGAATACATGAAATGGTATGGTAATAAAATTTAGTTTGAGATAATATAAACTAGAATTTAACTAAATATTACTTTATGATGGTGATTATCAGATGGTTCTTTGACTATGTGTTGAAACAGATTCTTCTTTTGGGCTCCATTAGTGTTTAGAAGTAGAGGCCTGAAATCAGAAGATATTCATGAAGTTCAGTGAAGCAAACACACAAACAATTCAAACGGCTTCTAATAATTTACTCATATACAAACACAATCATTTTCACAATTAATAAAAAATTTTGGTAAGGATACAAAAGGAACGCTTAAAAATTATTAAATCTCAGGAATAGAAACTGGGGGATGAGTATGTCTAAGACTTTTATTTCTCCATTTGACTGTACTACTTTTGTTATAATGTAATGAACTGGTCTCCCCAAATAAACTTTACTGCTGATTGAAATATAAAACTCTTTAAGAAATGTTTTTTCATGGTAAAAAAATAAATAGGTAATATCATGAGAAGGACAGTAATTACTGGAAGCAGAATTAAGGCCACAGCATAAGCTATGAGCATAACCAAGCTCTGCTAAAATCTTAGCCTTACAAGATTATTTTTTTCTCCTCCCAGATACTCCTTTGTCTACTATTCTTATGTATTAGTTGTGACGGTGGTAGTCAGTAACATTTACAGGAATACAAACCTTGGTTGTGTTCCAAGGTCAACAAACCCTAGATGACATATAGGCTTTTAAAGACCTTCAGGAGTAGGTTAAACATAAGAGAGATCAAGTAAAAAGAAATTTTTTTAAAGACATGGCCTTTTTTTAAGAGCTTCCCTCAGGTTTCCTAATGCTACATTGAATTGCTGATGTGAATGAAATATAGGTTCTCTATTTAACTGTAGATATCTGTAAAGTGATGATTTAGGCTATCCTTATCTCTCAGAAATATCAGCAGTCTGACAGCACTAGGAAAAAATAACACACTCTTGAAATGTTGTGAGTAATTATCAAGGGACAAATGTTTATCCATTGTAGGCCATACATAGTTACACATTAAAATTTCTGGTTGTCTACACATAAATCAAAATGTTTTAACATAAAAACTTACCTTTTACGTTTTAAACTCACAAGCTGGTTATTCTGAACCAATGTAACAATAAACTGGACAATCTAAAAGGAAAATACAAATAATTTTTTTCCATTATAGACTCCTAGTTCTTTAGTCTATATTATAAACTTTAAAAAATTATAATATTGTATATGTCCTCTATTCTAAGTCATATAATTTCTCAAATATTAATGTATTTGAAATGTGGATACATCTTAAAATTGGTATCTAAAGAAACATACCAGCTTCCAGGCAGAATAACCTGTGATAAAAGTTGCTACTACCTAGATCAAAGAGATGCCTAAAAATTCCTCCCTCCCTCCCTTCCTTCCTTTCATTCATCCATCCACACACCCATCCGATATTCAGTTATTTGTTCTGGTGATAAGTATCAAGTATGCCTGAATACAGACCCCCAATTTTACAATTCTTTCAATAACATCATGATGCAGAATTTAAAAAAAAAACACAAAACAAAAACATGATGTTTCATAGGCAAGATTTTTCTTATACCAAGTATTATTATAGTGGTAAAAAAAGAATGCAAACTCTCTCAAAATAAAAGATCATAAAATTTTCATGTTAGAAAGTTTATTGACTCTAGAAAAATTATTGTCAAAGCACTAACCATCTGTCAAAGCTTCCTGCTGACAACCAAAAGAAGCTGGTTTAATCTTCCAAGTCTGATTAAACTTAGAGGAAAACTATTAAACAGATTAAGACATGCCATATTTCTCCATATTTTATGATAGTATTTCTTAAAGTGTGGTCCATGGAGCAGCAGCACTGGCCTAAAAACTTGTGAGCTATGTGGGTTTTCAGCCCCACTCCAGACCTGCTGAATCTGAAATTCTAAGGATGGGGCCCAGAAATGTTGTGTGTTTAGCAAGCTGTCCAGGTGGTACTAATGTGAATATGAGAGACATATACGGTATGGTACACCTTGAGATTATATTGTTAACTTCCTAAAGGAGCTAAAAGCAAGGCTATCACATAATGAATTAGGAAAAACAGTGTATCACGGAGAGGCTATGAATGAAGAACAAAGGGATTAGAGGACAATGTAGACTGCAAAAAAATTCCTTGCAAACTTTGGGAAATGTAATTACATAATTAAAATAAAGAGTTGTCAATTAAAAATACAAATTGTATAGCCTTAATATTATGTGTTCTCCCCCAAAAGAGGCTACTAAATAGTTTGCCTTACAATCAATATAAACTTTTCCATGAAAAAAAAATTTATTTTTTATTTTTTAATTTATTGAAATAATTGGGGTGACATGATTAAAAAATTATATAGGTTTCAGTAATACAATTAGAGAATACATCATCTATATATTGTACTGCATGTTCACCACCCCAAGTCAAGTCTCCTTCCATCATCATTTATCCTTTCTTTACCCTCTCCTACCTACCCCCGTCCCCCTTTCCCTATGGTAATCACCATACGGTTGGTTGTCTGTCTATAAGGTTTTTTTCCCCTTATTTTCTTTTTTTCTTAATCCCTTCAAAATACAAACATTTTAACTGAAGAGTCAGACAACATTACAGTGTACAAAAAGGTTAGCCACTACCTTACTTATTCAAAAACTGCTGAGTTGACAAAAAACCTTTACACTTAAAGATTTAAAGTAATTCAATTTCAATTATTTTTTAAATGTATTAAAAGATGTTATCAGAGAATTCTAAAAGCATTAGTAATTATATTGATAAAAACATGAATTACTGGCTACATTTCTCCTGACATGTTCTATATCTCACTTCTCTTTTTATACTTCTGCTTCACACCATACAGAATTTACAACCTGGAGATGAGGAATCTCACATGTCCCACATCTAACTTCTGTATCTGGTAAGTCTTGTAACAGAAACCTCACATAATTATTTCCAATTAATTCAAGGCCAAAGAATAAATGGCAAGAGCTAAAAATCCATTCCATGAATAGAGAAAAAATTACTGGCTGTCATCATACATTATATAAACTCCCTAAACCCTACCAAAACATACAGATGCAAACTCAAATATGAACAGACGGAATGTTAGCTTTCATGAAAAACTGAAATGTTATATAAGTATTTTACAAAATATTCTTGCTATTAGGGAAAAAAACAACAAATTATGGAGAGTTGTAAGTTAGTATTTAAGCAAAATACCATTTTCTGGAAAAGAAACAAATTTTTAAAGTAAAGTGTAGGTTAAGGTACATTATCATTGTAAATCATATATTCTTAACAGAACTGCATGTTGAAATTAGCTATGGTAGTTTTGAAAATATATATACTTGGACTTAGAATTAATTCTACAATCAAGCTTTACTTGCATACTATCTTTTTAAAAATATACGCTATCTATTTTGACTACAGGCCAAAGGCTGCAACTACCATTCATCTCTGCTCTAAGCTGTTCCTCTAGATTCAAATCCTGTCAGTCATAACCCTATTTTTAGCATGAAAAAGCTGAAGCTCTCCCCCACTTCCCCCATTAAAAAAACTGTGGCTTAAACTTAAAAGTCCAGTTTTCTAATGAGCAAAAAATAGCTACCTTAATTACTTTTACGTTTCCTATCTTATTAACATATGAAAGCTAGTATGAACAGATCAAATCACCAGGACACAATGCACCAGAGAGATTCTCAGTTGCCCAGTAATTTTCAGCTCAGATACTAAAATCTAAGATTTATTTTACAGCATCTGTATTAATGCTTTTCTGTAGAGATTAACAGTAACATACATTGATAGCTCATTTTTTTAAACTAATAATTCAGTCAACTGATTTGAAAATACTAGTCATTTATCTTCTGAACCTGTGTATATGCCTTTTAGAGTAAAAAACAGTAAAAACAACAAAGCAAATGAACAACAACAACAAAAAACCCACACAGTAAAGCTTTGTTTTTATAGGAAAAATTATGTAAGAAATTGGGAGTATATTAATTATGCTTCTATGAATAAAGTATCTTATAGGTGTCCTATAAGGAATAAGTCCTTAAGGATTTATTAACTGGGAGTACAGAATAACCATATTTAGCTAATGAAAAGATTTTTTATTAAAATGAACATACAACACTTGTCCTAATTTGTTTGATTTCATAGTTTTACTTCCATCTGTACATCCAAAATACAAGAAACTAAAACCAATCAGTCTATGCGACAGAGGCTTTGGGTCACAAATGGTACTCAAACAAGCACAATTATGGTCATGGGAAAAAAAGCTTACCTTTCGAATAACTTGTTGCTGTTGTGCATGTTTTGCTCGTAATTCTGACACCTCCTTCCAAAGGGACTCATTCTCACTATATTGTTTATTTCAAAAAAAAAAAAAAAATTCTGTCAGAAATCCAGGCCCCAGTAACTTTAAGCAAACCAGAGAATACCACAGATATAAAGAATAAGCCAATGGCTGCCAAAGGGGAGGGCAAGGGAATAAAACATTTTTTAATTAAAAATAAAGATTTTATAAAAATACCAGAGAATTTAAATAGTTTTTATTATATATTTTTATAAGACTAGAAAATCTTTGGTTCAGTTATATAAATGGCAACTATCCTGATGCAAATCCAGAATCATTCCTTCATAACTCTAGTAGCTTCTACTCATGGCAATATATACACAAAAACTGAAGACTCATGCCTACATCCACATAATAGAAGGCAATTTATTCCTCTGACAATCAGGTTCATTATTTCTTATTTAAGCTAACCTTAAAACTATGGCTACCATGTGAATTCCAGTACTTGTGCTTAGGAAACAATTCTTAAAGAGAAGTAACCTTTACCTAGCACTTGCTACACTCCAAGTACTATGCTAAGCATTTTATATATACTAGTAATTTAAACTTCTCTTAAATCCATCAAGAAGGAAATTATTCTCTACTTTATACATGAGGACTCTGAGACTCAGAGTACCGAGAAGACTTGCCCAAGATCACACAGATAATTAGTTAAATATTAAAGCAGAAATAAAATCTGCTCAACTCCAAACTGTCTACCTTAAGATCTGTCTCAAAAACAAGCATATGAAAACACTAAAGAATATGTTTTTTAAAAGCATTTCCATATATGACAAATCAAAAAATAGAGGGTACCGAAAATGAGACTTTAATACACACTGAAAAAAATACTGTACTTTTTCTGGCTCAGAAATTCAAAGATACTGCCATCTGCTCACTATAGGTAAGGAGGAGAATGGCTATCCCTAAAACTTCAAGTATAAATTTGGAATCCCATTCCTTAAAGACTTAACCTGAGATTCAAGGAACTGGGTCAAAGGACATCTCAGTAGACACAAAACACATAAAATAAACCAGTGTAAGATATTAAATAAAATATGCAAAATGGGGAAACTTAAAATTAAGGCCTAGTTAAAAAGAGTATCAAAGTCCAATATTACTCTTTTAACAAAAAATACTGAAGTATAGTTAAACTAATGTCCCATATTTGAAATGGGATAGAAAATACACAAAATAACTACTCTCAAGACCTGGGCATCTGTTAGGATGAGCAAAATCTCAACTACTTACTAAAAAAACAAGTACACATCTACTCTACATACAAGCTATTACTATGGCAAATTAGGATAATGGTGCTAAGAACTGTAGTTACAAATCAAAGCATCTTTCTGCAGACAAAAGGTTTGAATAATACTTTGCCCAGTGTATATAAAATAAATATCAAGTAGAGCAAGTCTCTTGTGTCCTTTTTTCCCTATTTTTTATGCCCTACTTTTCCCTAAGAGATAGGTCACAGAGAAAAGTCATAAAAAACATCTTAAAAGAACAAGTAACGTGCAGTAAGTACTTTTATGCCTTTGTGTGCATTCACATGTGTATGATCATCTAAAAGCTAATCTCTGTAGACTTAGATTTCCTACACCAATTTAAAGATCTACTGTTTCCCATTTGTTTACTTTTCCTTTTGTGTCCCTTGCCTGGGGAAATACATTCAATAGAATATTGCTGCAAGGAATGTCCAAGATTTTCCTGCCTATTCTTTCTTCTATGATTTTTACGGTTTCAGATTTAAGTCTTTGATCCATTTTGAATTTATTCTTGTGTGTAGTGTAAGAAAGTGGTCTAGTTTCATTTCTCTGCACATAGATATTTTCCCAATGCTGTTTACTGAATAATCTATCTTTAGCCCATTCTATGTGCTTGTTTCCTGTTTTGAGTATTAATTGACTACAAAGGTGTGGGTTTATTTCTGGGCTATTTTGTTCCATTGATCTATGTGTCTGTTTTTATGCCAGTACCATGCTGTTTTGATTACTATGGCCTTGCAGTATATAGTTTGGTATTAGGCAGCATGATTCCTCCAACTTTGTTGTTCTTTAACAGGATGCTGCCGCTATGTGGGGCCTTTTGTGGGTTCACATAAATTTTTGAAATATTTGTTTTAGTTCTGTGAAATATGTTATTGGAATCTTGACAGGAATTGTATTGAATCTATAGATTGCTCGAGAGTACAGACATTTTAATGACGTTAATTCTTCCTATCCATGAACGTACTCTGCGCTTCCACTTATTTGTATCTTATAATTTGTATCACTGTCCTATAATTTTCTGAGTACAGGTCTTTTAGATCCCTGGTTGGGTTTATTTGTAGGTCTCAAACTAAAATGTTTTTGCACAATAAAAGAAATCATCAATGAAATAAAAAGACAACCCACAGAATGAGACACTGTATTCGCCAATACATCTAATAAGGTGTTAATATCCAAAATTTATAAAGAACTTACCAAACTCAACATCAAAAAAGCAAAAAGCTCAATTAAAAAGTGGGCAAACGGCCTGAATAGATACTTCTCCAAAGAGGACATAAAGATAGCCAAAAGTCATATGAAAAGATGCTCAATGTCACCAATCATCAGAGAAATGAATATTAACATCACAATGAGATACCATCTCACGTTTGTCAGAATGGTTATCATCAATAAATCAACAAACAAGTGCTGGCGAAGATGTGGAGAAAGGGGGATACTTTTGCACTGTTGGTGGGAATGCAGACTGGTGCAGACACTGTGGGAAGCAGTATGGAGATACCTCAAAAAATTGAAAATGGATTTGCCTTTTTGACCCAGTGATCCCACTTCTGGGACTATATACGAAGGAAACCACAAAACTAATTCGAAAGGATGTAAGCATACTATGTTCATTGGAGTGTTATTTACAATTGTGAAGATATGGAAGCAGCCCAAGTGTCTATCAGTAAATGAGTGAAAAAAACTATGGGACATTTATACAATGGAATACTACTTAGCTATAAAAAAGAAGAAAAATTTACCCTTTGCCAATAGTAGGGATGGACCTGGAGAATATTATGCCAAATGAAATAAGTCAGATAGAGAAAGACAAATACTATATGATTTCACTCCTATGTAGGATCTAATGAACAAACCAGGAAAATGGGGACAGACTCATACATGGAAATTAGGGTAACAGCTGGGGGTGGGAGGTGAGGGGATGGAGAGATGGAGCAAAAAGGAAAAATGATTTACGGACAACAGTGTGCTGATTACTAGGGGGAGGGGGATACAAGAGGATAAAAAATGGAAAAAATACAATAAATATTAAATTAAAAAAAAAACAATGAAAAAGATCTACTGTTTCATGAGAAAGGCTTTTGCCTCATATAGTTTTGCATGCCCAGGTTTTTATATTCTTTCGACCACCATCATGAAAATATAGTATTGGGGTAAAGTCTATGGCTACAAATCAAAAATAATGAGAACTAATACTTACTGAAAAATGATCTTTGATCTTGGTTTCAACAACTTGACCTAAAAGTAAAGCACCAACCTCCAACACACTACACTCAACACATAAACGCCAACCCATATATTAGAATTATACTTGAAAATAATACTTTACCTTTTTAATTCAGAAAGCCTGGACTCAATAGTTTCTTGTTTTATTTGAACCTTCTGAGCACTACTTATAATTTTTGTTAAATCTTCCTGACGAATTTTGTTTTCTTCTGGTTTTGAAGATGAAACCTTTTAAAAAGAAAATTTAGGACATCAAACAAATACTAAATGCCATGGTTGTAATTCAAAGCTTCCCTATTATAAGATGTTTTTGTAGTCTGTTCAGGAAGTAAGATCAAGTTCCAAAAAACCTAGGATAGAATTCTAGGAAGAGAATAAACTTTATGGCTCAAAGAGAGAGGATAAGAGATAGTCTATTTTTTTTTTTTATGTGGGAAATTTCCACAAGCAGAAACACCGTAAGGGCTTTTTTAATTTTTCATTTCCTTCTGTCAAACTCCCTGTAATTTTCCCATGCCTCTTTATTATCACATTCCATGTTTAATTAAATTTATACAGTAACAGCTTCAAGCTAGGCCATTTTCTTCCATGGTCCATACTACCCTTTTACCTTACCCCTTCCTTTTGTAGATTTGGTAAACATATCTTATTTCAGGAAAAAAAAGTCATTCAAAAATGTAGTGTTAAATGTCTACTATATGCAAGGGACTTATCCTGGGTTTTCAATATTTGTTAGTAAACTACATAAGCAGCCCTCCAGTGAACTTACATTCTAGCAGGAGCTTACATTTTTTTAAGCTAAAAAAAGGGTAAGTTATCCCAATGTGAATGGCTCCTCAACCTCAGTCAGAATGTAAACATTTCCCTTCCCTTTAAAAGTGTTTGAGTCCTTAATATAGTTCAGTACCAAGAAAGAAAAATATAAGGAAATAATTAAAACTTTATTTGTGTGGATTCAGCACCAGCCTGCAAACCGAAGTGTTCTATTCCCAGTCAGGGCACATGCCTGGGTTGAAGGCCAGGTCCCCAACAAGGGACACATGACAGGCAACCACACATTGATGTTTCTCTCCCTCTCTTTCTCCTTCCCTTCTCTAAAATAAATAAATAAAATCTTTTAAAAAATGTATTTGTCTAAATCATCCAACAAAGAACACTAGTGTATTTTTATACATTCTTAATTTCAACAGCTGAAATATGTCTTGGCCAAGTATACTACATGGCAATGCCCTAATTAAATCATTTTAACGATAGCTCACCTTCCTTTTAATGTTCTCCAACAAGTCATCCTGGCCTTGTTTGAAGTAAGGATGCTGAAATTCAACAGGACCATCTCGTTCCTGTTTTACAATTCCAGAGTCAATATGTACTACTTTACGGAAACCATCTGAAAAAGATTCAAAATTCAGATGACTAAAACAGAGGAAAGTCAAAAATTAATGATGCTTCCATGTGATATATTTTCTTCTTTCTCATCCTAATGAGGGAAAAACCTCTTTAATCAGTAGCCAATGACACTAGTCCAAATAAATTGTGGTCCATACTCACACATGTTCAGTTGCCTCACAAAGCTTGCCATGTTATTGTGCTTGAAGTATTTGGGAAGAATTTCCTTTGCAAATCTTTGTTCATCCAAAACTAGAAAACTTTGACCATTCTGAAAAAAAAAAGGAAAAAGTCAATTGAAGTCCTCTGACACTACATGATACATATAAACCCCCAAACTGAGCAATCCTTTTATAGTAACTTCAGACCAACTGTTTATCTCTGTTAATGTCAACAAGAAACAAGTTCCAAATAAGTGCCAAAATGCAATTAAGCATTTTTATGTTAAGTTCAAAAGCTTAGCAGTGTCCTAACCAAAATCTGTATCATACTCTATGGTAAAACAGAAAAATTTCCCGACTTCCAGCCAAGATGCAGGCACAGGTAGATACACTCTGCTTTCTTGAACAACCAAAAGGAGGACAACAACACATTTAAAAACAAAAAATAACCACAACTGCCAGAAAATCGAACTGTGTGGCAGTCCGACAGCCAAGGAGTCAAAGAAGAAACATTCATTCAGACTGGTATGAGGGGCAGAAATGGGCAGTCAGGATGGAGAGGACGTGCAGTAAGGCGACGGCTGGCAAACCCAGCAGTCCCACACTGCATGAGGATAAATGGGGAGGAACAACTAGGAAGCAACTCAGGGTCACAGCGTGGGGAAATAGAGCCTCAAAACCTCTGGCTGAAAAAACCTGTGGGAAAATTGCAAGGCGGGAGAAACTCCCAACAGTAAAGGGTAGGAAACTGGGACTCAAATGAACAATTCGGACCAGAAGGAAGAAATAAACATTCACCCAGAACAGAATGAAGAAACAAAAATTTTTAAAAATGAGGAGAGGCTTAGAAACCTCTGGGACTACTTTAAACATTCCAATATCCAAATCATAGGGATGCTAGAAGGAGAAGAAAAAAAGCAAGAAACTGAAAACTTATTTGAGAACATAATGAAGGAGAACTTCCATAATTTGGCAAAGGAAACAGACATCCAGGAAGTCCAGGAAGCTCAGAGAATCCCAAAGAAGGTGGGCCCAAGGAAGCACACACCAAGGCACATCATAATTATATCACCCAATTAAAGGCAAGGACAGGCTCTTAAAAGCAGCAAGAGAAAAGGAGACACTCACCTACAAAGGAGCTGCCATAAGACTATTAGCTGATTTCTCAAAAGAGACTTTACAGGCAAGAAGGGGCTGGAAAGAAGTATTCAAAGTCATGAAAGGCAAGGACCTATATCCAAAATTACTCTATCCAGCAAAGCTACCATTTAGAATGGAAGGGCAGATAAAGTGCTTCCCAGATAAAGTCAAGTTAAAGGAGTTCATTGTCACCAAGCTCTTACAAGAAATGTTAAAAGGACTTATCTAAGAAAAAGATAAAAAACTCTGAACAGTAAAATGGCAACAGTCTCACAACTGTCAACAACTAAACCTAAAAATCAAAAACAAAAACTAAACAAACTAGAACATGAACAGAATCACAGAAATGGAGCTCACATGGAGTGCTATCAGAAGGGAGGTGGTGGGGGGAGAATGGGGGAAAAGGTACAGGGAATAAGAAGCATAAATGGTAGGTAGAAAATAAACAGGGAGAGGTTAAGAAGAGCATAGGAAATGGAGAAGTCAAAGAACTTATATGTATGACCCATGGACATGAACTGAGGGTGAATGCTGGTGGGAGGGGGTGCAGGGCAGAGGATAATAAAGGGAAGGAAAAAAATGGGACAACTGTAACAGCATAATCAATAAAATATACTTAAAAAAGAGAAATTCCATTAAATCAGAAACAAGAAAAACAAGTACAATATGCGGCCAGCGTAATTATTTAATACTGTTTTAAAGTGAACAATATTAGACAAAAATAAAATTTGAGAGGCTGAAGTAGAATCTTTTTTGCCATAAAAGTAATTTTATCTGTATGATCATTTGAAAAACAGTAAGAGAATTTAGTAAGATTCTTGTTACTAATATTTAAAATCACTAATACCCTGTCATATAAAAAATAAACTTGAATCTTACCAGAAAAATACAGTAATCAAAACATCAAGGTACTTGCATAAAGACAGACAAAATAACTCATACAAGAGAAAGCTCAGAAATATTAAATTTTCACATACACAGTGTTAGGATTTTTTATAAGGGTGCCAAAACCATTTAATGAGGAAAGGACAGTCTTTTCAAGAAATGATGTTGACAAAACCAGGTACTAATATGCAAAAGAATGAAATTTGAACCTTTACCTTAAATCATATACAAAAATTAACTCAAAATAGATGAAAGGCCTAAACTTATAAACATTTCAGAAGAAACCATAAGGAGAAGCTTCATGACACTGGATTTGGCAGTGATTTCTTGGATAACACCAAAAGCACAGGCAATAAAAGCAAAAAAAAACCAAATGGGGCTACCTCAGACTTACAAACTTTTCTGTAAAGAACACTATCAACCAAAGGCAGCCCGTGGAACAGAAGATAATATTTGAAACTCATATCTTACAAGTGGTTAATATCAATATATATAAAGTGGCCATCAGGTGAAGTGACTTCAGAGAGAGGGATCTGGATCGCTGGCTGGCAAGGGGAACCCAACCGCCCTTGCCACCGATCTTGTCCCGGCACACCTGGGATGCTTTCAACCTGTGGTGGAAGGCGGGAACAACCACCTCGGAGCTTCTGGTTGGCACATTGCGACCCTGGCAGTGGAAGAGGGTGTTGGAAAATCTTAAGCTGAGGGCAGAGGTGGAGTCTGGGGACTGGCCATATGTCAGAGATTTGAAAAATTTCTCCCAAGTCTGTCACATGCAGGCTCAAGCTTCCCAGGGAGACACCAGTTGTTCTTGGGCTCCCAGGAGGACTTTCAAAAATTTCTGTGGCTGGGGACTGTAAAACCTAAATGAGGTGAGTAGTCACAGGAAAACAGATCAATCTTTTTTATCTTTTACTTGTTTTTTTTAAATATTGAATTTATTTGGGTTACACTGGTTAATAAAACCATACAAATTTTAAAGTAAAAGAAAAAAAAAAGAACCTTTACAACTCAACATCAACAATGGCAAAAACAAACAACCTGATTAGAAATGGGTAAAGGATTTGAGTTGACATTTTTCCAAAAAAAATATACAATGAACAATAAATACATGAAAAGATGCCTAACATCAGTAATCATTAAGGAAATGAAAATGAAAGCCACAATATTACCATTTATAGCGATTAGGATGGCCATTATTAAAATATACACATGGAGGGAAAAAAACAGAAAATAAGTATTGGTGAGGAGGTAGAAAAATTAGAACCCCTGTGCATCATTGCTGGTGGCAATGTAAGATAGTGCCAGCATTGTAAAAAAGGGTTTGGTGGTTCCTCATAAAATTAAACACAGAATTGCCATATAATTCTATCTCTACGTGTATACCCAAAGGAATAGTGAGCAGGGACTTCAAAGGATATTTGTACACCCATGTTCATAGTAGCATTATTCACAGCAGGCAAAAGGTGGAAGCAACCCAAGTGTCCTCTGATAGATGAATGGATAAAGAAAATGTGTTATATACATATGACGGAACAGTATTTAGCCCTAAAGAGGAAAGAAACTGAAACATGCTACAACATGGATGAACCTTGAAGATAGTATGCTAAATGAAATAAGCTAGTCACAAAAGAGCAGATACTGTATGATTCTACTTACATGAGGTATTTAAAATAGTCAATTCATAGAGAGTGCAATGGGCTAGGAGGAAGGAGGGAACTGGAAGTTCTATATGACAATTATGAAATTTCAGGTTGAGAACATGAAAAACATTCTAGAAATGGGTGATAGTGATGATTTCATAACAAATGTGAATATACTTAATGGCAGTGAACCGGATACTTAAAAATGATTAAAATGGTTAATTTTATGTTATAGGTATTTTATCACAACAAAATTAAAACTAAACTGGAATAAAAGATTCCAGTAATAGAAAAGTGTCAGGTATCTAAAAATAAATTTTAAAAATACACAAGACCTTTCAGAAAATATTAAATTACAGAGGGACAAATACAGTGTTGTAAAACTGTTAATTCTCCGAAAATTAACCAATACATTAAATTCTCTCCCAATTAATAAAAAAAAGGATTTTTGGTGGCAGGATTAAGAGCTGCTAACACAAGGATATATTAAGTATTGAAGTTCACTGGTAAAAGTAATTATGTAGCAATACTCAAGAAAATACTAAAAAAGAGGTGGGAGAGGTGTTAACCCTATCCCATATAGATAATAGAATAACAGTGTTTACAAAAGTTTGGTACTAAAGAAAGGATCGACTAGAGTATAAAGAAGCAAATATGTGGATCTAATAAAGAACAAAAGTAGCATTCAAATCAGGAGGGTAAATCAAGAGGGAAAAGGATTAATTAAGAAACTCTTGAGAAGTTCCGGCCAAGATGGAGGCATAGGCAGTCGCACTGTGCTTCCTCGCGCAACCAAGACTGAAAACAACAAAGATTGAGAAACAATTAACAACCAGAACAGAGGGAAATTAATTGAACAGAAGTCGGGCTCCAGTACATCCAGACCGGTAAGGAGCGGCGGAGTCGGAGGCCTGCAAAGTGGGGTGGAGGGTTCCCGACGGGAAGAGGCGCTGGCTGGCGGGCGCACAGGGTGCAGACGGCGGCGGCAGC